>JAACJT020000110.1:18668613-18691534 GCA_009936485.2 Gymnarchus niloticus | reverse complement strand
TGACACAGGGACTGCACTTAATTTCGTTGTACTCGTTACAATGACAATAAAGATATTCTGATTCTGATTCTCTGATTCTGTAAATTACTAGCGATAAAATGGGAAATTGCGTAACGTCATTTTAACTTTCAAAGTCCTGTACGGTATGTATTTCTCAATATAAGTGTACTGTACTTTGGAATTATAAAACATAAGATAAGTCTGCTTAGAAAAACACCGTTAAACATGTGGGATGACGACAGTTTCGACATTAAATACATGAGAAAATTTGACACAAACTGAGTTATCACAAAAAAAGAAACATTCACACTTTTTTTCAAAATGAAAAAATGTGTAATATCAATTTCATAATGTCGGAACGCACCGTTCTGGTCGGATAAAACTCTTTCAATGTTATCTTTCAGCCGGTACTCTTTAGGTATTGCAATATGACGTAGCAGATGATATCTCTGGACACTCCCCCCCGTCTCATTTCGCTTCAATCATGGAGCTGAAGCCATACGGAATTTTGCCTGTCTTGACGACCATTTTTCTGTTCTGCATTGTTTTCACTTGTGGCAGAAGCTTGGCAGCTTTGGGTGAGTTATTGAATCCACGTTGATGTCCATCCATGCATCCATTTTTCAAAGTATTTAATCCTATTTAGGGTAATGGGGGGACAGGGGACACCCTTGTTTGTGACTACAAGCAGGAGAAACTGTTAAGAAGCCTGTTAGCATGGGAGAAGAAGCCATTCTTAAAACGTGTTTTTGTTGTAAGCAATCTAAGTCGTCTGCCAGAGGGAAGTACCTGAAACAGATGTTTGCTTGACTAAATCCTGTAGGTCACTTTTGGCATATCTCAGACCTCCACTGGGACCCCACTTACACTGTAACAAGCAGCCCCGATCAGGTGTGTGCATCAGGTGGCGCTAGACCAGCCACAAATGCCGGACGGTATGGCCACTACAACTGTGACTCACCATGGGAACTCATCATGTCATCTATGAATGCCATGAAAGCCATTCTGCCAGAGCCAGATTTCATCATGTGGACTGGGTAAACAGAAATAAATGCAATAAATCAGCACCTCGAGATCACAATCAAAAATGGTTGGATAGTCCATGTGTTCCTTCTGGCTTTTTTTTATCATCCTCCCAGGGATGATACACCTCACGTACCCGACAAGGAGCTAGGGGAGGACGCTGTTCTGCACATCATTGGCAATCTCACTCAAGTCCTACGACAGACATTTCCGAGTATGTCCGACAGCAAGGCTCTGCCCATTGGCACTGTCCTGTTCAATGTCGTTACTTTTTGCTTAAAATTTCAATTGGCAGTTTAACGTTAATGTTAGTGCTGTGATTTTGGAGAGGTAAAGAACATAAACCTCTTTCTGAGACCTGTAAGTGTGACTTGTCTTTTTGCCACCACGGTCTAAAATTCAAACTGCATTTCAAGGTTGAGGTTTGCTGTGTGTTCCAGAAACGAAGGTGTACGCTGCATTGGGTAATCATGATTACCATCCCAAGAGCCAGTTACCTTCTGAACCAAACCATATGTACAACAGAACCACACTACTTTGGCAGGATTGGCTGCAGTCTGAGTCTCAGCTCACCTTCAGGAGAGGTACAGATGTCAGATTAGGTAGTTGCTAGTGATGAGCTTTGCTCACATGTATCAGCTTTATTACCAGCACTAACCATTCTGTCCCCAGGTGGCTTCTACACAGAAAATCTCCTGAACCAGTCAGGCTACAGGGTTCTTGTCCTTAACACTAACCTGTACTATGACCAGAACAAACTGACAGAGAGCATCCAAGATCCAGCGGGCCAGTTTGAGTGGATGGATGATATACTGACATCAGCAGGTGGCAAAAATGAGAAGGTCCTTATTTGCAGATTAAATTTTATCAGCAGTAGATATCCAGTATTTTGAAAATAGAAATTGCAAGAGAAACTTAATGGCTACCTCTCATTTAAGGCACCTTTGTTCTTCTGTAACTCCTCGAGGTACTTCCTGTATATTTGACAGAGCATCCTCGTTCTTTTTCTCAAAAGGTGTACATCGTGGGCCACATCCCACCTGGCTTCTTTGAGAAAAAGAGGAGCAAACCGTGGTTCCGGTCTAGCTTCAACCGTCGCTACCTCCAGCTGATCCAGAAGCACCATGCGGTCATTTCTGGACAGTTCTTCGGCCATCACCACACCGACAGCTTCCACATGTTCTATGATGCTGAAGGTGCTTTTCCTCTCGCAGACCGAAGAGGGTATCATGGTGGCTCACTGGATTCACACTTCCAGTGTTGTGGGGTCTACATCTGCCTCAGCTCTTTGTGTGCATGGAGTTTCTGTTTCCCCCCATGTTAACATGCGTTTCACTGGGTGTTCCATTTTGTTCCCAATATCCAAGAACAGGTGGATTGCTGTCTCTAAATTTCCCTAAGTGTGAGTGTGTGTGATGGACTGGCATCCCAGCCAGAGTGTTCCTTTCCTTCTGCACTAGGCTTTCTGGGGTAGGCTGCAGGCTCACTGTGACCCTGCACTAGATATATAGTTATGGAAAACGGACAAGTGGTAGAAGACAAGGGCATCTCTGTGCCCAAGTTCTGTCAGAGCTCAGCAGGTGTTCTCCATTCTACTTTCTGCTCAGGAAACCCAGTCAGTACTATGTTCCTCACTCCTGGAGTCACCCCATGGAAGACGACTCTGCCTGGAGTCGAAGACGGGGCCAACAACCCTGGCATCCGAGTTTTTGAATATGATAAAAGGACTCTCCTTGTCAAGGTAGGTTGCCTCTGGAGATTCATCTCAGGGTGCAAAAGAGCAACACATTTAGCTGGTCACTTTGACTACTTCCTCTCTGCCTTAAGCCCTCCATATCCTTTCCTTGTTTCCATCAAGGATATGGTGACCTACTACCTCAACCTGACCTATGCCAACACAGCATGGGAGCGCTGGGAGAAGGAATACCGGCTAAGTGAGGCATTCCAGGTGCCAGATGCATCTCCAACTTCCATGCACCGCGTCCTGGAGCGGCTGGAAGTTTCCGGCTGTGACCTACAGAAGTACTACGAGTTCAACTCGGTTAGCTACGACCGCTCCACTTGCGACAGGGACTGTGCTAACCATGTCTGTGCTATCCGTGAGGTAGATTTTGAAAGGTACGAGCAGTGTGTGGCAAAAGAAGGGGCGTCATCCACCGACCTCACCCTGGCACCCCTTCTCTTCTCTGTGGCACTCAGCTTGTACAGGACCACCCAATGATGCTGAACCTCACCTCCCCCTAGTCGCTGGCCCCATCCCCATCATGGGATTAGGCAATTCCAGTCCTCTGTGGGCAGAGTCCTGCTAGTCACCTCATAGCTAGCTGTTGATTTACACCCTAAAGGAACACAGAACTTAGTTCCAATCCACACGTAATCACAGTAATCCCTTCAATTTCACAATCAGGAGCTCAAGCATAAATGCATTGTTAGTAGACAACACTAATCCAGAAAGCAATAATCATGTACTGAGATGCTCTTATTTTACATCACCTAAGTTTCTACAATGCCTTTCCAAAGCCACTGCTAACGAATTACTATTGATTTCCAGATGACTGCCATAACTGGTGTTTCCTGATGAGTGATTTAATGGAATGTATGTTACGGTAACTGTCATTTACAGAAACCAATGTATTTTTATTTTGTGTCAATGAGAGGTAATTGTTTATTTTAATCCTGTGACAAGTACAGTTACTTTCATCCACTCTTAATATGTAACAACTCAAGCACTTTTCAAATATGGAGTAGGAACCCTGGGAGTGGCACAGCAGGCAAGGTGCCAGTTCGGTACCCTTGAAGTCCATGGTTAAACTCTCAGTTACCTTCCCTGATCTACCTTGGGGGGCATGGTGGTTCAGTAGTTTGCACTGTTGCCTTGCACACCTAGACTTGGGGGTTCAAATCTCAATTGTGTGTGTGTGTGTGTGTGTGTGTGTGTGTGGTTTGCATGTGATTTGTAGATTTCCTATAGGTACTTGAGTTTCCTCCACCAATCCAAAGAAATATATTATAGAATAATTGGTGTGCCTCAATGGTCCTTTGGATGTGTGACTGTGCCCTGTAATGGGCTGGCACCCTGTTTCAGGTATCCCCTGCCTGACTGTGTGGGTTAGGCCCCAGGCCCCCCAGTAACCTTGAATAAGAAGTTTGGAAGATGGATGGATGGATGTAGTATATCACCAGTCTTTTGCAGTTCTTGTGATTCCTTAACCTGTTTAAGGGTTAAAAAAGGATCAAGTACAGGAAAAATCTGAATCAGAATGGATGTGAATTGTATAAAGTAACTTTTTCCATTTTCTAATGTAAACAACAAAAGATAAAGTGGCTCTCAACAGTACACAAGAAAATCAATCTCTGCTATATTTTACTGAAGATATGCTTGGAAAATACACGTTATAACAGAGCAGTTTTAACTCCCATCAAGGATCCTTTATGATCCTATTTCAGATGGTTAATTCACGGTAAAAGAAGGATGGGAGGGCATCACATGACCAGGATCTGCTTGGAGGAGATGTAGGGCTGCATGGCATGGCCCAGCGCTCCCCTGAAATCCTGTAGGCTGACCTCCGAGCAGGCTGGCACAGTGAGCTTCCCTTCCCGGATCAGTGCTGCGAGCTGGGTGAGCATCTCCCGCAGCGCCCCCTCATCTGTGGAGGATGGGGAGAAGTCAGTCATAAGCACCGGCTGGACAAATGCAATGTTTCCTGACCATTTCTTTCACTGCCAAAATGAGCATTTCTCACTATTGAGGATTCATTTTCCAAATACTGTTTCCATTAACCTAGAAAAATTCAAATACTAGAAAATGAAATCTAATCTTATGTTGTGCGAATGTTTTTGTACTGCGTTTATTAAAATGACTGTTTAAACCCAATCACTCAAACCCTCACCCAGTTCACAGTTTTACTGTTCTACTACTTGCACATCTGATTCAACTAGTCAACTACTTAGCCTTGGTTACCTGGCTCAGTAATGGCAAGGGACCCAAACACTGGGTTGAGGACCTCTTGGTTAAATGGTAAGAATACTTGGCTCACTTGGCATCATCTGAAGGCATTTCTAGCCTGATACATTTGAGGGTGAGACAATTTGTACCTCTGTAGGCTATGGCCGGGCACTACAAACCCACCCTTAGGTGGGTCTTCAAACTCCTGACCACTGCTCGTGCATGTTTACTGCACAGCAGTTAGTGGTCCTAGCCAGTAACATTTGTTCCAGATCAAGCTGCTCCCTTCTTCCTATGTTCTGCTGTCCAAGTGAACATGTGACTGATTCAGAAATCACATGACACATCGGGTGGGTGTGGCTAACTCTGACTCACCATGGGCATGGTCCCTCTTCCACTGGGTCACCCAGAACCCCCGTATTTTCACATCCTTGAAGATCAGGGAACTCTGGGTGCAAAAGGGAGGGCAGACATTGGGCTCATCAAAACACTGCATATCCAGAAAAGATGCATAAAGTCACTCAAATAGTGTCTGAGCAACATTTCAAAACACTGTGGGCATGCAAATGCCACCCCATGTCAGGAAACTGTTAATCGAGTCACCCAGAAATTTATTTAAAATGCTGTTAAAACTGTTTCTTTCCTTAACCCCTATCCAACACCTATTCAGTGCAGTCTGCAACATGCCAGGCACCTAGTGGACTAGTGGTGGCTGGTAAAAAATATTCTAGGTGGGGCTGCCTGTGTTGTGGTAACCATCACAGTAACTATCCCAATACAATTTAACAAAATTATTACTACTGTCCTGATGGGTTTCATTCACCACAAAGCTACTGAGGAAGGCAGGCACTGAAGTGTATAGGTGTTATTTCACATTTCTGATATTAAAGAGCAAGACAAAAAAAACTATGCTGATCTTGTCAGAGGATACTGATGATAATATTTTGACTAAGATGTGAAAATTTAATTCTTCTGCTTACTATGCGGAGTGCTTCCCCCCCCCCCCATTTATTTATTTCATAGATATGTGATACTATCCTCAGTCAAGCTAAGGAGCAGTTCTTTTACGTTAGCAGTTCTGATTTTCTTTAATGTGTAGCTTATCCACCAAGGTTCTCCTCTCAAAAGGATTTTGAATAAGAGATCTTATTGAATTTGGGGGCAGCTGAAATACAAGGTTTGGATGGCGTGCGCTCATCGATCATCATCATAAACGTTAGTTCAACTGATGTCTATACTCCACCACTAACGGACTCTGCTTGGGGCTGTAAATTAATCGCCTTTTAGACATCAGATTTGAGGGTGTTGATTGGCTAATTTTATGTTGCTATGTGCATTTCTTGTATCAGTAATTGGCTACACTGCTGCACAGAATCGGCGCTCTTTCTAGCGCCCAAGAAGAGGTTGAATGAGAGGGGGACGAACATGAAGCTGATTTTACCCCAAACATAATGATTTTCATATATAACATGTTATTATGCATAACACATAAACAATCACTTATTTTTAAGTGTGTATTTAAAAAAATATATATTTTGGAAAGAAAAATCAAAAATCCCTTTTAAACCAGGGAGGGTGGCGCCCTAGCACCCTCTATTGACCAGCCGCCACTGTAGTGGACATATTACGTTCTGCACTACACGGTGACCCACCACTGGAACTGTGACTGGCTGCTTTGCCATCCCACCATATGTCACCATGGTACCGCCACCCCTGCAGATCAAATTAGAACCATAACCAGGCATGTTATTGCATTACTTCAACTCCCTATCACTCGGGAATTTCATGTGACTACAGTATGCTAGGATGGAATAAGCATTCTAAAGTAGTGGATAATGCCGGAATACATATTAAGACGTGTCGTAAAAGAGAGAAAAGCAAACAGGTATCTGGGTTTTACTCTGACCTCTCTAGGACTTGAGAAACAGGTAGTGTCCAAATGAATAAAGGGTAAACTCACTGCAGATGTCGGAGCAGCTCTGTTGCGCTCTTCCCACCAACTGCATTCAGCGCCAGTTTGGGTTGAGGACACCTCTGTCAGAGAACATTCCAGATAGCCAGTTTTTCTAATCACAGTTTTTTTAAAGTATTACAGAATTACCATAAACAGAATCTTTTTTTTTTTTAATGGCAAGGTTATTTGTATAGCACATTTTCATAAACAATGGCCATGCAAAATGTTTTATAAAAATGAGACATTAGGTTAAAATGATAAAAAAAAAAAAATTGGTGTCCTCAACTATACTAAAGATCTTGTACAGAACACATGTATAGGATATAAAGCAAAACACAAATCACAGCTACACAAACTTTTTCTGGAAGCAAATAGTCCTGCTAAGGATATGAACTTGTAACCAAAAGGCTGCAGGCTCAAGCCCAAGTGGAGGCTTTACCACTGAGTGAACATTCCTAACCCAAACTGATCTACATCTACTTGTATAAGCTAATTTAGCCCAATGACTAACTGAAAAGAAAATACCCTATCACTATTGCCCCGGCCTTTTCTCTACCTTAAACAGCTCCTTCATTTCTGGGTGCCGCAGTGTCTCTTCCTTGATCACAAGACTGGCACCCATAGCCAGAAGCCTCTCAGACAGCTGTTGGAAGTCAGGTCTGGGGTAGAGTTACACGCAACATGTATATGACTACCATGTGAGTAAAGGTTCTTTTACTACTTTCAGACCTGATTGGCTCTAACGAGAGATCAGTCTGAGGGCTGATCATCCAACACTATAGCTGGTTTGTGGCATTTTTTTACCATGTGAAATTGTTAGAGTCTAATGAGTTGTATACTGTAGGTTACCAAAGCATTAAACAGTATGTATAGCACATCCCCCTGAAACTTGAACCAACAAGCCAAAGATCACAGGCATACATCTTTAATCCCTATACCACCCACCACCAAGATCTTCATCAACTGAAATGAGGTTTGCCATACCGGTCTCGGACAACGTTGATGGTGTGTATTCCCCTCGCTGCTGCGATCTGAATGACAGCCTGACCAACACCGCTGTTGGCAGCATTCTGGATCACCGAGTCACCTGGACAGGTTGAGCAGGACACAAGTTTGTATGATGGATACCGTTACCAAACCTAGTCCTCCACTGAAGAAACAAAATCAAAATTTCAACAATGACATAATGAAAATATTAAATCCTTCTACACTCTAGCCCTCTTAGTCATTAAGGATATTTTCAACCTGGATTAACTGTCATGGAGGCCTGAAAATAAGATGGACCATACCAGGCTCCAGGACCTCGAAGTCGTAGAGCATCCTGAAGGCAGTGCATGGGTTGACGCCCAGAGTGGCGGCTGCCAACAGGGGAATGTCCCTGGGTACGTCTACCAGGGATGCCTCGTTGAACACACCACTGGTGCGCCATGTGCCTGCCCCCCCCCACACACACACACACACACACACAAAACCTCAAGTCAAGAACACATGGAGAACCAATAACCCCCCCCAAAAAAAAGCACGGGTGAATTTTGTTTCCCCAAAAGAGGATGAGCGAGAAGCAGGAGCACTCACCTAGTCCAGCATCTCTTGGTATCACCCAGTCGCCCAGCTTTAAAGATGTCACCTGGCTGCCCACCTCCAAGACTTGGCCCACCCCTTCATTACCCCCAACTGCTGGCAGATCTGGAAGGATGGCATATGTGCCTGTAAAAATAAGAAATACAACCCTAAAACTTCAACTGTGTTGGAATCACAGCACTATAATCCACATGCCTACAGCTGTTATTTGGGAATGACTGCAGTACCATTCACTTACCTTGCACCATGTTAATGTCAGAGGGATTGACTGGAGCAGCTAGCATTTTAACAAGGACACTTTTTTCACCCAGAGGAGAGATCTCCATGGTCTCAGACCTATCACGACATTACACAGCATCTTTTGTTTCACACTGCCAATCACATGCAACATACAACCAATTGCGCCATCTAAATCGTGAAATTTTTGGCAACGCATTAACAATACGGATGAAGCCTTAGTTCGCAAGGAAAATTTACATTGTTTGCGCTTGACACCGAGTAGGGTTATCAGTTTTATACCTGCTGGTGTTTGTTTTCCCCACCACATGTGCTTGTATGTTGTGAATGATTGCTTACTGAACGACTTTTGTAGGATCTCCATGGCTCCGGTAAACCAGCGCCGTGCAAGTCCTCACAGAAGCGTCGGAGAAGGATCTACACCACCGGGGAGCAGCTCCTCTTATCCAACTTGGTAGCAGGTGCCTACCGAGAGCGTAACTTTGTTCCGATCGCTGCGCTGCAATAACTCCAGCTCTACAAATTACGGGTCCTTTGACCACAAGTATCCTTGTCAGCAGTCGTAGGCAATGGTGAACTTCCATGGTAGCGCTGTAGTAATCGTCAGATAAACTTGTCACTTTATTCGCTACCAAAAACCAGTAGATTTACGTCCTGGGGAGATGCCACCGTACACAGGACACCGCCATTTTGCTTTACCGTATATCCTCGAAAAGCAGTGGTGCAAAGAGTGCTTCCTTTAAAAGTGCTGTGGCGTTAAACAGACGCTGTCACTCTACTGTTTTGTGCAATAGTTAAATTTGCAAAACAGTATACAAAAAGATCCATGTTATGCCCCCCTTAATTGACACGTTAACTACCAGAGCGGGAAAAGGTTAAATGTACACCTAAATTAGATCGAAATATATCGTGTTATATTTTTAATTACTTGCATTGGGGTAGTACGTCGCATCCGTCACCTCCGTTTTATCGACCAATCCACACCTTTGCTCATCTCGAAAAAACATGAAACACGGCAATGTTACTCAGACATTCGTATAAACGCCTCAAATTGAATTCTTACTCTTTTTAGACTCTGTTACTCTAAATCTACTCATTTAATAGTCACATGCTTTACTTCCTATGGCAGCTGCGTGAATTTGAAAATGTACATATGTAACGGGATTCGATGATTCCAGGCCGGCATTTCAATGTTTAGTCGTTGGTGCATCAACGTCATAGACCAAGGCTGAATCTCTTGAATTTTGTTTCGATTACTGACATTATTTCAGCCACATTGCAACGTTGAAGGTCGGTCACCTGCCGGCTGGGTTGGTTGTGAATAATATTTCAGAAATTAAATCAACTTCAGACTCATTTTATTTATAAAATCAAATTTAAGAGTACGTGACAGTAATTTCCACTTTTTATATTTTGATGAAACTTTATACATCTCACAGTGACAGAACGATCATAAAAGCTAATTTCCAGTCGCTGTTCTGTCACATCTAGTTTCTGTATACAATCAGGTTCTAATTGGAAAAAAAAAAAAAAAAGGACTTTAATTGAATTTTTTAAAAATTAAAAACAGTAATTCAACTCCAAACCTAGCTGGGATGCCCACAGTAAGAGCCGCTTTCTCAGCAGCAAACAACACAGTTTCAACACTTGAAAGATGCAAAACTTCTAGTTAAATAGAACTGAAATTGGGAAACTGGATAAATTGAAAACTCATTTTGTCCAGTGAAAATATATGATTCTCTGTACCACACAAATGTGTTTTAAATCACACCTCTTTAAAAAGTACGAGTATTGCAAAAAAAAGAATCCTTACCTGTGGTCTATCAGGTAAATTATTTGTCACATTCAACCAATCACCTCTATATACTGTAGCTGCTGAGAAAGTTTTTACAAGTGCATAAACTGGGAATTCTGGGACAGGCCAAACAATGGTATACTGACAACTCTCAGAAATTCTGGGAAAAAACAAAGTGCTGTGACATTTGCAGAATCACAGGCATCACTGTGGAGTTTATGAACTCAGAGTGAGGTTTCCTCAGTGCACCTTTACCTGCAGCCACTGCTCACCTGTGGGCCTTATGGTTTGAGGATACAGGTGACCCAATTCTGTTGTGGTCAGTTTTTCTGATTCCCAGCTTTCTGTTTCACCTGGCACACCACTCAAATCACTGTCTCTAAAAACAACATCTAAGCCAGGATTCCAAGCAACACAGCCTGTGTCGCATTCTCCAGAAAGTCCTGAGGACTTTAGTATTACATTTTCATTTTAACAATGGCAGTGCCAACCACAGCTCAGAAAATTATAGATCACATTACACTTATTTTACTGGCCGTTAAATCAGTGGAAAATTGCAGACAGGACAGAACAATTCCACCGTTTCCTGCAATATATGTGCAAAGAAATAAGTTTCATGACTGTTGCTCAATTTACTTGAATGTTTAGTGTTGGCTAGTATGAAATTTTGAAGGGATATGAAACCCAATCCCATAAATCGACACACCAGTACAAAGCAATATCAACTGTAAAATAACTGCAGTCCAGGATATTTTTGTTCCACCACTCACTGGCAAAGTGCAGGGAAAATACAAAAACACCAGTAACAGATACACAAAGGCTGGTGGAGCGGTCCTCTTCTGCTGTCTTTCCTGTTTAAAAACACTTGGGTATGCATTTAAGGGAGCGTTCGCTGGTGGTTTCAAAGACAAGCAGCGTGTGCAATTAAGGCCTGAGGTTTACCACTGTGTGGGTTAGCGATGTGCCAACTCGATAAACAGCTCAGCAAGAAGACTTCAGCCGACTATCATGAAATGTAATTAATGCCCGCAGTCGCTTCAGCTCAGCTTTGAGTAATATAAAAAGACCCAGGTGGAGGAGTCTGAACTGGGCTGAAAATATCAAACTAAAACTCTCCCAATTTAAGTGTCAGGCTCTCCCTCAGTAGTTAGCAGCATGTCCTCAATAAAAGCTGGAACACCATGCAGCCATCAAGACAAGATGGGCTCTGGGGTCAACATCAAACAGCAGCTCTTCCCAGAGATAGAGAAACGATATAAGCACACGTTCCGCTGAGATGAGGTAGCTTTGCCAGTTCCAGCCCCTAATATTCAATTCAAAATTCCCAAAACATCAACACCTTAGGAGTTCATCTGTTTATGGATAAAGAACTAACTATCCAATATGACTGTCAACTAGCAATGAGTACAAACAAGTCTGACAGCTATGAACTGTGGCCTCCAACTGAATGGATCTGGAAAAAGTAAAGAAAAATATCTCAAGGTCCTAAAACCTAAATATTTCACCTTCTGGTGAACTTTCTCCATGAAAAAGGAAGGAAAACAAAATTACAATAAAATCAGTCATTTCAAAACACAGTAAGTTCCACCCTTAACAGACAGCACATCTCACAACACACCACAAGCTGTTATCTATTAATGGTACCCAAATCACACGTGCCTCTATGCCAGCAGGTCAGAGGACCTACAGCGTCTAGAAGAATATGGAAGTTGGTAATTACTGACTGAAACACAAACCAAGCAGCAGAAAGGGTGTAAAGCTGCAGCCCCACAAATGAGAAACAGCACTAACCATTAAACCCTAGCACTGGTGACGTACATTTTTCCATAGAATCAAAAGGTCAATTCACTTCAGTGTTGGCTGGCATCTGCCTCTAGGGAGAGGCTCCCTGACAACCTGTTTGTAGGTGAAGCTTGAGCCAGAAGACACAATGTTACATCAGATGCATCTGATTGACTCCCATGCCATTAAGCCACCTGGTAAAAACAAGGGGGATCTGGAAAACAAGCCTGTGGGGTCAGCAGCAAAGGGGCCCCATCTACTCAGCATCTCCCGACCAGTATTAAGCAGATCCAAGGTCCAAGCAAACCTACCGATACATATAAAGCACCGTTTGGGACAGACACTGTGCGAGTATAGGCCGTTGTGCTTTGAAAGTGGTCATTTCTGTACAAATGGGAGATCTGGGACATCCCATGTACACACCCCAAAGGGTTCCAGAAACATCTACTCAGCTGTTGGAAGCTGAAGGAGAAATCTGAAATTAAATGCATCAATTAGTTTGAGGGGTTATGCTGAGCACCAAAGTGGACACCGCAAAAAGCCGCAAGTTTGACAGTGTGTCCATGAACGGCAACGGGCGCTTCTGCATCCCACCATCATGTGTCCCAGTCCCACTCCCTGCAGGCGATCTTGACCAGCCTGAGCTCCAGCTCGAAGGCATCCGGCCTCTCCTGTGGATTGGCCGACAGCATCTCCCTGAGCAGCTGCCTCATGCTGGCATTCATGGTCTTCTTCCTCGCAGGGATGGGAAGCTCCATGCGTGGGTTCTCCAGCAGCGCCTCCCCGAGGGGCACAATCTCCGATCCCTGCTGGACGTAGCTGCCCAGCAGCTCCTTCTGTGTTTCGGCGTCCACAAAGGTGATGCGCTCCAGCATGGCCCAGATAATCACACCCAGGGCAAAGATGTCCGCCTTGGCTGTATAGTGGCCCTCCCACACCTCTGGAGCCATGTAGAAGTCCGTCCCACACGCCATGGACAGGAAGCACTTGTTGACACTAACTGGTTCCCCGGGGCTGAGACCCGAGGCGGAGCACACCTTGCTCAGGCCGAAGTCAGCTACTTTGAGGGTTGGCTCAGGTGACCCAGTGGGCCCACAGCCCTGCGCGATGAGGATGTTGTCGGGCTTGAGGTCACGATGAATGATCTGGTTTTTGTGCAGGAAGGCCAGCGCACTGCCCAGCTGCAGCATGAAGCTGGTGTTGGTCTTGCGGCTGGGTTTCCGTGACAGCAGGTAGGCGTTCATATCGCCGCCATCACAAAAGTCCATGACAAACCACAGGTAGTAGGCGCAGCGCGGGTCGAAGGCAATCTCACCCTTCAGGGAGGTTTCCACCAGCTGGGCCATGGGGTCAGGAAAGAAAATCGGATCAGGGTTTGCTGAACAAGTGTAGGCCCAAATTAGAAATACCTGATGAACACATGATGAACCCAAATACATCTATGGTAGCACCTTTTCCACCTGGCATTGGCTGAATTATTCCCCCCCCCCCTCAAAATTTGAGTATACTCATCCATAACTGCCTATCCAGTACAGGATTAAGGAGTCTGCAGCTCACTCCAGAAAACACAGGAACACCATGGACGGGAGGCTGGTCCATGGCAGGGCATACACACCCACACCCACCAGGGGATTTTTTTTTAAAGACACTAATTAGCTTAACTGCGTGTGGTTGAACTGTAGGAGGAAACACATGCACACACCCAGAGGAGGTGAGACACCAAAGGTATAAAGTTACCATGCTACTCAATTGTTAACATTAAGAATATCATTTTCAAATATGCCTGTTAATCAAATTGTCATCTCTGCCAGGTCCATTTCATGTTGTCTGAAGTGTGTCTCACTGGGCCTCTGGAGTATGTCAGACATGACAGTAAATGATCTTTTGTTCCAGTCTCAGGCTGGTGGAGTCTTCCAGCACTCAGCAGCCCACCCCCCCCTTACTGAGAGTACCAACTGCCAGCCTCATTAGCAGACACAGCATTTCATTGGTTTCTGGCATTAGAGAACAGAGGAAGGGGGGAGGTGGTCAGAAGGCTATAGGCAGGAGATTAAGCAGTACAGCACTGAAGCAAGCAGTGCATATGTGGGTGCGTACCTGTGCCCCTCAGCTCCAGGTGGACAGTAACAATTATTAAACTGTCCTCCCACTGACAGCGGAAAACCCATCACCCCCCAAAAGGATCTACCAAAGTGTCTCTTAGCTCCAGAAATAGTAAACGCCATGGTGATGGCTGTATCTGGGCTGTCAGATGCATCAGCTAAACCCCTCCTCAGTGAAATTTCCCGAGAAGAGCTCAGTGATGATCGACACATCAGCAGCAATGCTTTAAAGCGGGAAAATGGAGGCGGCTGCCTAAATTGGGTGGGGGGGTAGGTTGCTTGGCACAGATTAATTAGCATTTTGACAAGCATCCGTGAGCCACTGCCGCCACCATTAAAGACTGAGCAGTTGTCCCTCTGCATAGTCACGTGGGTATATGTCGAGACGCAGTCAATATTTCATCTCTGGATGCACTCGAGTGCAGAATAGCCATGAGACCTTTAAATTTATTCATTACGAGGTGGGGGGACTGAGAACCTGTAATGAGTACAGTGCAACATTGAGCACAGCCAGTGCATTAAAGTTGTAAAAACACAGCAGTCATCAACACGGTTAAGTAATAACTTTACACTGAACCTCCCAGAAAAATAAACCCTCTGCTTGTAGCTAGATGCATAAAAGCTAGCATCTTAGACCTGTGAAGCATGTGTTCTCCGATTTTACACAAGACAACAATTATTTTTAAAAGAAAATGTTCACTTGTTTAAATGTGAAAATGATAGCCATTTTCTTGGAACCTTGGATTTCTCCACATTTTATTGGTGTGAGACAAACTCAAAATAAAGATTCAGCTGTCAAGCCTGCTGAGTACTAGGAGCGACACACTTTGTAATTGGGTTTTTTATTTAATCCATTCCACTGTTCCCATACCTAATCAGGATCCCACCACGTTTTATGCTACAGTTGGATGTATGGTAAACATGCAGCGCATCTTCTGCAGGATAACGCCATACACATTCAGCCTTCAGTGCCTGTCATTCAAACATCACTGCAGAGCACAACACCGACTGACAGTAGATGGAAACATGTAATGAGCAGGGGTGGGAGACAGAAAAACCCCACCCACTGACAAATAAGGAAAGGGGGCAGGACCTGCAGCCCTCTCTCAAAGCATGGGAGCAGTGTAACCAGAAGCATTGTGACCTCAAAACAGACAGCTCCTGCTTTGCATCAAGGCTCACAACTTCTTTCAGGTTAAAGATGGAGCAGGCTCACAGCATGTCACCAGGGTAACAAGGCTCTATGAACACACGGCTAGTGAGTGGTCAGACGTACCAAACCGATCAAATGATTAAGCAATCACCTACTCCATAAACGTGCATGACAGTGACAAATGCATTTTAATTAAAATGCTTCACCCAAACAACTTTCACTATTTGCCATGTTTCACAAGATCAGTGTCATGTTCATTTCCTTTTTAACCTAGAAGTGCACTTAAAATAAAACCCAGTCACTTAAAAATGAAACCATATAAAATATATAATTACAACTGCTTTATATAGCCTGTCACCAATAGGCACTCCCTGAACTCCCAGACCAAAAACAAACAAAACCAAAAAAATATGATCAGAGGCAGGTCTCAGAGAATCACAAGGTGGAGTTCTGGAGACCTCTGCCTTACTCTCTCCACGCCCCTTTATACTACTACTCATCCTCATGGCTGTACACTAACCTCCAGGTAGAGCGATGAGCCACAGCCGTGGCGCATCCTCTGCGCCAGGCCGTCGCGCTGCAGCACGCAGTCCTCCAGATGGATGACGTTGGGGTGCTGACTCTGGATGCTGCTGAGGGCCCAGAACTCGCGGAGGGCCAACTCCACGTTCTCGGGGGCGTGGCAGCGAATCTTCTTGACGGCCACGCGGGCGCCCGTGCGCCTCACAGCCGCCTCGTACACCACGCCGTAGCTGCCTCGACCCACCTCCTGAATAAGCTCGTACCTGGGCTGGCTGCTCACCATGCTACTCCCGGTCGACCGCCCGCCACACGCCGTCACTGGAGAGAGAAAGCTAGCTGAATAGCACGAAGTTTCGCCACTGATTTTAAATGCACACTTTTTTTCCCCGTCGTTGATTTAACTGAAATGCATGATAATTGCATCTTAAACGGTGTGACATTAAGTTCCAGGGAGCCACTTAAACCCTCACGCCGGACTGGGGTTACCTGGCGTGGCCCGTCAGTCCAGCGGGGATTTCCGCAGTCACGCCAGCCACAGAGCGGGGAACCCATTTGCTGCCGGCCGATGTGTACGAAGAATCTGCCGATGATCGTTAATTATCAAGCTGCCGTCCAGTTTTGAGGTTACACGCAGCGCTGGTTAGTGGCGGTGCACAAGTTACAGGCGATTAACCACCAAGATGAAACTTCCTTTCCCATTATGGGCGTTATAAATGATCTCCATGCATAAATTAAAATCAAACAGACAGCTACTCTATAAGGAAAATATTACAGACAAACGCATGGCAGCCGCTCTGGAGCACGCCTCTCCTAAACATGCCAATACACCGCATTTTAACTGAAGATCATTACAAAGGGCGGCTCTAATAGCAGCGGGTCCGAAGTGCACGTTCGGTGAATGGCTTCATTATCAGTCCGCTCGGCAGACGAACGTCAAAAAAAGAAAGTGAGAACTGTTATTGATCATAGCAGTACTTATTTTTGTTTTTTGGAAAAGTAATGTCAAGGAAGCTAAGAAGGTAGCTAACAACCAAGGTACGTGCCACAAAACACCTAAGTTACCGGAAACAGAAACTCTGACCCTACGGACGACAACAACAACTCTCACACACACGGCGCTCAGCAGGACAGATCCCACGACGAGATCCAGTTACGCTGCCAGCGGTGTACGCATGCAGGTGGTTATCTGTACGCTAATGTTATTAGCAGGCTTAGCTATGGCAGTCAAGACGTCTCTCTATTCACGTCCCACGTCGACCAGCAAGAAAAGCCACGCAGGCTGGGAGAGCGCCACTGCACCATGCATGTACTATCACTGCAAAATCCGTGCATAATCGGTGCATGCACAATGCAGACGCGATGGGTGTACAGTCAGTGCCACACGTTCAACCTCCGCCGACCCACATCAATGACACCCAACCCCAATGCATTATGCGCCATCGAGTCATACATGCGGGTTACCTTGAGCTTCTCTTCACGCAGGTCACCCGCTGCTGTTTCGTATTCATCGGCCACATAAAGAGAACGAGACGGAAGGCACTAAACCACAGAGCGTTCGTCGTCCCCTAGCAATGCACAGTGTATACACAGTCAGCATGCACCTGCACGGTGAGTCATGTTAGGAGAGGAAGACAAAGGGGACCGAACCTGACACTAAGAACACCTTTACCTTACGTAGACGAGAAGTCCACTCATCGGGCCGCTGGTTCGTGTTCCTTCTCGCCGTTACACATTTTGCAACATTGGACCGCCTCCCCCAAGCGGCTCTGAAGCCGGGAAACACCGCCCCCTCCCTGTCAACTCTCTCGGGGGTCTTCCAGCTTCATCGACGACGCCTTTTCTCTCCAGGGCTTACTCCCCAACTCCCCAGCTGATCACGCCATTACCGAATCCGAGAAAAAGATTGTCTATATCCTGCATACCACTTACTATAAAGACACCGAAAACGAGTTCATTGGTGCATAAGTTAGCGCACCAGATATCCTGGAATTTGCCATTTTTTATCCACTGCTATTTGATCATATCAGTCATAACGGTCTGAACCTGGAGTTTCTGCTATTGAACTGGTTTATATTTGGTATAAAATTAGTTTAAAAACAAGATACCAATTATTTGTCCAGTGTTAAATTGTCATAGGCAAATCCATAGCAATTGTATTTAAGTATTTTCCTAAAATATAGGAGTCTAGGACATCTAGGAGTGGCCTATGGTGGTGTGAACTTAGTATCCTCGCCAGACTGGTGGCACTCAAACTGCTCATATATACACATATTTCTTGTACTTTACCTTGACCAGACCAGATTCAATGAACGCTTGTTGATTTTTTGAATCAATCTGATGAAATTGTTTGCTGGTGACACAGAACATAAGTATATGTTGAAATATGGGTAATATGGTAGCTCAACAGGTAGCACTCCAGAGTTGGGTGTGTGTTTTCTCTGGGTACCCTTATCTGTTCTGATGATCCTAAAACACGTGTACTTTCATTAGGTGAACTGGTATTTCTGAATGGTATGTACTTTGTGCCCTATGTTGGTATGGCATGCCACCCAGGGTGTTCCCTGCCTTTGGTGACACTGTGCTCATTATAAAAGGTGGATTGATGTTGAAATGGTTGCTACAGAGGTGGCTTAGGACCCACTGGGTTACAGTGACTGATATTTATAAGTGGTGCTTTACTGTTTTACTTCAGTACTGTTAGTGATACTTGGTAATGTTCATAATTGACACAAAATGTTTTCTGTTAACCTTTGACTGGTATTGCATGCACATTGTTACTCTGTGTTGTGTTTGTTATCCTCAAAAGACACAATCCGTATCAACAAGAATGGGTGCACCATACAGATACCTTAATTTAATATTGATAGATGTTTATTAACTAGGAAGAAAATGTCTGATGTTTTCACACAACAAATTATTGGTCACAGTTCTGTTCTGTAAAGCATGCTTCAAAAAAAAAAATCAGACTTTAACTATCACAGATTTCACCTGGGCAAGGTTAACATTAGTGATTAAACAAAGGATTCTAAAAAGATCGCCACAGAAAAGTGGGGATTTTCACACATAAACCTTTGGTTTATAGCAGTACACAGAGCTACATTCTTCGGTCACATTTATATACAGTTTTTTTTTTGTTTTTATTAGGTGTCTTATATCAACAGACGTAATACAAATGAGTGAAATGTCGTGTTTAAAAATCACAATTGAAAATGTAGAAACAATAATCACCGCCTCCCCCAAAACATGCATAAACAAGCACAGATGTACATACGTATGGGGGAGGGACTACCAATGACACCACTGCCTTATTTGTGCTTCTTGCATAACCCTGAGTATTGTTTGCATGAAAGTCTAACTGGGCTTACATTACTTAACACTGGAGCACAGGACCCTTTCTGTAATTTGTGAGTTTTGGTGAAGCCCAGAGGATGAGGATGTTTTAGAAATTGTAAGACCCAAACCATAAAAAAGTTTTGGTAATAGCTGTGCTGGTTCTAACACAGGAATAATTAAATTCTGTGGGGACTATAAATCCAACGTGAGATGGTTTTTCAGGGGAGTTTGGGTAAGTGCCTTGGTGTTGATTTGGCACAGTTATGCTGTTGCTTAACAACGTTTGTTTTTTAGCTAATGCTAAAATTTCTAAGCACTTACGCTGCCCTTTGGTATTTTTACAAAATACATCAACTATCTTCCATGATTTTACAGTGACTTCACAATACTTTTGCAAAATTAATTTATGTACTTGAGAAAAGAGTTTAGTTCTCTTAAAATCAAGTATGACCTGATACCTTCCATAGCTGGTCATTTGAGATTAAAGTTATTTTGATCTAGATTAAACCACATGGACTACGGACTTAAGCACATCTCCATTAAAACCTTTAAAACCATTCATTTTCTCACCTTAGATATAAGCTGGCTGACCAAAATATATTTGTCCCTAATATTAATTACCATGGCATTTTATGGGGAAGGCAGAACACCCAAAATACCTTCTTTTTTTTTTCCATATCTCATGATTGTGGGAAAAAAAATTACAAAATATTCATGGCACTTAATATAGTAAATGACTTGACTCTACATTTTCAGCAACTCTATGAATAATAGAGCCTACTTGTCCACAGGTCGACCATTTTGGAATTCAAAGAGAGGTATTTAACAAATCATTAGTCAATTCTCTACTGTGTCAAAACAAAATCGCTAGAACGTTCTCCAAACATTCAGCTAATCTGAGCTGTTACATCACTGCCTGACAGACACACCTGGCTGAATACAAGGAGAAGGCTGCCATTTCACAGTCCTTCTAAATGTGCAGAAACCATCATCTATAGATGCATGAGATGGTGTTGACACAGATGAAGTATACATTCATGATCAATACTGACCCTTAGCAGGGGCAACATACACGCTTATCATTAATTGATACAAACAGACAAAAGCACTACAGGAAATAAGCACTACAGGAAACAGGCAACGCTGGCCATCTCAGAACTGCTTCGGACCAGGCATTTAACCTGCTTCTTCATTTTAACACAACCTGAGGTAGAGCTGTATA
The DNA here is from genome assembly GCA_009936485.2 of Gymnarchus niloticus. Lineage (NCBI taxonomy): Eukaryota > Metazoa > Chordata > Actinopteri > Osteoglossiformes > Gymnarchidae > Gymnarchus > Gymnarchus niloticus. The sequence continues at coordinate 18,670,884 of JAACJT020000110.1, read as the reverse complement.
GATCATTCACAAGTGTTTACACCTTGTTTTGTTCGTTTGATAAAATAATTAAAAACCCACCACCCATAAAAACACTGAGAGACAACAGGGCAGAGATGGAGGAGCTGCAGCATTATTGAGAAAACACTGGGTCCACTCAGCTGCCACTTTGTGGTCAGCTGCACAACTCAAGGAAATGACAACAGTGATGACAAGATTTCAATCAATGGCCCAGGTTAACTTTCTCATTTTCCCTGCAGCTACCCATTCTACTATCACCTCATGAAAAGACTATGCTATTCTAACCCCAACTATAAAGATTACAGAGGAGAGGAGTGTCACACAATTATAATACAACAGTTTATGTTAAATTACAAAATGCAAAGAGTGAGACTCTTCAGAAGGTTCTACAGGTCTCAGCAACCCTCGAGAAAGGGGGAGGTCCTTGAAAGGAGGCGTATTCATTCACAATTAATGAGGCAACCAATTGGAGCCCAGGTAGAGTCTTATTAATGACATGGGTCCTTTGAAGTGATGTTATAAGGGACACAGTAGTCATTTAGGAGACAGAAAAAACAGAGAAATAAAGATCCTCACGCTATACATCACGTAAATCTAAATGCTTTGTGATGGTCGAGAGTTTTGCCAAAGTACAATACTTTTAAAAGACATACTGTCAATATTGCAAAACTTCTATATGTTAAAGATAAATTTTGGTGTAACGTACCTGAGATCCCTATACATTTTCTCTAGTTGGCCCTTTTTCTTAAAGTAATCCTAGCCTCATTAAAAACTATGTACAATGACAACTTAAAAATAACACAAGGCTCCTCCTTTACAAGGAAGGTACGCAAAACAGATAGGCCTAAAAACAGAGTCAGCTGGAGATTCTACGACTCAGAAAAATGTGATGAAATCACGATATGGCAGTGGGACTTCGTCCCTTGCATATCAGAAAAAAGTACCCTACCATATCTAATTGTCATTAAACTAAATTTAAAAAATAAATATATGATTAAAATGTTAATTTAATTTTTTATGTATTCCCAATTAATATTGCTTGGTAATTATCAGTGACCTCATGCCAGTATGAAAAGATCATTTAAAACTGAATATTTGCATGGGTTTTAATTGTTCTAAAGTTTTGGTAAATTTTGACTCAATCCAAAAGGGGGCAAAAAACAGGCGGCCTGAATAAATAATGCTCTTGTCTCAGATTTCGGGATCTGTACCTAAAATCAGAAGACCCTTCACATATTAAAATGTAAACATATCAACGGCTCCTCCACGCCACCCCAGCCTTGCTCGATGTCCTTGGACAACCTGAAGCTTTCCCTGAGTTTCACGGTTCCTGAGAAAAAAACACCTCAGCTGCAGCTGTAAGGACCTTTTTGGTGAATCACTGAAAAATACAGTAAGAAATATGTTAAAGAGATTAAATCAAAAATGTAAGAGAATCTCACACATGGTTAGTGCAGTCTATCATTGCTTTGGCTATAGATATATAAACTTTGTTGGGGGGGTGGGAGGTTGATTGATCACTAAAAAATAAAAATATCGCAGTCCAAAGAGCAGGGCAGTTGGAGGCAAAAAGTTAAAAAGTAGTTAAAGCATCTTTGCAACCACGAATGGTGTCTAGAATTTTAACGGGGGACCTGCAGTAAACGTGGCTACAAATAAATACTAAGAATGATTTTAAAAGCTTTATAATAATTATACATACAGCATATATTAAATGGGTTTAACATCTGTCAGCTTCTCCTGTAAAACTGGAGAAACAGGCTGATTCGCTAGTCTACGTAAATCTCCTCTGGGCTTTCTACTGTAACCCTGGAGAAATAAAACCGATGTCGAAAACTAGCTACTGCGGATGAACTATGCTAAACCCTATGCCCGAGCCCACCTCCCGGCAATGTCCACCTCAACTGCACCCGGGATGTTCCGGGCACCTCACAAGAATCTGACGTGGAGTTGAAGCGAGTGTGAGGAAAGGGAGATGGCAGCCAGGCACCAGCAAACCGGCGCTGCAGCAACAGGAATGACTTCACCTTCCTCACTCGGGAAATTTAAGCGAACGATTGCATTATCGGCAAACCGCCAAAGCATGCAGCCCATTTAAAGTTAGGAACCCCCCCCCCCCCGCCCCTCCCACCCCCCCCCCATGCGAGTGTGCATCGCTTCTTCACCCGCCCAGACAGCAGGAGGCAGTGGGGATGGGGGGGGGGCCATCTCAGGCTTCCCGTACCAGAAAATGTGCCCCTTCACGCTCCAACGAGTGCCGCGACACGCAGA
>JAACJT020000110.1:18639629-18661801 GCA_009936485.2 Gymnarchus niloticus | reverse complement strand
CACCCCCCCGCCCCACCCCGTCATATACTCGCCCCCCCCCCCCCCCGCCCTCCCCCCCCCCTTTCCCCGGCCCCCCCCCCCCCTTCGCGCTCCCCACCGTGTTTTACGGTCCGCCCCCCCACCTCCACTCTCTCTTGCCTCTCATTCATAGTCTCTTCGTAACAGATCATAACCCGTAGGATTTCCTCTCCGCGGTCTGACAATGGCAGCCATTGTCCATCTGGCCTTCCAAATTCTGCTCCTCAGACCCAGAGAGAACAATTATCATTCTGCTTGTCCAGAGGGAGAGAGAGAGTGCAGAAGGTTCTGTGGAGAGTTAAGAGCTTCACTGACCATCTCTTTATTTGAAGCTGGCACCCAGGCGTGCCCTGTGGCCTGTACCATCTCCCCAGAGAGCATGTTCCCCACATCATGGTCCAAACAATGGGTCACAAGGGTCCAAAGAACCACTGTCCCACATTCTCCATGTGCAAGCTGCTTCAAAAACCTAATGTTAAATGCATAAGTGACAAGGGAGGGTCCCTGGATATTGGGGGCGTGCACATGGGGCCAATTTTGAAGACCGTTCAGCCTCGAGGAAACGCGGGGTCTATCGGGATGGAAGGTGACTTGCTGTGTTCTCTGGGTGCCCATAATTTTCTTCTCTCCACCACCCTAAATGTGCTGGTGAAACTGGGTGCACCAGATATCCTTAATAATTACTAGAAAACCAAGGATGCCCTATCAACTACTCCCCTAGGTGGTCATGGCAAGAATGGAACTTTGAGGACTGGCTTGGTGCTAGCGTGAGTCATGGGCTATCTGTCAACAATGGGTGTCCCATTATACTTGCACACAAATAACCACCGTCCTCCACCAAGGGCCTCTCATTAGCCATCGCAGCCATCATACGCATGGCACCCCACCCCTCTTGGTCAGTGCACCACAACTGTAAATGCTTACAGATAAACGTGACAGTACCCCAGTAACGTGGATACATTTCACAGGCTAAAACCAACCCCCTTAAGAAAGCTATGCATGGCTAAGATAAACAGCACCACTGTGCATTTTTGATAAATATCACACTTCATATATATACTGATTGAAGTAAATCTTAACTGCTCGTTTTAGGTTTGAGCTAAAAGTACTTAAACACTGCCAGGTTGAAAGATTCAAGGATATGAATTATTAATTCAAAAACTAATTCCTAATTCATTGCATCATCTCAGGTGCTCTGTTACCACGACAGCGGTGTGTAAACGCTGTCTTCAGCTCCGCTCTCAGCACCCAGCACTGCTTTAACCACCCCCACCGAGTGAGAGGTGGAATAAATCTTAATTATTCCAAATAATTACTTTTCTGCTCTAACTCTCACATCTCAATGATTTGGAAATCATCAATAGGTCACAGATCAATATGTCACTTGGTGCATATTGATAAATCTTGGCCTTAATGAAAGACTAATGGCATGTAGGAAAGAATACCTCTATTTCCCCCATATAAATATATATATATGCATAGAGAAGACATAATATATTGTTTAGGTTTTGCAACTGAGAGCAAAACAAACTTTTTCTTCTTTATGCTTCATGTACCGAATATGATGAAGTATTAAAATATTCCATTGATGCTACTTTTTGCCAAAATTAGCCACTAATTGCGTATATTCAATGTTTTTAGCTACATAACTGTAGGTCATCCTGAGTGTTGAATTAAGTGCCAATTTATAGAAACATAAAACAGCGATTATTGGACACACACCCCGAGTAAGACAGAATAATGATGAATAAATACGCCTGTATTTCATTTGATGATTAACGTGGTAGAATGATTTAAAAAAAAAAAGAAGAAAGCTTATATATCACAGTGACTCAAACCAATACATCTATAAATTGTAGTTTTCTGGTCAATGAATGATTTCTGAGGAAATTCTATAAAATCACATATTCTTCAATTAAGCATCATCATATGATTATCAGCCAGTAACAAAGATTTGTCCCACGAATTGACTGGTAGAGGTGTTTCTAAGATCTGGTGAAGGCAAGGTACTGGAAAGACCACAAGCATTCTTTTCTTTGAACTGAAAGGGAAGAATCCATCCAGCGACCAACGTGCTTGAAGAAAACAAAGCAATGTCAACCAAACTGGAAATGCACAAATACAGGAGCGGCTAGAGAGAAAAACAGCCACAACAGTACATTAGCAAAAACACAGCTACAATTTAACCAACCCTATACAGTGATCAAAACCAGATAATGGGTTAAACCAATCAAGCGGCTTTTAAATGATTGATCTGGGGGGGGATCACGCAGAAACAAATGTCACAGGTTTGGATGGGATGGGGGTGGGTCTGTGGAGACACCGAGGGTCATCACTTCCCTGTACAGCATTAACATACACAATCCGGTGACGGCACAAGAGCTGGGGGCTGGGTGCACAAAAGGTGGCAGAAAACTTTTAATCACTTTATAACAGGAACCTGAACTGAATAGGCAAACGGCAGGGGAGGCGGGCTTTATCTGTGTGCGGCCGAGTCTTTATCTTGGGTACAGCCCACTTCTCACTGGGGGGGAGTGGGGGCAAGGACACCCTAGACACACACACACACACACACACACACACACACACACACACACACACACCAAAAAGCGTCATTTATAGCAATATTTGTGGGGATCTCCTATTGTGCTGTACTGAGCACCAGAAACTAAGAATTAAAGTCTAATTCATTTTTACAAAAATGTCATCATAAAGGATTTCTATATTATTATACATCACCCCCAAAAAACAGCTAAACCTGTCAACCTGCTTAGACCAACAGACGTACGCACACGCACGCACACACACGCACACACACACACACACACACACCGGTGTGCGGTGCATAAAATCCCCTCACCCCTTCCCTGATATGTCTTAGTACCTTAGTGGCTAACATCTATCCCTGGCACTCCATCCCTTTGTCTAAATGTTATTAGAAAATACTCAGAGCAACATGCCCCATCCCCCACTTCCAGTTTCATTGCCTGGAAAAGGAAGACATTGCTTTCTTTGCAGGTAGATGCAATTAACTAAACTAAAACCAGACCTTCAAAAAAGCCTTATGTTTGGCCCCAAACCATCAACCCAACAGAAAATGACAAAATGTCACACCTTGGTCTGGAAACACTTAGTACAGATATTAATATTTGGATGGGTTAATACTTTGTCAAGTGGCTGATACACCATGAATATCTGCACGGATGACACCAGGGTTGACTGTAAATTGGTTATTTAAAGGTAACTGAGAAAGAGGAGTATTTAACACAGAGGGATTATGGAGTGACATGACACAAACGAGGACTGTAAAAAGATGCAATGATTTGCCTTAAAGAACAAACGCTATGTACTGAGACTTGTAATAAATTTCACTGTGCCCTGTCCAGGTATCCGTTGCAGAGGAGTTTAGCATCTTATTGAAATCCTATAGCCCACAGATATGTACTATACAAACCAGCCAGGATTTCAATCTCATTTCATTTGCGTTTTTTACACAACAAAAGGAGGGTCTTTCGAGCAAGCTGTTCAATGGCAATATTTTGCAAGTAGAAACTTAATTTATCTGCTATTCCACTCTGTTATTTGCAGGCATGATGCTTCACAAAGATACCCTGAAAAGGCAAATGAGAAAAATCAGATCGTCATATCAGGATCACCACACCATCGCCTTTTAGAGTATTTTTTATGTAGTCCTCGCTGGATAAAGTAGCTTGTCTCTGCCTTTTTCATTCCATAGTTAGATGCTCCTATTTCCCACAATTCCAAAAGGTCAGTCAGATGGTAGCATATGGCTGCTGCACAAGCCTAGGAGAAGGCTCCTCAAACCAGAATGTTTCCAGTGAAATGCTCTCCTGTACATCTGGATCAAAATTTCAAGCTATTTTTATGCTTGGAATATCAGCTCAATTAAGACTAGTATGTGACAGTCCAGTTGTTTCTCTATTCTCTATAAAAAGCTGTCCATCATGGCAAGAATTCCAACATAAAATTTAGTCCTACAGCCATAAGAAATTTAACATAGAACTGTGATTACGAAAATCCCTGTCGGTTTGAAAAGATCAAACCCCAATATTAATAATATTAATAGAATATTGTTAAAATTACAGATTAAGACGATTCTTCCACACAATCGTCGCACTAAAACTGAATTAACTGATATAAACAAAACACTTCACATACTGATATTCCTTCTCTGACCACTTCTAATATAAGGTGCCAACGCATATGTCCAAGAAAACGCGTGCAAGTCAAAAAGAAAATCCCATCTCTTAATATCCCTAAAATATATTAAATAATAGATTTGAAACGTATACACTTTCTGTGATGGTTTAATGAACTGTTCCGCTGATAATCATTCTGTTACCTTGTGCAGTGGTGCGCTGAATTCATCTGTAATAAATTCGTAACATATTTTCTTCCTCTCACTCTTTATTCATCACCATATTCACAAATCATTCGTAACATATAATTAACAGTCATTGGTTCAACATTGTACGAATTTGCCTATGAAAGGAAGACCCACCAGTATGTGTCCTTGGTGGTTTACCTAATGTATACAGGTTATGTCCAAACGCAGGTCTTATATCTGTACGTATATCATCCAATTTATCGCATGTCAAGCGGATCAATGGATGCAATATAAGAAAATACGGACAATAAAGGCATGATGAAGTCATGTTTGAGTGTCCTTTTGATCATTAAAGGGGATTGCTTAGCATCTTTTTCCTCTAGGTTAAGTTCATAAACAGAAATTCTCGTGCACCGCGAGGACCATCACGCAGCACAAGTGTCCAAAGCTTCCAGCTCATATTACGCGGATCGAAAGGCTCCGTGTGCCACTCACCTGATGTACAAAGACATCGATGGGGGGTTCGACTTGGGATCCATCTCGGTTGGTCATAGACAGGAACCCAAAACCCATCCGTACGTTAAACCACTTGCACACACCGCTGCCTTGGAAGGACCGCGAGTCTTCCTCGGTGCTCGGGCCTTCCTCCTCCTCGGTCTTTGAACAGCCTCCTTTAAAAGGACAGAGCGTTGGAAACGTTACACGGTCTTCCAGATATAGAGACTTGCTATCTGTAAACGAGGAAAGGACAGATTAGTGTGTGACATTTGTAAAAGCTCCGAGTCTCTACAGTGTTCCCGTCCGCGTTGGTTTTGGTACAGCAAAACCCCGCCGACGTGCAGCGATCAAACCACAGCGTTGCGTAAACTGGTCCATGTCTGGTGTTTCACACAGATGTGCAGCTGCGCGCACTAACATTTTGAGTAAATACAGAAGAAAATATTTATCTAACGTGAGAAATTCCCGATCTCTATCAACATTGCAGACATGTTGCGTTTTCTGTTTAATATTCATTTGTTTTCTGCACGCGTAAATATATTACACACACATATACATGGTAAGAAATATTGTTATACGATTTTTCCATTTATTGATTAATATTTTTTCACCCATTACCATACACAGAGAAAGTAATAACACACCACCAGTATGAATGGCAATATTACACTATCGTACCGAGTTCTAATGCAAGAAACACTCGTTTCCCTAGATTAAATAATCATTTTGATCCAATTAATTTAATTCGGAGACTAGCCCGTCAAATGTAGTCTGCAACAAAAATACATATTCGTCTACCACGAGAACACAACTAAAACTACAAGATATACTGCAATAATTATTTTAAATGAAGATAAACAAATGAAAAGCAGCCTAACACTTAGGAAAACAACGAGCAGCGTAAAAACAAACCGGAAATTATTTACGTAGAGAAAATGATAAACGAAAATATTACAACACGTTTCACTACCTTTAACGAGTAATCCGATTTTCTGTTATTCCATAGATCATAACGAGCATAATTACAAACAAGCGTAATAAAACATTTTACCAACGTGATGCAATAAACCCCCATCCTTCGTACAAACGATTATAATAAATGAAAATATAAAATAAAACGCCTCAAACTTTCGAAAACGATAATTAATTTTGCTGTGTGAAGTGAACAAAACCCCGGGCTTCCCATTTAAACACAAGCTTATCATTCCTGGGAGAGCTCGAAGATCACGTGCGTATAAACATATATTGCAGATATAAGGAATTCAAAGTATCGGTAGGTTTACATTTTAAAAAATCCGTACTTAACCTGTAAACGGCTGGTTGGAAACAGAGCCCATCTCGCTGTTTCCCCAAGAAAGAAAAATAACCCCAAGACGCAGAATCCGTCTGTCCCCAGTGTTCAACGCAGCTTGCTCACTCTTGCACTACTTTACTAGGGAAGCCTTAGAAATCAAAAGGGGTCATTCGAAGGGGGAAGCGAAAGACAGAAACAAACAAAGAGCCATGGCAAAATCCTTGCCCCAACAATATGAGGTGGGAGGGCCGCAAGGGAGGATTTGCAGAAGAAACCCAAAATCTAAAAGACAATGCAAGGAAACCCAGCCCCCTGCCCATTTCTTTTTTCCCCCAAAAAGACCCAAACATCAAACAGACCCAAACCATTGCAAATATTTTCAGCCTAATATACCTTCTGCCATGGTAGATTTTATCCAGGGTACCTCAGAAATTATCCAGATGTTCAGGTATTTTGCAATTTAAACTGAGATCCAACTGCGCAAAGAAGCACGTTATAATCCCTGCTTCAATGAGGTTTTGAGTTGTTGGTCACTTGCCTTCTTCAAAACTACCCCCCCACCACCACCACCTCACGCACAAAAACACACTTACCTCTCTCATTCCACCCCCCACCTTTTTTCAGTCAAGTCCACGTGATTCACAATTAAAATCTCTGATAAATTAGGCATTCCACGGTGGAAGGGCCCAAATTCGGAAGATGTCCAATCACAGACCGAGACCACCTAGAAGAGAAGAAAGGGCGAGCGACCACCCCTCCTTTCCTTTCTATATATTAACTGACCATCGACCCCTACCTCGCTTTCGACTAACATGAATGTATACGTTCAATTAGTCGCGAAAGCTAAAAAAATTAAACCTCGCCTAAGTTCAGAAGGCAGCGAAGTCCAGTCATGTTATGTCTTTGTTTTTCGTTTTTTACATTTTATCCGCTAAGCATATTCTGATCAAGCGCATACATTTCAGTTTTGAACAGAACGTTTCCTGCAGTATCCGTGTCAAAAAGACTACATCAAAATAATAAACTAAAAAGCACTTCCAGCAATCAATATTATTTATTCGCTTCATACTTACAGTGCTATAATTATTCAATCTGTCATGCACTATCTGCCGAATTAGTTATGCACAGTTTCAACGCAGTGCACTAACCTAATAGACAAAATATATTCATATTCAGTGATAAGACATATTGGTATGCATAGTAAAAGGACATCAGCCACTTTATTACTTATAATTTAATGGAATGGTATTTTTTATTTTAATGCAATTTATGCGCGTTATAGATAAATATGTAGAATACATGTCCTTTAAATTAAACACTTGGACGCAAGTTTTCCTCCTTTCATTCGTCTCCTATTGAGGGCATTTTAAAAGCTGCACAAAAGCCCATGAATCCAGTGACTCAAAGGATTCTGGGCTTTACGCAGTTTTGCTGACGGATGCAGACGGCGAACGTTAGATCGTGTGTGTCGATGTAGTTGTCATGTGGGGGAAGGGGGGTCCATCCAGCTAAATCGGATGTTACCATTTTTTTAATTCAGTCCTTTCTCTATAGCTTCGACTTCTCAAATTCATTCCCTAAATTTCATCAAAAACTAAATCAGTGAAAATATTATTTTTTCGTTCTGTGCGACGCATCCGGTAATTTAAGTGTGGGGAATAGCTTTTACTGTTTGACCAAAATCAAAAAGCATACATTTCATCGCGGTTGATAAGACCTGAAAGCACAAGCAAGACAGGAATTTCACACGACCACTGAAACGCAGCGCTGCAAACGGACGTAAAGGTCATCATGCAGTCTGGCAGCAACACAGCGCACGCCGTACCGATGGAAGGGTTGTCCCCGGGTATGGTGCCATCCCCTCGTGACATCATGCCCCCTTGTGGGTAGTTTACGCCATACTACAGAGGTGCGGGGGCAGCTGTCGAATTTGAAGCCTCTGACAAGACATGCTTGGAATCTGAGTTTACCGATGCGAAATGTAGTTTGACAGGACTGCGTGGACGTCGATGTTCGCGGGATGCTCGAAGTGGAATACATTCATGTTGCGGTTCTGTGTTTTTATGTCGTTGTTGTGAAGCTCCTTAAAATGCACGTCACGAGTAATATAAGTGATATGTGATAGGATATATAGTATGTATTACGTAATTAAAATCTATAAATAGCCTGTATACATATACCTTGCTAATAATCATAATATTATTATTTGTATTATAATATTATGGGCAAAGATATCTTCACATATCCTTCGGTATCGCGATTTAATCGAGAATGTTTTTTGAAGAGATTTTGTTGTGTATATACATTGTATTGAATGTTATTTTTCAGACTCGTTATTTCAAAAACACATCTTTGGTATTAATACACTACGTCAGAAAATCTTGCTTATTTTCAAGTCTTAAACTTGTTTTGCAAGTACAAACACTGGCGACTATTTTAATAAAATGTAATTAAAACATAAATAATGAAAATATCAGTTAATGTACTTTAAAGAATATCGATTATATCGTATGTCAGAAATTCGCCAAATTTACGCATAAATAATGAAGCCAGTAAATAAATGAAGTGGTTATTTTATACGTTGAATATATCAAAATATATTTTTACATTTCGATGTAAACGCAGAAACGTAAAGCAACAACTTAGCAATTAGAAAGAATACAGATTTGTTTGTGGCTATTAAAAAGCGAAAATATTAATGTAAAATTAGATATTTGCATAAAATAAACGAAAACCTTATATGACTAGATATTTTGGGTTATGGATTACAAAACACGCCAAAATGCAAATGATTCATATAGATTTAGTTTACTACAAAAACGAAATGTCCATAGCAAAACTATTTTAATTAAATTAAATATTAAATATTTCTATGAAACCAATATTTATGTTAAATTTGACGCTATATAGGTACAAATATATATGACCTTACTTGAAGCGAAGAAAATCTATATATTGATTTAAGTGAGTTTGTTGATAATGGATTAGTCAGATTGGAAAGGGCCGAAATTAAGACAAAAAATATTAAAAGAATGAATAGATAAAATATTAAAGGACATGTCAAAATAACATATATAACAAAATATAATGATCTTTACTAGAAAGAAAAATTAAATTAGTTCTTCAAGTTTGAAATGTAGCCTATGTGTATTCAACCCATTCGAGACACAAGTAGTGCTCATTGATTCTAAAAAAGTGTATCTCCGACAATTTTTTGTGATAGAATTAACATTTTTAAAATTCAACTTAAACTCGTAGGTTTTATTTCTGCACGATTTTTCCCCGTTAGGCTACTAAAATTTTAAACATTTTAAAAGTGATATTTAAGTAATTTTACTTACCTCGGAGGTATAATTTCGTGACGGTTGGTACCATTCTCAATCAGCAAAGTTGGTTTCCGACATTTCAGATATCGGATAAATTTAACAAACCTTAAGAAAAAAGGTTTGACATTTATTCCTAACGGCGGCTCATTCGCTCGTTCTTCCTGTTGTCAGTTTTAATACTGACCAGCACCATAATGGACCTTGTAACTAAGGAATTTTTAAATAAGTCGGATGACTCAGAGAAAGCCGTTAAAAATGTGGATTTGCTAAAAAAGGAACCGATAGATGAGCTCGCAGCTTCAGTTTCAGATGGCCTACCACTCGTTTATTGTCAGTAACCAACAAAACGCATTCGTTTACCAATTAGGCAATTAGAAAAGACATCTGTCATGAAAAACACCCAAATCAGATTATTCGGTGGTGGTGATTACTTCTTAAAGTAATTATTATTTATCAAAATAAAAGAGACGATCAAACCAACAGATATATTAGGCAACTCACCTGTTGCGGTGGTCACCTAACAATAATGGATGGGGGTCTTCAATCTGTCCGTCTGGGCTGGAGTGTCACTGAAAAAGTACCGAGGTGACTTAATCCTAAAACTAAAACCGCAAATGAATGGGACGAATGGAATGGAATATTCGTGTATTAAATGTCGTGCAGCAGTTGGTATATGTACGACCCATATGCGATGTTCCAGTGTAGTTACTTTACAAAAATCGCTTCCAAACAGAAGCCAACAGGTAATGGAATGGAGTGAGGAGTTTGTCTTATTTAAGTGCAGAGGTGCTCTAATTCTCTACCAAATCAACACTAACGGTATAATAATAGAAGCAACAACAATAACACCACAGCAACAACAATAATGATAATAAGAACAACAACGACAACAACATGCAACAACAACAAGAACCCTTTCTCACTATAAAAAACTCGAAAAACAATTTCCTGAAGGAAGGCATATTTGTGCAGAAATATCAAGGACTTTCTAGATTTACATCCTGTAATTATATATTTTTAATTAATAACAACCACTGTAGTCTGACTTACCCGTTTGGGTGAAACATGAATAACAAAATCGATTGCTATATTTTAAACCTCCTATTTTCCGAATTTTACTTCAGAGAACGCGAGCTCTCCTTTTCAGGTGGTTCAATGTGACGTCATTCGCGCACTATTCGCCGTGGTGACTCACATAAACATCACTGAAACGTTAGTAAGACGAAGATGTTTGCGGTACTGAATAAAAGAGCCTCATGAGGGAAAGGTTACAGACCGCCGTCCACAGAGACAATCTGCTGTTTTGTACGCAAACAACAGACTGAACCTGAAATGTTTCATTGGATAGCTGACAACAACAATTGTCAAACAACAATTGTGTACATAAGTTGCTGTTTGGTTATCATTATTTGAGCGTATTCATACATTGGACACAGGACTATTGCGGCAGCAACCTACTTTACTTTCAAACATTTTATTAAGCCCAGCTCGTTAATTACTACGCAAAGGTACAGAAGAAACATACAATAAATAAAGTCCTAACACTGGATGGGTTTCCCTTCATCACAAGCAATGTTTGCATACTTGGGACTTGATTTATGAAAACTTTATAGGTTTTACTACGTAATCTCGGACGGCACGTTTATAATGTGGAAGTATTCAACGGATATGAAATTGTCTTTAAACAGGATTCCAGTTTCAGTGTATCACGGTGACGCAGTGAATATCCAAGCAAATACGCTTGCTTTCAATAATCCAAAAAGGGGTGGGCGAGGAACAATCTCAAGAACGTGACGGAACCCTAACCCCCCCACCACCACCACACACACACACACACACACGTCGCGTGCTCCCCAGAGCTACAAGGATCGATCCTTAACAGTCAGTGTTCTGTTTTAATCTTTAATCTTTAATCTTTTGTCATCTTCCTCTACCGATGACCGCTTACTCATGCTCGCTGTCCTTTGCACTACAGTTTAGGGGATAATAATAGCGGTCACATGGACCGTATTTTGCCTAACCTTTCAAAAATTTATTCTGGTTGAGTTTACATGTTTTTCCGAACACCATTTTTATCGTACCGTAATGGGTTTGGAAGTAGGTAGACACTCTCAATCCATTCAACAGTGGACCAGTACTATATAATCAAGAGTTTGTCACAATGTATCTCCTCATAGACCTTCTGATGGGTAAGCTCTTTGGATGGAGTTAACCCCACTCTAATCACTCGCACTGTTTCCCAGCAACTACTTCCAATTCAATTGATTGGAAGGGTGATTCTCGGTCGATCGATGCGACAAGCCCCGAGCTCATTCCGAACTTCGCTAATAGACTGATACAGATGCAAGAGAAAAGGAATGGCAGCAAAGAAGATGGCACAAAATATAGGAATTACCCCACCCTATCGCCCCAACAACGAGCTTAGTTAATATCCTAATTTTTCCAAACAATCACGGCTGCGGAAAAAATCTAGTAGATGGTTTTATTATATCAAAGAATCGAATCAAGTAGTCATTAATAAGATGTCGGCAGAAGTGACGTCTCAGTCACAGTATTGTTATAATCCGTTTACACACCCTGAAACAAAATGAAAGAACTGAGATTAAAAAAAAACTGCTTGATGTTTTGAGTTGTTGTGGTGATTGGGCCACATTACCTGTTTTAGAGAGGTCGACTCAAATGATCAGATTACTGCTTTAAACAGACTCTGTCCGCTCAGGTTATAGGAATCCTCATCTCGTCGACATATAGCCGCGACATAAACCAGCGGAGAGCACACAATCCGCATTACTTAGTGGCGATCCATTCGGATTACTTTATTTTTATACTTTCAGCAAATGCATCTTTAGCCCTCTAAATCAATATTTTATGGAGACTGGAGATTAAGAGACAACCGTTATTTGTTTGCGAAAAATAAACAAAATTAAATTAAATGTGGTGACGGTTTATAAAGAACAATGGACCCTAAGTCAATTGATAATAACCGATCGATTCGCAACAGAAAATTCAAGTATTCAAGTTGTCTGTTGCGTTGCAAATATTAGGCCTATAACACATTCAATTTATCTGTGTTTTTGCCTGCATTTCGAGCATTTTCCTTGTTCTGGGCTCCATCTACTGGTGTTGTTTTAAGTTGCCTAAAAAGAAAATGCTCTTACAAATCTCAACTGCTCTTGGTCACTGACTGCAGGTCACGGCAAAATCAAACCTATAGCAATACACAGTTATATTAATATTAATTGTGTAGATACATAATTGGTGTCCTTCCCAAAATGTATGATAAATGGAAACATCTGTTGTTCTGTAACGTCAGAACCCTTTATCTAAAGCAGGGTTACCTTGAGTGAATCTCAAAAATCACAAAGCCTGAGGCAGGGGATCAGATCAAAAAACAAGATCAGTCTCTACAATAAAAGCAGAACTGGTGTAAGAAGTGTAAGTCATCACAAGCAAGAATTCTCTTTAAAGTGAATACAGCAAATTAAACATCTTATGATTAACAAACCTGAGCTTTGTGCCCTATGCTTCATGCAACCCTGAACACGACAGCTAACTGAAAGATGGATGGATGAATGAATCGATGAACGAACAGACAATAGGCTACGCTGTTAACAGGTATAATGCAGTGGTCTTACCTCAAGACATACAGACCTATGACATGTGGCTTCTCCGAAAAAAAGAGAATTAGCAAAACTTACATGTCATCTGTTACCGTGTGAGTTGCCCTGCATTCTCAAATAAATAAAAAAACAGGAGAAAACTATACAGTGAGTCCCTTCAGGCGACTACTGGTTGATTTTGAAACCAGTGTTTGCACCTCTACACCAACAGGTGGAAGTAGCAAGGATAAGGACAAGAGTACAAGGATATGGGCAAGTGTGGTATCATTTCTATTTTCATCTTTCTGTTATTGTTTCACCATACTTCTAATAACAGAATAGTGGATTCAATGACAGATCAAGCCTACAATTATTTCTGTTTTAGTGGAATGTCTTTCCAAAGGAAAGCTCACAACCTATAATGAATTTTCTGGCAGCATAGAACTAGGAAAATCACCACTGATACTAAATTAAATGTGTTTAACTGGAATACTCAGTAAATGACTCTCTGTGGAAACAGAGGTCACTAGGTCAACACAAGGTGTTCTCTCGCTCATTCAAGCCTATAGTATTGAGTCACTAATTATGTCTCTCTCTCTCTCTCACACACACACACACACACACACACACACACAGGCACATTGCAAATCTGGGCTGCTGTATAGTTTAGGAAAATAAGACACACCTCTATCACAATAACTGAAAGTCAGTGTAGAACCTCAGTCATTTTCATGAATCTTGCCAAATATCTTACTCAGGAAACAATATCACAGTGCCGTTAAGCTAGGCAGTTTGTTGCCCTTTACAAATATCTTAGTCAAGTGGAATAGTGGCTCAGTGGGACCACTATAACCCCTGTACCTCCTGGGTTGGGGGTTACTTTCCTGCCATTCCTCTCTGTATTTGAAATTAACGTATTGTCCCATGGTACACTGGTTTTGTTTCACAGTTATGCTATAAAGTGAATTGGTGACTCAAGGTTGCCCATATTTCTTGAGAATTTCTGTGTGTGTGTGTGTGTGTGTGTGTGTGTGTGTGTGCGTGTGTGTATGTTTATGCCCTACAGCTGCCTGGGATATGCTACAAGACTTCCAGTCCAGTACTGGATAAGCCGTTGATAGGTGGATAGATGGGCGGACTGAATAGATGGAAATACTTTATTTTCACCTAGAATAATTGTGCCAGTAGCAGTGGGCGCTCCAAGTTTCCAAAAACTGGCAAACCATCCATCCATTTTCCAAACTGCTTACCTTATGCAGGGTTGTGGGGGGACCTGGAGCCTAACCTTGGCAGCTTAGAGGACAAAGCGATGAACACCCTGGACAGGGGGGCCAACCCATCACAGAGGACTCACTATGGGCAATTTACACATGCCAATTAGCCGTTGGACTGCGGGAGGAAAGTACAGTACCTAGAGAAAACCTGCACAGCACATTAAAACTCTACACACACAGAGTGGAAGCAGGATTTGTACACTGTGCAAAGCAACAGTGCTAATCACTAGGCAACCATGCCCCCTGCCAGCAAACTATTTTGTTCAAAAACACTGATGTGCAGTGGTTACGGCCATAATGTCATAGTTGTATCCTTGAGAACATTCTCAACCTAAATTCATAAGCATTTCATCCAACTGTATAAAAGGTAAAAATTAGAAGCAACTTTGAGTAACAGCAGCTGAATAATATTAAAACATTATACAGATTTGGAAAAAACTGAAATCACTGTCTTAACATAAATATTTACATATAAATATATTTTGCACTGTAGTTTAATGGAATTAAGTCTCTACATATCTGCACTCATTTACTTATACAGTCACAAGAAAACACAATTGTTATAATTGTTCAAGTCATTTTTTGCTGTAATATTGAGAAAATGACTAATGTGATTTTTTATAGTATTACGTCCATCATCACTATTAAATCATACAGTAATAACCCAATAAGTGTTTTGTATACTGTGTAGTCATTCAAATATGTTTATGTGTAGTTTGCTTTAAGGGATGCTTGCCATTAATATCGATAAAATGTTCTAGTGCCAGTGTTACAAACTTGTACAAACTTGATAAATGGTGCTAAAACTGAATCAAACCATGTGCGCACAACATGAAAATCAAACGTGTTTCAGAATATTTTGATTGAAAAATCTTTATTTTTGAAAATGACATTTGCACAAACATCAAGATCTGAGGTACTGTGCTCTTTATATTTTTATGACTAAGATAGAATTATTTCATTATTGTCATACAGTTTGGGAAGGATCCGTGAGCAGAGACCCAAAGACCAGAGACTCCAAGTAGCAGAGAAACCAAGACTTTACTGGGGAACAAAAGTAGACAAGAATACAGGGCTGGGACAGCAGGGAAACACAATGACTGAGCAAGGGGCTAAGGCAACACTGAGGATTAATATAAGGCGGAGGAAGGAGCAATGCGCCTCAGGTGAGGACAATCATAGGAAACAGCTGGGTGAGACACAGGTGGGAAGAACTCGTGATCTGGTGGACCTGGGCAGGTGACATGACAATTATAGTGTAAAACTGTACAACTAAAATCAGGTTAGATTTCTTTTATTACACATATAATTTTTAGGAAATAATTTCTGTTTAAAATCGAAAAAATTAGTATCTGAATAATCTAAAATATTCCAGAAATTTGAAACAAAGCTAAACAGGTTAATCTATTGAAACACACACACAAACATAGACACCAAAGTCTGTGCAAACATTTGCATGGACATGCTGAGTGTGTCATGTATAAACAGATTAGATTTTTTAATAGGCATCTGGATTTCTATCTCTTAAAAAAATAAACTGAGGTACCTTCTTTAAGATCACAAACCCAAATCAGAAAAAATTGGGATGGTATGGAAAATGCAAACAAAAAAAACACAGTGAAATTGACTTTTATTTCATTACAGGCATTATGAATCCAAGATATTTCATGTTTTGTCTGGTCAACTTCATTTCATTTGTTAATATACATCCATTCTTGCATTTCAGGCCTGCAAAACATTCCAAAAAAAGTTGGGACAGGGGAAAATTAGGGCTAGTAATGAGGTAAAAAAAATTAAATAATGATGTGATTTCAAACAGGTGATGTCAACAGGTGATTGTAATCATGATTTAGTACAAAAGTAGTATCCACGAAAGGCTGAGTCTTTGAAGTGCAAAGATGGGCAGAGGATCTACATTGTCAAGAATTGCATGGGAAAATTATCAAAATGTTTGAAAACAATGTTCCTCAAAGAAAGATTGGAGGGAATTTGCATATTTCTTCCTTTACAGTGCTTGATTTCATTAAATGATTCAAGGGATCTGGAGGAATTTCAGTGTGTAAAGGGCAAGGGCACAAGCCTAAGCAGAACACCCATGATCTCTAATCCCTCAGAAGGCATTGCATCAAGAACCATCATTCATCAATAACTGATATAACCACATGGGCAAGGGATTACTTTGGCAAACCTTTGTCAAACAGTACAATACAGAATTACATTCACAAATGCCACTTAAAACTTTACTGTGGAAAAAATAAGCCTTATGTTAACCATGTACAGAAGTGGCGTCGACTTCTCTGGGCTTGAAGGCATCTGGGACGGACCATCACACGTTGGAAAGGTGTATTGTGGTCAGATGAATCAGTATTCCAGATCTTTTTTGGTAGAAATGGACGCTGTGTGCTCAGGACCAAAGACGAAAAGGATCATCCAGACTGTTATGAGCAACAAGTCCAAAATCCAGGGTCTGTCATGGTATGGGGCTGTGTCAGTGCCCTTGGCAAAGGTAAATTATACTTCTGTGATGGCAGCATTAATGCAGAAAAGTACATTGAGATTTTAGAGCGACATATGCTGCCTTCAAGACGACATCTTTTCCAGGGACATCCATGCAGTTTTCAACAAGACAATGCAAAACCACATTCTGCACACATTACAATGGCATAACTGCAGAACAAGAGGGTACTAAACTGATCTGTCTGCAGTCCTGACCTGTTCCCAACAGAGAATGTGTGGAAAACTTTGAAATGAAAAATGCGACAATGATGATTCCATAGTGTTGCACACCTTAAGACATGTTTGCAGGAAGAATGGGACAAAATAACACCTAAAACACTTCATAATTTGGTATCCTCAGTGCCGAAACGTCTTTTAGGTGTTGTGAGAAGGAATGGCAACATTACAAAGTGGTAAATACTTTACCATCCCAACTTTTTTGGAATGTGTTGCAGGCCTGAAATGCAGGAATGGATGTGTATTAACAAATGAAATGAAGTTGACCAGACAAAACACAAAATATCTTGAATTCATACTGTCTGCAATGAAAGAAAAGTCAAAAAATCACTGCATTTTTTTAAATTTGTATTTTCCATACTGTTCCAACTTTTTCTGATTTGGGATTGTATGATACTCATCTAAGGGAAGCACATTTCAGCTGTCAGCTGTTGAGGTCACTGTGATAAGATTGGTCTCCTGTAGACTCAGACATCAAGGATTACATTTCTGCTGGGCTAACATTAGGCGGTCTGGGTTATCCTGCAGAGAGGACTGGATAAGTTTCAAAGTCAGATCGATGAGACAAGGCTTTTCAAGTCAATAAATAAGAAACCTCTTGCTCTGCCCTTCAGCCTGGGTTAAAAAGCTAGAGAGGTTCATCTGATGACACGTTCAACCAAATGCCAACTGTGGGGCCAGTCTCGTGACTCCAGTCCTGCTATCCTCTATAAGGACACACTACTCAGGTCCTTCTCTTGAATGCTTGTGAATTGAGGAAGAGGATTGTTTTCTAGTAGCTATGGACAGTCAGGCAGTCACAGTGCTGGTGCAAGTGCATAAAAGGTCTGGAGAACAGTCATACCATCAGAGTCCCATCAGGTAAATATAAAAGTTGAGTTGCAACTCAGCCAATAGTCAGCTGTGTAGTGAATTCAAGGAAGGATATGTTTTTTGATGTGGGAGAGTTTTAATGGAACTTCCAGCCCAACATCATCTTAAAGCAAAATTACATTGGAGTTTTGTGCAATTTTCTTCCTGGGAGTACATTGTTAAACCTTCCCTAACTAAATCTAACCCTGTCTTAAGCTCCATATAGAGTTATTCTTCACCCATCTTTGATTGCTAGTCAAATGATGAATCCCATGACGGACTGACATCCCATTCAGGGTGTTTTCTGCATTGTGCCCTGTGTCACAGGCTCACCAGTATTCTGAATCTGAGAAGTGCCTGTGGATATATGGATCAATATTGGACAGACAAATAAACAGTAGTTTAAATATGAGCAGCATCAGCTTCTGAAGGTGAGGATTTCACCATGAACCATATCCGTTATTTAAAGTAAACTGTAACTGCATGCTGGGTTTGCACATGCACCAAGGATGACACCGCCTCAAGACAGGTGTTTCCAGATACTATAGGTTTAGATTTTTCCTGTGTAACTGTGTTGTAGTGCTAACACATCCTGTGCTGGAGCATCTCTGCCTCAGAATGTGCTAGAAAGGACACATCTGGTCTTTTGGAGGCGGTTGTCAACACCCTGGTTAGAAAGTCATTGATGATGACTGTGGTGGGGGTGACTGAATGTGGCTTGTTGTGAAATGCTGACAACGGATGGATAACAAAGACGGCCTTTCATTTCTCTTCAATAAACCATAAATTTTAAAAAATGAATACATGGTGAATGTTTTAAATCAGCTTAAGATTACTTTTGTTTATAGTGAATTGTTTTGCAAATTTTATTTTTGTGATTTCATAAAATACAATTAGGGATATGTTCTGAATCTAACTTGCAATGTGTGAAAAAAACTGAAAGCATCAATGCAAATTACTATTTTAACTATCCTAACACTGTTGTCTATATTTAGGTATTATTTGAGCCTCATCTCTGATTTGGCTGGTCTGGTTTGGTTTGTGGATAATGAGGGAGCTGAGAAGGAGTAACTTTCGCCTACAAGTCCTTCTACCAAAACAGCGGTCCCTGGTGGCTAGGGAAATGTCAGACTGTGGCACCACGCTGGGCTACGTGGTTGCAATGATGAAGAGGCTAATAAAACTGTATCTCCACTTGTCAGCTCTCCCACGCAAAACAGCATGGAGTCTGGAACCATGTAAAGCCAAGAGATGCTGAAAAATCAAGATGGTGAGCTGGTGTGGTTTTACAGCCATGCATGATGACAACCGGTTACATGATGACAGATTTGTGATGGTTAGTCCAATTCAGCTGGTTAACCTGGTGACAGATCTCTAAAAGGCTGAGGTGCCCATATCTCAGAGATGGACTGAGAATGAAAAATGGCCCTGGACTTTTTACTCAGACCAACCCACCTAAACCTAGTCTGGCATTTTGACGAGAAAGGGGGCGGGGTGCAAAGATAAGGATTTTTATAGAGAAATACGTACAACCAGACTAGCATAGCCGATTATTATTTGATGTTTGCGTTTCATATTAAAAGTATTTAATAGCCTATTTTACGTAGTACCGACCCATTTGTTAAGTGGCCTAGAGGAAAAACTCCCAGTACTCCAGAAGCACCGTCCGCCATCGTTCCACCTTGTATTTATGAAGCTGTGAATACACAGAAGTATTTTAAGAGCGACGTGCTCTAAGTTTTACTGAATTTTCTATGCTTCTGGGCTCCACCTCTGTTTTAAACCCTGTCCCATGTAATTAACGTACGCTTAATGTAGAAAAGCTCCTCCCTGTGTCTTTAGATTCTGGTTGAGTAATTGCTAGGACACATAGAATAAGGAAATACTATGACATTGCTTCATAATTACTCAAAGTTGCTGACGAGAATGTGAACAAATGTGCTGAAGGATTTACACAGACACAGGGAACAAACTAATAAATACATGGAAAAACTGATGAAAACAGCCTTGTGACAATCAGCCTGGGGGCTTGGGGGCCTTGTGATAGCCGGCTCATAGGGGATCCCAAGCATGATGTGAGAATTATCACCCTCCTGTATCAGGACTAGTCATGCCAGAAAGGGGATAACTGACAGGGGAAATGGGCATCTGCCTCTTGTTTCCCTGTGAGCAAGCAACCAGAGTGCTGAATATTTACACACCCAAATATTGCTCATACTTGATGAAATAATTTGTCCTAAAATGTAGTACTGTAAAATGTAGACACAGAACCAGAAATGCCTTATAGGAAACTCACTAAACATGGTTGTCACCACGCAGCATATAGGCAGAGAGAGGGTCTGTTGTGTCTCTATTAAGGACCATGAAGGATGGAATTTCCTTGGTGTAGTTAACGTTAGCTGGAAAATGAAATCTAGGACAATGCTATTTATTGAAGCCACTGACATAATAAAACTAAATTCTACCCAGTTTATAAATAAGATCTTTGTAGAAATATAGAAAACCAGATTTTGTTAACAAAATATAGTTGTACCAAACAGGCTATTGGGAACATCCAAATTAATTTTACAGTAAGGAAATGTTGATCATAAACAAAAAGGCAAAAGTCAGATAACAATACCCATATGCATAGAAAGCTCTTTGGCAAAATAATTGCTTTGTCTAGGTTTTTGGCGTCAAAGTCAGATGCATTTCGCAAATGTTAAAGTAATGAAGACCTCCTGTGTTTCTTTGTGGAATCTGACGTTCCAGTGAAACACACACATATGCACACACATGTGTGTATTTCTAACCTTGTGGGGACTTTAAATTCATTTCTATGGGCCTAATCCTAATTACAACTCAGACAACCATAACCCTTGCCCAGCCCTAACTTTAACCATAAGTAACCCAACAAAATACAAGACTTTTGGCTCTTTAAGTTTTTTGATTGCATTCACAGATTTTTTTTTTTTTTTTTATGAAACTGAGTTTTCCTTTGTGGGAACATTTGTGAGCACTTTAAAGTAACAAGGTTTCGTTCCTCCAGGGGACATTATGTGTCCACAACGTGCTAAGAAAGAAACACACATACACACACACACACACACACGCACGCACGCACGCACACACACACACACACACACAATCACGCACGCACGAAAACTTCACACAAGCAAGCAATCTACAAGAAACTATAGAATAAAAGGCGACCCAATAGCTCCCAGCGCATCCCAGATATGTCCATCAGTTCTTTAATAAAGCTATATGAGATTTAATCATGAATGCAAAGTATTATAGTGCTGCTTTAAAAATAATCATTTGCATTCTGTTGCTTAGAAATAAGAACAGAAATGCCCTTTTCCCGAAGCAGTTCATTAAGTCTTGCATTGCTTCAGTCTTGAATCGATAACGACTAAAGTGGTATATTTTTTAACGCTAGCTTCGTTCATTTAAAGCTCAGAATTTAAAAGAAAGCCATTTGTTCCCTTTTAACACAAGAAATTACCTTAAGCCAGTCGATTCTCTTTTTTTTCTTTTAAGCCAAACGAAATGCCTTGGACAGCTTCATTGGCATATTTGAATGAAATAAGCAGAACTTCGGTCTGGACGGCGTAATCTTTGGTTAGCTGAAGCGTAACATAGGCATCCGCTTATTCTTTTCCCGGCTGAAGCGTTGTCTGGAGCTTCAGTCGGTCCAGCTCCGCCTGCGTTATGTTTTACATGTAACTTTTAAGTAATAATTTTTCAGACCGAAATACAAGGAGGAAAACCCTATTACGATTATTCTGCTTCGCAGTATGCCGGGTCGGCGGATGTGTCATTTCAGCATGATTTCAAGTTTTTAAACATAGTTGGAGTTTAAGTGGATGCAGATTTATATTTAACATTTGGTTTTTGTGACTTAACCCAGCCACTGGGGAATACGTTATGTGTTTCTCTGTGCCGGTCCCAAATCCGGATAAATGGGGAGGGTTACATCAAGAAGGGCATCCGGTGTAAAATTTTTGCCAAATCAAATATGCGGACAACAAAACAAATTTCCATACCGGATCGGTCGAGCCCCGGGTTGACAACGACCGCCACTAGCGTTGTCAGCCAACGGGGTGCTGGTGGAAAGTGGGCTTCTGTTGGCCGAAGAAGGTGAGGGGGAAGGCGTGTCCGGAGGCAGGAGGAGAGGAGGAAGGTTAGGAGAGTGGAAGTGAAGGTAGGAACTTTGAATGTTGGCAGTATGACTGGTAAAGGGAGAGA
>JAACJT020000110.1:18619255-18639529 GCA_009936485.2 Gymnarchus niloticus | reverse complement strand
TTACATCAAGGATCAGCTCTCAGCCCTTTCTTATTTGCAATGGTGATGGACAGGCTGACAGATGAGATCAGACAGGAAACCCCGTTGACTATGATGTTTGTGGATGACATTGTGATCTGTAGCGAGAGTAGGGAGCAAGTTGAGGAGACCATGGAGAGGTGGAGGTATGCTCTAGAGAGTAGAGAAATGAAGGTCAGTAGGACTAAAACAGAATACATGTGTGTGAATGAGAGGGAGGACAGCAGAATGGGGAGGATGCAGGGTGTAGAGTTGGTGAAGGTGGATGAGTTTAAATACTTGGGATCAACAGTTCAGCGTAACGGGGAGTGCAGAAAAGAGGTGAAGAAGAGAGTGCAGCAGGGTGGAGTGGGTGGAGAAGAGTGTCAGGAGTGATTTGTGACAGACAGGTACCAGTAAGAGTGAAAGGGAGGGTCTACAAGACGGTAGTGAGGGAAGCTATGTTATATGGGCTGGAGATGGTGGCACTGATGAAAAGACAGGAGGCAGAGCTGGAAGGTGGGAGAGTTAAAGATGTTAAGATTTGCATTGGGTGTGATGAGGATGGACAGCATTAGGAATGAGTATATTAGAGGGTCAGCTCAGGTTTGACAGTTTGGAGACAAAGTCAGAGAGGTGAGATTGCATTGGTTTGGACATGTGCAGAGGAGAGATGCTGGGTATATTAGGAGAAGGATGCTGAGGATGGAACTGCCAGGCAAGAGGAAAAGAGGAAGGCCAAAGAGGAGGTTTATGGATGTAGTGAAAGAGGACATGCAGGTGGTTGGTGTGACAGAGCGGGATGCAGAGGACAGGAGGAGATGGAGAAGGTTGATCTGCTGTGGCGACCCCTGATGGGAGCAGCCAAAAGTGAATGATGATTTGGTTTTTGTGACCTGTGGTTTGGTTGATGTTTATTTGTTCTTGCCTTTTATTCACAAAAAAATAGAACAATCAAAGCTTAATTCTTCAACATATTAGACGCGTTTTGTCCATTGAAATAAAGTAATGACTGTTAGGTCATCTGATCGTTTTGTTGCGGCATTGGCTTCATTATCCCATGCTGGTGTCCCGAGCAACCCCAGGGTATCTTATATTTCACTCAAACTATGCATTTGAAACTAATTATTGAGGATGATTTCTTGAAACATGTCGTGTTGTGACATGTCATCATAATCGTAGTCTTAGGAATAGTAGAGTATCTCCCGGTTGGCTTTGAGTTAAGCTGCCTTACCAACTTTTACACATGTATAAATGAACTATGTGTTTGCAATTGTTTTGCTTCCCTACCAGCTTTCAAGCTAAACCTTTGCCTCTGCCTGTAGTCACATAAATGCGTATACAATTGGCTGACAGAATGTAACAAGAGTAACTACAAGACAGACATTTTTGGGTTCACATGATCTTTCTGTAAGCAGTATGGCAATAAAATATTTTAATTCCTCTAATAATCAGTCTCCCTTGTTAAAGACAGAGGAAGACGAAGGATCTACGTTCACATTCAAGCCATAACTCAGACTTCACCGTCATCATTTTACTGAATTGATTTCCATATTTTTCTAAATATTTTGACAAAAAATAAATAGAAATAGAAAGAAAATTGCTGATAGTAAATGCATCTGATCATGAATAGAAGAAGCCTATACCAAAATGTCGTTATAGAATAAAAACATTTCAGTGTCATATTAAAAACTCGGCTACCAGTCCAAATGAACCAAGTCGTTGGAGTTATATACGGCCAATGAGTTTTGGGTGCAGTGAAATTATAGACTAGGCAAACTAATTTATAATATCCGCTAGAAGATAGAGAAATCCTTCATTAAACACATCACGCTCCAACGCTCTGGAATTTCCAAAAAGCTGCATGGTAAATTACATCAGACACCATCATTCATTTGGAGAAGCGATCGAGAACCAAAAGATAAACCGGGGAGGAAACCATGTTGACTGCCAGAATGGTTTTATGAAAAAATGCCACTTCCCGGTGACCCCTGGGCATTTTATTCCTCGTCTCAGTGCAAAGCCAGCAGCGAAGGTGACATATGTTGTGAAGAAGTCGGGAATGTTTTGGAGACGGTGCAATTCCATCCGAGTGACAGGTGGCAACCTGCAAAGTCACTCCCGACAAGCCACAGAGTGAACGCTTGGGTGGAGACGGACCAGTACCACAGCACATCATTCTCATTAGTTTTCCTTACTAGTCATGCTGGAAATACCGGAACAAAGCTGTCATAAAGTAGGCCTACAGAAGGAAAATTAGAAAAAAGTGTACGAGGAGATATCTCCCTAAGTATTTAAGCACTCTCTGAGTTTCAATCTCCATTCATAGTTTGCACAGTTTGATTTAAGATAAAGATTAAATGTAATATTTTTAACATGCAGGGCCTGCAGTTATATAAACAACTGTTATTATTATTAATATGGAAGGAAATTATACCATGCATGCCCTTCTGACATTTCATACTTGGAGAATTAACTGCACGCAAGACCAATGCCTAATTTGCAGACAACAAAGGTCCGCTTGTGACACCAAAACTCAGTTTGCCTCTTTTCGTCATTGGCCTCTATTTCGTCCTCATATGATTTGTTCAGTCGCGCCTCTCGTCACTCTTTCATTGCACGTGTCTCTCGAACGGTACGGGGCAAGATGTAGGCTACATATGAATGTGCACTGAACCAGTAGCAGCGTCTAATCCATGATGCACGGCCAGTTGTTTGATGGATGTATAGGCTACTCGAAACACAAACATGCTTAGCAATCACCCCGTCCTACAAGCCCACCCACCCCCTTGAAACAAATGTTGCATGTCTCCGGTTTACATCTGACGCATCGACGTTTGTTGCGGTCGATAATAATCCGCCGGCTTCATACTTGACTGACAGTAATAAGGAACGCATAGAGTCAAATATCATTGAAAGACGGGGTTAAGATAACTTGGGAATTTAATTTGGTCACAGCTGGGACTAACATTTACATGGGCGAGGGGTAGCGCGCTTAGAAAGAAGGTCAGGTCGCTGTGAATTAAGATGGGGACCAATAATGAGGCCAGTTATTTCCAATATACCACAGGAATAGTGAGATTGTAAGAAACGGGTTAGGCACGGGACATGATATGAAAGATAAACTACGGGCGGGCACCTCCAAGTAATATTCATTTTACAGTTAGGCTGGAGTTTAGGGTCATTTTATTGTTATATTAAGCTGCTTTCCACAGCGCATTTCAAAGACTTGAATCTTTAAGATTAACACCTATGATAACTATGTAATTAATAGATAAAATAACGCAAACAATGGAGAATTCCTATCCCAAGTCCTACAGAGCGTTTCCGACCGAGTCCTCACCCCACCCATATGAATATCCTCTTTCACTCGGCGACATAACTGAGAATCTCCACCTCTGTGGGGGAGGAAAAGGGAGGACCACAAAAACAAACATCTGAGATGCTGGATGGATGACGAGCATAATCAAGTATCATAAACACGCGGATTTTGGGGACCGCACGTATACTGGGGGAGGGGGGGTAGTAGGTGGAAAGCCCGGATGAAGGCTTCTCTCCTCATCGTGGCTCTCCGTCCACAAGGCAACGCAAGAGAGAGGAGGGAGCAGGCTGCTCGGAGCAGTACAGGCGAGGCGACGATCACCAGATGCTCCCTCGCCATTTGAAAATTATCCGAATGAGAGTCCCCATCCATCCGTCTGTACACAGTCCTGGGATTGAAGCGGAGAGGATTTGGAGGAGTAGTTTTGCTCTAAGCGAATGAATCTGCCTGTCGCCCACGATTGTAAATGGTGGGCGCCGCCGCCGATGCTAAAACTGCTTTTTAAGGACTCGTCAGACGGAAATCCACCCTCAGCGGACAGAGACGCGTTATCGGGACCGTTGCGCGACGAGGTCAAGCGGAATCGGCGTTCCTTTGATAAAGGGTTCTGTACGTTGCGCATCGACGAACTGTAGTAAGTTTGCGAGAGACTGGATACATTGGTTACGTCTTTGCTGATGGCTAGTCCCGTCTAAATTCAGTGCAATCCAAAGCCTTTGCAGGTGACAGCTAATAAGTTAAATTAAATTTAAGTTACTTGTTCATTATTTAAAGTGGAAATATCCGTATGGCAATTCGGTCTAGATACAGCGCAATATGCCTTAGAAATTACGATTTAACTGAATAAAACTTCTTACACACACGCACGCATCTCTTGGGTTGCGCATTGCTAATTATCGGCCTAAAACAGCAAAAGCTTATTAAGGTCGGGGGGAAAACTGTTTATTGCTTTCTGCAATCATGTAACAGTTTCGTTTCGAATTAGTTGCGCATCAAAAGAATTCCGTTGCAACAAATGGCGCAGATATAATATTTATATACACTGGCGTTTCTTGTCGAGAATCAGATTTACAGAGATGCATATGTTCCGCTGGAGGAAGGAGCATAACTAGTATACGTGAAGTGTGGCCGATCTCCCAGTCTCCCACCAGTCCCTTTCCAGATCAGCAGGTCGGCAGAGAAAGAGTTTCGCGTGTACGCGCAGGCGAATGAAGTAGTCGGTCTTACTTTCTCTCGTAGCCTAAACCAGCAATGGCCAGGTTCCGCAAGAAAGCCTGTGTGGCCCTTTTCCTGTTCACGCTGTTTATTTTCGGCACTATGATGGGTTTGCGAACGCTTAAGCCCAGCGACGGCTTCTCTGACCTGGCGCCGGGGCTGGATCTAATGCCCATGGCCGGTGATAGGATGGAGCGGCACTCAGCGTCCAAGGACGTGGTTGTCTCGCCGGGTCAAGTCGGCGCGGCAAGCAACACTAAAGTCGCCTTCCGCAGTTCTGACCAGGAGAGAAGCATATTTTACGACGTTCACATATTTTACTACGTGTGGTACGGAAACCCTCAAACCGACGGGAAATACATACACTGGGACCACGTTCTCGTGCCACACTGGGACCCGAAGATCGCGGCCAGTTATCCAAAAGGACGGCACACGCCTCCAGAGGACATCGGCTCCAGTTTCTACCCAGAACTGGGACCTTACAGCTCGAAGGACCCGGACGTGCTGGAGTCGCACATGAAGCAGCTGGGAGCTGCGGCAGCAGGTAGGGTATGAAGGTGCATTGGCGTTTGATGCTGATCGGATAAACATCTGAAAGCCAAAGTGACAAATCACGCGGACTCGAACTCCACCTACACAGATGGCGGTCAAGACCGAATTCTACTACGCTCGTATAAAGCAAAATTAACTTGGATCTTGATGCTGCTCGTTTAAGTTGCCCTGTAGCAATTTCAGAATAATTTGCTATATACTTGCAAAGACTACAGTTAATTTTAAAAAAGCCTGAGCGAATCATTCAGTTCATTCATATTTTAATTCAGAACCCCGGGTGAGGACAGCTCCAAATGTCCGATTGGTAGTTCATAGCGTGATATCCCCTGACACAATAAAAAGAGGGGGAAACCCTGTAGAAAGAGCGTTCAACTTCAATTTGTATTTGGAAAACAGTTTTTTCTTTTCATATGATCCCAGTTACCTGAGTTTTCGGTAATGCAAATTATTTAATACAAGCAAGACGACGATTTAAGCTCCGATGCAAGGTAACCAGGGCAACTGCTTCAAACTCTCCCATTAGTCTTTGCGCCCAGGGAGAGCTGTTTGATGGATTTAGAGGCGGAGCTTTCAGTGTTTCACATGAGGGCATACGTTCGGGACTGGGGTGGTTGTAGCTGAAGCCTTAACACACTGTACATCAACAGAACAGTTGACCCAGATCTTGTTCTGTTTCAAAACACCACAAACCCATAACACAACCAATCTCAGCATGAAGTGGTGACCTAGGGGCTATAAAATTGAAACCCAAGGGGGCTACTGCCTCTGTGTTCCTACATGAGAAGTTTTCCTTTGCTTTAATAAGGACTGGCCCAGAGATAAAACTGTTAGCATAGGTGGTGGGGCTGTATGTGGGCGTATCTAAGATTAAAGAGGGTAGCTGATGGTTCAAGGACCCAGATCACGGCCCCGAGGTCAAGTACATGCAGGCTGTGGCTACATTGCCAGCACCCAGCCCAGAACAAGGGTGCATACAGTTCTCCATGCTAGGTGACAGATGGAGACCAGGAAGGCACCCCTGGGAGCACAGGGTGAACAAGAAGCCCATTTAATCTGAGCAACTGGCAAAAGCGACTGCAAAAAAAAAAAAAAAGAATTCCGGAAGCTTCTGTGGTGAGAGGGGTGGGGGTGGCACAGTGACAAGTGTCGGATGTTGCATGAGCAAGTGTGTCTGTCAACACTCATCTGCCTGTGTTTGTCTTGCTGTACGGGCCACGTTAACCTATTTTGTGCCTGTTTATCATGGGTTGATTGCAGGCATCATGGCCGTTGATTTATGAGCCATCCTGTATACCTGCTGTGTTGAAAGGTGCTCTCTGTGACAGTGAGTGAAAACCTCCATATTTAGCCTGAAAGAACTGTCAAAGACCAATCAGTGGGTTACTTGACTCTGGCTTGTGTTGCCATCACATGATGTGTGGACAGTTTAACCTAATTTGGGCTGCAGCTGCTCTTCTTGAAGCTTGAGGTTGAACTCTCCTGACTTGCGGGTGTCCTGTGGCTGTCCAGGGGTCCTGGTGCTGTCCTGGTACCCGCCAGGCCTAGCAGATGACAATGGGGAGCCGATGGAGGACCTAGTGCCTGCTATCATGGATGCAGCCCACAGGCATAGTATTAAGGTAAGAAAGTGGGGGGGTGGGTAGCATTCAAAATATTAGTCTGCAGCTTGGAACAAGACCATTACCATACAGCTAAGAATCAAGCTGTTAGCTTGCAACTCAGAATTAGACCTACAGTCTGCAGCTCATGATCTAAAAATTAGCCTCCAGTTCAAATCAGATAGTTAATCTGCAGCTCAGAATTAGGTTGTTAAACTGTAGCTCAGGACCATTGTTAGCATGTCGTTCAGCATCATATATAATATGAAGCTGTGGAAGAAAATTTGCTTTTCTAGAAAGAAAATATCAAGCTTAATTCCAGGAGCTGAATATCAGTGGCAGACTTGCTAATTAGCAGCAAATTCTCAGTTGAAGTGGGTCCAATACTGCAGCATATCGCATGTCGACAGGAGAGGCGACCTCCAGATCAACTCGTCAGAGATGGAGGAAAATGATTCATCTCAGGAAAAAGCCTGTATTTATCTGTTAGCTCAATGGAACTCGGTAACACATTGTGGATTTTTAGGAACAGTGTGGATCATTAATTGACTTATTTATTTTCTGGGATTTTCTGCATCCTGTTTTCTGCCACCATCTTGCTTCTCACTGCTGGCCCTGGCTACAGCCGTAGCATGAGCTCGGTCCTACTGTGGCTCATGCTTCCATGCTTTTTTTAAAACCGAGCGTTATGGTTTGTTGGAGTAATAAGCTGACACAGCTCGACGTGGACAGCCGCAACTGCACATATGTGACCCAATTCTCCACAGAGGCACTTTTTAAAAGTTCTTTTTTTTTTTATGAGATTGGCTCAAGTGGCAGCAGTGAATCACCATGACACATTGATCCGTGAAGGAAATGTATCCAATGGGTGGGGCCAGATGGAAATCTGTCTGCGGGGATGGTAAAGCTCACTATCTCCTGGTTTTCAGCCACATGCTGCTAGTATTATGTCTACTGGTGGTCACATAGGTTTAAGGGGGACACGGGAAAATAATGATGGCCCTGCGTATTTCCTGGGTATCAGGAAAGAGCTCCCTGTTCAAGGATATTTTATTGTCATCAAGAATGTCTTCATTGTTCTTCCAGTTAATGCATTATGCATTTGGAAGAAAGGGACGCACTTTCCCTGCATGATTTCTGCCAAATACTTTCAAAGGCTTTTAAAGGTGACTGCAAAGAGGGTCTTCCATGAATCAGCCATTTTCCACACATGTTTCTAGTCAGAAAGGTTGGAGGGTTCCAGGGGGCTTTCAGGAGGAGTATTCAGGCCTTCACTAATGCCGAGACGAACATTACTGCTCACATCACCTCCCCATGCTCCCCAGGAACAGGAGTCAGGTCTTAGCCGGACGATGTGTCACCCTCACCTGTAACACGAGACTGGTAACTCCAGATGAGCTCATTAAGGAAGATGTTCAGGGTCTGACTAGGAGAGATAGGGAAGGAATATCTTCTCCTTAACAGACAGGGAAGATGCCTGAGCGCACAAAAGCCACCATTTCACAGATCAAGACTGGCAGCGTGGCAACAGGCTGCTGTTCGTCTTGAATACCTGAATGCTAACCTACAGCAACAAAACTAAATATATTCAAAACCTCTCCATTCTTTGTTTATATCAATAATGCAGTATTGTATAGTTCACCTTACTGCAACAAATCCGTTCAACAGACAGTTAGTTGCCAAGGAAACATGTGTGACTGAGGAGGCTTACATAACTTGGATATTTTTCTACATTTTATCTTTTTATACGGTTAGATACTTCACTGAAGCTGTTCAGGGTACATATCTTCCTTAAGGGTATAACACAAAGCTCCTGTCCTGGGACTTATTCTCTAAGTTTTGCGAGTAGGTATCTGGATTGATTGGAAGCTCAGCCCCAGTGGAACAACTCAAAGGTGATATCCTAAAGGTGGATTGAACGTCTGCGTCAGCGGGAGCTGAACTGGCAATCCCAGTGGCTAGGGATGCCGCACAAAAAAAAAAAAAAACAGCATGCAGGGTCCTGTGAAGGATCGGGTAGTGTGCAAGAGGACCCTGTGATGGGCCTGTTTTGTGAGTGAGCTGACTTCCACACACACTCCAGAAATTAGTCTCCTTTTCATTTGCCGAGCATTCAGAGAGACCTGCCGCCTCTGTCTTCCATGTCACTTCATGTGCTTTTAAGAATTAGTATCAGGCTACTGCAGAAAAACATGGATCTACAGGGATTCATGTTGCTAGGATTACACATTACTTATTTAAACAGCTGGACTTTTTTACTTGAGAAATTTGGGTTAAGTGGTATGCTGTAAGAGAAAAGACTCTGGCAACCTATTGCCCTGAAGTCCATCTCCGTAATTAAACTAGTTCTTTGCAAGCCATCGAGGATGCAGCCGAGTTTCTGTCAGAGCCAGTCTTCCATTTCCTCCTCTTGGGCCATCCCCCCACATCTCAGGACACGCCTGAGGAAAACGTGCCTCTGTCATGCCCAACCTTTCAATTTCACCTTGGAAAGGAGGATGCATCATGTCACATGTTTTATTGATGTTCATTGCATGCTGACTGCTTGTAAAAAAAGACAAAGCAAGACAAATGCTGGACCTAATTACAACTTTAAATTCAAAATGCAAACGCAGCCACCCTTTGTTGCGTCAGGTTTCTCTCGCTGTCACAGAATGTGGAGAAAAATAGCTTTGCTTTTTTTACATCTTTGTTTCATCACAATCTTTGCATCTGCATTATAAACCATAAATACACCTGGGTATTAAGCAGAAAAAGCACCTGGTCTGTGGAATTTCACACCTGTCCCTCCTCCCCATGGATCATCCTGCTTGAATTCCTCAGCTGACTAAAGCAAACTGACAAGAGGTAAACATCCATAATGAGGAAAATGTGGTGGGCACAGAAACAGAGTTTGGTCTGAAGGGTCGTTACTAAAATGATGTGTTTGAACCCTAGCTACCCCTCTGTTCAGCCACAGAGGTCACAACAGATTATTTAATCACTTCTTAACCAAGTTAATCCTACGTACATAAATACTGTAGATCAGTAGAAATTCCTTCCTTAGGGTTACACCAGTATTTCCTTAATGTTTTTCTGCTGCATGAACTTATTTTCTGCTTATTAATGTAAGGAGACTGTGGCATGATATAACTGGGGACATGGCTTTTAGATTACCTGTGACTGAGCGTGAACAGGATGAGAAAAGCCTTAGAATATCAACAACTGTCAACAAGAGGTGTCTGGCCAGCAGGAATTAAGTCCTTGAGCCTCTTACATGGACTAATCAGGCTCTTATCACACACTGCAGGAGTGTAATAGTCTCCCTAGCTTTAGTGCAAACCTCTTTATTTCACATCTAATCCCCTGCATGTGTTCTCTATGATCTGACCCACAATGTCCAAGTTCTGGTTGTCCTGAATGTAGCCTCTGCTGCAACTGGGTCATGAGAACCTACCATCAGCATGACACAAGACATGGAAACAGAGCAGCATGAGAGAGGCCCACAGCGGGCTGGCCATTTGTTTGTGTCCCGATATGGGGCCCATCACTGAATGACATAGCATGCTGCTCTTAACAACAGCAACGTGAAATGCCTCCAATCTCAATGCACAGAACTGGTGCCTGGCAACCAGTTCCTGTAAACAAAGAGCCGCGAGTCTCAGATTTCTCTGGCCCAAGTTGGAATGAACAAAGCTGCACGGCGGGATGGGCTGGAACCACAGCACGACCCCCTGTTTCCTCTTCCTGCTGCTGACATCCCCGATTAGCAGAGGAAGTGCAGTAATGCACCTCTGCATACTGAAAAGACATATTTCAGAAGATAATTAGCCTCATCAAAGCTCTAAGAGTGGCTTCAGCTGATTGATTTGAGACATTTTAATTTTCACACAGCTCCCCAACTGTCCTTTGCTTCTCCTGGCATATGTTGTTCATCTGTCTCTTTATTGGTTTGTATAACTATATAAGCCAGCACAGTGGCTCAGTAGCATTGCAGATTCACACAGGGTTGGGGGTTCAAATCCTATCCCTGAACCTGTTTGCGTGGAATTTGTGAGTTTTCTCCCAGTACTCTAGTTGCCTCTCGCAGTCCATAGACATTCCGTCAGGTGAACTGGTGTCTCTGATTTGTCCATAGTTAATGAGCATGTACAAGGGACTGGCATTCCATCCAGTGTGCCTCCTACTCAGTGCTTCCTGGGATGGGATCTAGGTCTGGATAATGCATCCAGTTTCAGACTGTTTCTCCTGGTGAGGCTCTTGATAGAAGAACATGGATGGATGAATTATTATATAATATGAACCCTTCCTCCCACATGAGTCCACCGTATAGTCAAGGAAATCACATTTGGTAGGTTTCCCAGGGGCAGTCACCAGGTGAATGAAAACACCATGTCCTCCCAGCATGCACTGCGGATTTGAAGGTGAACATGTGGACGTCACCCCTGACTCCATTTGTGATCAGCGCTTCCATTTAAGGCTTGTTTATTCAGCACACATTAAAACAGCCCACTGTCCATCACACCCCCAGCCTCTACAGTCTCCATCCATTGGCGCTCTTATCTCCCACCGTTGCCGTGACACCCGGGAACCTCGTTTGGTGCCGAGCTCGATGTTTCCACGGCAACCCTCTATACACCCCCCTACCCATCCCTCTTTTCCCCATTCTGTTGTGACCCCTCTGCTCTGCCATGAAATCAAGCACGGCTGTAGCCATCACCCCCGCCGCAGACGTGGGCCTGCAGCCTTGGCACTGAAAATGAGGAGGGAGCACTTCTTGCCTCTCTTGTGGTCGCGTTCTGCCTCCTTGAGTGGAAATGCATTCTGGGCCTGTTAAGAGACTGCAGGGCTTTAAAGGAGAGTCATCAAGGTCGTTTTCCTCCGATGGTGGAATCACTCCTCGGCAGTGCCTTCAAAAGTGATAGCGCTTGGCAGGCAATTGCGTCACAGCTCTTAGCAGGCCTCGCTAATCGCTAACTGTTGGCAAACGGTTGTAATTAATTAAAGAAAATGAAGTCGGTGATTTCTTCACAGGCATGAGTGGGCCAGGGCCTCAGCACCTGACACATGGGACCCAGGTCCACTCCCATTTTCCCACTGTCGGGTTTATGGCAGCACCCCCCACCTCCTGGGACAGCCATCCCGCCACCTTCCATCATGTATAATTCACCACCATGGTAACGAGGTCACCAAGGCCCTGCCTTCCAATTTGGGATACTGCTGCTGCTGTATGAAGATTCATGGAAATTTAAATTGTCTTGGTGCTTCAACTGAGCGCATAAAGCTGAAGGACTTTATTTTGTATTTACTTTACTTTTAATGCAGATGGATGTGTTTGCTGAAACTGTGAGTCTGCCTCTTTAACCAGCAATGCAAACATGGGGAAAAAGCAGCAGTAGTCTTCTTGTTTACTCCCCCTAGCTCAACAATCTGTAGGGGGTTGGGTAGACTATGCAGGTTGACTCTGACTACAGGCGATGTTGCTAACTGAGGCGTGGATGGCTGGGAATGGTAGGAGCCAATTGAAGCCTCAGCTTCTCAGACAAAGGACCTAGGTGATAAAACTTTGCACCAAAAAAAAAAACCACACTTGTCAAGGTGACGTTAATGATATAGCAATGATAAGAATGAATGAGCCATATACGGTGCCCTCCACAATTATTGGCACTCCCTGTAAAGATTAGTTAAAAGGGTTAGAAAAAAATCCACCCTTTGGTGAAGTAACTTCATCTTACACTGAAAAAATGAGAATCCAATCTTTATATTGAAATAAATTTTTTCAGAGAAAACAAATCCCTCATCAAGAAATACTTATTTTCAACAAAAACACACGTGCCACAATTATTCACACCCCTGTATTTAATACTTTTTACAACCTCCCTTTGGCAATAACACAGCAGAGAGTCTTCTCCTATAACATTTTATAAGGTCAAGGAATATAGAGCAGGGCATTGGAGACCATTCCTCTTTACAGAATCTCTCCAGATCATCCAGGGTCCTAGGTCCTTTCTTGTGCACTCTCCAACTCTTCAGCTCACAACACAGGTTTCCATGGGGTTCAGGTCAGGGACTGAGATGGCCATGGCAGAAGCTTGATTCTGTGGTCAGTTAACCATTTTTGTGTTGATTTGGACATATGCTTTGGATAATTGACATGCTGGAAGATCCAATTACGACCCAGTTTTAATTTCCTGGCAGAGGTAGCCAGATTTTGATTTAAAATGTCCTGGTATTTCATGGAGTTCATGATGCCATGTACCCTAACAAGGTTTCCAGGGCCTTTGGGGGAAAAACAGCCTCACAACATCACAGAACCTCCACCATATTTTACAGTTGGGATAAGGTACTTTTCGCTATAGCTATTATTCTTTTTTTGCCAAACCCACCTTGAGTGTTTATTGCCAAAAAGCTCCATTTTTGTTTCATCAGACCATAGAACATGACTCCATGCAAAGTTGTAGTAGCGTTTCACAAACCCCAGGTGCTTTTGTTTGTGGTTAACTGATAGAAAAGGCTTTTTTCTGCCATGCCTTCCAAATAATCTGTTCCCATGGAGGTGACACCTGATGATGGTTTTGTGGACTTGGTAACCCCAAGATTTTACTTTTTCTTGTAATTCACCAACAGTGATCCTTGAACATTTCTTTTTCCTCTCTTACCATCCTCCTCACTGTAAATGGGGGCAAAATTGGGTCCTCATCCAGGCATGTTTATAACAGTTCCAGTTGATGTCCACTTTTTTATTATTGCCCTAATAGTAGAAATGGGCATTTTCAGGTGAGTAGCTATTTTTTATAACCATTCCTTGACATATGAAGGTGAACACACTTCTCCCTCATTTGATTTGTGTTTTCTTATCTTACCCATGTTGATGGATGAATTTGACCTCTGTGTCACCTCATATTTGTACCCCAGGTAATCAGTAAGTCATGGATTAAAGCTCGAAACCTCCTACACACTTCAATCAACTCAAAAATGTACAATTTAAATGGGAAACGTGCTTCAGTTACGTTGTGTTCACAATAATTTCCAGGGGTGCCAATAATTGTGGCACATGTGTTTTTGTTCAAAATAAGTATTTCTTGATGAGGGATTTGTTATTCTCTGAACAAGTTTATTTCAATATTAAGGTTGGATTTTTTTCTCATTTTTTCAGTGTGAGATGAAGCTACTTCACCAAAGGGTGGATTTTTCTAACCCTTATACTATTCTTTTCAAGGGGTGCCCTTTCATGCCACTGTAGATGCATAAAATTAAAGTGTCTGTGTATGTTTCCAGCTGCTGGTGACTACGGTGGCCCTGAAATGCAATACACAAGAGGATCCAAAAAAAAAAAGAAAAAGCACAAAAAATAAGAAAACACACTAAACTTTCTGAGCACACAAAACAATAGTTTTCTTTATTTTTTGGGTTTCCTTAATGTTTTATCTTACTTTTTAAGTTTCATTAATATTTTTATTGTTGCACTTTGCTAACTGTTTGAAAACAGAAGTGCTCCAGGCCACAGGAGACAGTAAATGTTGTCAGTAATTTAAGGATACGACTGGTTTTCAGTTGGATTTCAGGTGGACGGTTAGAATTAGAACTCTTGTTGCCAGACAACCAGAGCTGGTGAAAATATTTGGTGGCACAACTAGACATGAATAAAAAAGTAATACACAACAAAGCATAATTCACAGTCTTTAATGTGGACAATAACAGTTATATTCACAGTGTAGAAGATGATTAGGATGTATTATGAAACCAGTTTACTGGCGTAGTGATGTTCTTGAGGCTTTCTTCTGAGTTTTTGGTACTACGACTTGTTTCTCACAGTTGTACGATTTGCCGCTGGTTGTGGCAATCAGTATTAGTCACGACTTAGTCGAGTTAACTCTGGGTAGATATAAACAGAGTTAGTGTGCAAAACCATTTAAGGAATGCAAAAAATTTATGGAAACCCCAAAAAAGTAAAGAAATCTAAAAACTAAGACAATTTTTTTTTTGAGTACTCAAAATGTTTTGTATGGTTTTTTTTTTGCATATTCTTCTACTGTGCATTTCACTTCAGGACCATTGCAAAAATCTGCTGCTGTTAGTTCACAAATGGGGGAGTACATTCAAAGGGCACAAGGTAGGCACATTGTTCCCCCTTCCTGTTTCTTTTCTAAGGGCGGAAAAGCATGAGGTGTGCGGTGAAGGGGAATATCGTAAATTTAATTTGACCTAATTACCTGCAGCAGTGGTGCTACTCGATTGACTAACAAGTCCCAGTTCCCAGGATGTTCAAGGCCTTGAAAAGCTATGAATAAGATGATGGAACTCAGCGTAAATATTATAGCACTTTCACTTCTGACCAGGGGAACTGTTGTGCTTTGGGGGGTGAGGGGATGTTCTTAATCTATGTCCCTGATGCAAATGAGATTTCCTTAACCATTATGCCCCTGCTGTGCATCCTTATGTGTCAGACGTATCAGAAAGTTTGACATATATTGATCAAAAACCTTCTAAAATGACTTTTTACATCATTTATTAAACTTGAATAAATTTAATGACTCCTCCAGTTAAAGCAGGCAGTGTCAGCATAGGAACTTGGGGCGTGGCCTGTGACCATGCATTGCTTCAATGGGTAGCATGGGTTGAAGCATGCAATGCTGGCACAGGCACATGGTGGGCATAGGCAGTGAAGCATGTAGTGCTAGCAGAGGCAGTTGGGGGGGATAGATGCTTATGCCCCCCAACCGGCTAGGTCACCACTACCTGCTTCAACCCCCAAATCAAAGCTCCTTGAGTTCTAGTCCCCTCTGGTACACCTCCCCCTTTTAGCCAAGCAAATGCCATAAATGAACACATGTTCTCTATGTTCAAAACATCAAAAACTCAATTATGCTCAAAAACATCAGTAATGTTTTAACAGCCTTGTGATATTCTACAGTTTAACAGAACAAGTCACTCATACAAAAACATTTCAAATCATATCACGTCCTGACCACACTTTTTTTTGTCTTTTTTTGATCAAGATCAGTGTTCATAAGTCCAACCTGTCAGGAGTCTTAGAAACTCTACTAGCTCTAGTCATGTAACAAGTGGGACGGAGGTGTCGTCTGTTCCTCCTTAGCAAACCATTCTCTGTTTCCACCAAGTAAGACCTTGGAGTGTGCACTGGCCCAACAACCATAAATTTCCTCAGGGGCAAGCCAGACTGTTTGGCCAAAGGGCAACTTGGGAAGGCGATGAGCACCATGGCGGTGGTTGTAGTTCCTTGTCTGTCTTAGATGTCCGGCTTCATTTTTCTCCCTAAAGGTACAAAGGTCTGGTCATCTTGGTGTCAGCTGCCTCAAGGACTGTGGCAGGCTAGAACGCAAGTGCCTCCCCATGAGGAGTTGGGAGGGAGAAAAGCCCTGCTCCAGAGGCGTAGCTCTGTAGGCCAAAAGAGCTTACTGTGGTCTGTCTCCTTAAGCCATAGTCCCTTGACCGTGCAAACAGCAGGCTCTGACTCCCCATTTGCCTGAGGATACTGTGAACTGGTGGTGTTGTGAGTGAAGTTGTAATCCCTTGCAAAGTGGCAGAAGACAAACTGAGGTCCGTTGTCAGAGACAACCTCCGCAGGGATGCCATGACATGCAAAAGCCTCTTTGACTGCTTTTACTACTACTTCTGAGGATGTGGGTCTGAGGTGTGCCACCTCGATGTATCTTGAAAAATAATCAACGATGAGCAGGTAGGCTTTCTTTTCCCACTCAAACAAATCTGTGCCCACTTCTTGCCATGGCAGCTGGGGAATTGCAATAGGCAGCTTTGGCAGTGTATTTAGAAATGCCTTGGTGTCCTTCATGGAGTTTTTCAAGTATTTCCTTCTGTAGTGCCTTTGGAATTACCAATCACCTTTTAACGGCAAATTGTTAACCACAGTCAGCTCACTTCATACATGCCAAAAGGGCACAAGATCTTCATTTACTGCATGTTTTTCTGGCCAGCCATTCAAGCAGAAGATCTTCACCGCTCTACAGGTTTAATCTACTGTTTGGACATCCTCTATCTGCTTCAACCGATTCCCTGTTGCTGGCAGCGAAGATACCACAGCATTAACAAAAATTTGGACATAATTGGAATTAAGCATTTGAACAACATGGTCTTCATTTATGCATGCATGTTCTAAATAGCGTCTTAATTACAAAAATAAACAGGTGTAAAGCATTCATGAACTTTGCATCCAGTGTTGGTGGTTTAATTCATTCAACCGTGGCGCATTCTGATGAAGGGCATTATTCGCTGCTCAGCCATTATAGGGAGAAAAATAAACTGTATTACACTTGTATACATAATTTTCCAATTGCTGCTCCACAAATGTCTGTTCTCCTTTGACTGGGCTCATGGCAGGGCATCGGCGGTGTTGAGATTTTTACCTGGGACATGCTGAATGTCACAGCTAAATCTTAGAAGTCGAAGTCGAAACCTGAGGATCCTGGTTGGCAGGTCATCAAGCCTCTGGATCCCAGTAAAGGTACGAGAGGTTTGTGATCTGTGAGTATGTTGAAGTGCAGACCCTGGAGAAATGCTGTCAGACTTTCACAAGCCCATGTTACTGCCAAGGCCTCTTTCTCAATTTGCATCACTCAGGCCCTTTGAAATGTAACAGGCTTCCATGTGTCGTTCTG
The DNA here is from genome assembly GCA_009936485.2 of Gymnarchus niloticus. Lineage (NCBI taxonomy): Eukaryota > Metazoa > Chordata > Actinopteri > Osteoglossiformes > Gymnarchidae > Gymnarchus > Gymnarchus niloticus. Next base: position 18,622,229 of record JAACJT020000110.1, on the reverse strand, counting down.
CTGCTTTTGTGTAAGAACCGCACCAATGCCATAAGAGGATGTATCTGCCTCGACTCTAGTCTGTTACTCTGGTGAGTACTGAGCCAGTACCTTAGGTGAACTCAGTTCTTCCTTGAGTGTTCAAATGGCCTGCTTCTGAGGGTCATTCCAGCACCACCCATTGTTCTCTCTAAGTAGCTGTTTCAAGGGCGAAGTGTAAGCTTGGGAAGAAATTTAGCTAAGTAGTTAGCCATGCCCATCAGTCTACGAACGTCAGCTACACCTTGTAGTTCCGACATCCGGAGTATGGCCTTCACCTTGTTTGTGTCAGCTTCCATACTAATGCCTGTGATTTTGTGGCCAACAAAAGTAATTTGTCTTACCAAAATAACATTTTTCATTGAGAGTGAGACCCTCCGACTGGAGCTTCTATAACACAAGGTGCAGTCACTGATCATGTTCAGTTTTGTCACATCCAAAAACCAGAATGTCATCTGCATGACACATAACCCCCTCAAAGTTCTCCAGCAACTGGGACATCCATCTCTGAAGGTGTTCGGGATCAGACATTATCCCAAATGGAAGACGATTAAAAAATATCTCCCAAATGGAGTGATGAATGTGGTGAGAGGCTTTGATGTTGTGGTGAAGGGAATCTGCCAAAACCCTGACCTGGCATCCAGCTTAGAGAATATTTTGCGTTTGAGACCATTGCCAAAGACTGATCTGGGAGAATATGGTGTTTCCTCTTTACCCACTTGTTTAGTTTTGTGAGGTCCACACAAATACAAATTTCTTCATTTGGCTTGGGGAGCATAACCATCCCTGCATGCCATTCTGTGGGACTACACACCTTGGATATCACCCCCATTCTCTCCATTCTGTTCAGCTCTTCCTTAACTTTGGTTCTCAGAGGTAACAGCACATGGTGGGGTGTTGAGAGGGCATATGGTATCGCACCCTTCTCTATTTCTATGTTGTAAGGCTCTCGTAGCAACTCTAGACCTGTAAACACCATGGGGTAAGCAGCAGTAAAGTCCGTGTCCTGCTTTGTGACTGCCTCAAGTCTTTGAATAAGAGCTTCAATGGCAGGCAACCCCAACAGTGGCTTTGAGAATCTGGCAACAACATATATTTCCTGAACCGAGCTGTGCCTTCTTGCTGTGTGCAAGCTTCAACAACATCCCTTGATGTCAAGGATATTGCGCCCTGGTCCATACAACTCCTTAGGTGCCTGATGGAGTTCTGTGTGCTTCACTACATTAAAATTTTCCTCAAGAATTACTGTAATAGCTGCACCTGTGTTAAGCTTAAAGTTAATTAATTAAATTAAAGCATTCACTGAGACAGTTTCAGACCACTTTTGAACTGTGGCTGATAGCGCTTCTCCTAGAAACACATACCCCTGGTCACATTGTGGATTACCTTCAGTCACAGAATCCATCTGAACTGTGGAACATGCTACAGCAAAGTGTCCTTTTTTGTGTCATTTACGGCATTCAGTGTTTCTTGCTGGACAGTCTTGCCATGCATGTTTTCTCCCTGCACCACATCTGCCACACTCTTTGCTTGTTTAAGCTTACCATTTTCCTATCATTTCCTTCATGTTTCTTGTATTGAAGGGTCATTCTATGTGTCAGTTTTCCTTTGATTGCATCTACATTTGTGCTAAGCATAGCACTTTTTTCAGACCCATACAATACAGCTTGTTGTTTTTTCACCACGTCGTTCTATCACACCTTCTGTATTGCTGTAACTAGAGTCAAATGTGGGTCCAACTGCAAGCATTTGGATAACCGCTTGTCTCTAATACTGACTACTATGCAATCTCTAATTAATTCCTCCTTTAAGGCACCAAAGTTACAGTGCTCCGCTAACTTATGTACAGCTGTTATGAATGTTTCTACACTTTCTCTATCCTCTTGACATCTCCTACTAAGCTGAGCTCTCTCAAATACAACATTTTGTCATCCAACACAGTGCTATTCAAATGGCACTACAACTTTATTGTATATTAGTTTGTCAGTGGTGCTCAGTGGTAATACCACAAGGACATTGTCCGCTTCGTCTCCCATGGCATAAAGCAATGGATTTCCCTGATAGTCCTCTGGTTTAGTGCTCAGTCCGGAGGCCAGTTGAAAGTGTTCAAAACGCCTGATCCACCTGGGACACTCTGCTGTGTTGGAGAAGTTAAACGCTTCTGGGAACGTTATCAGCACCACTGCAACTGCCATCTTTGTCTTGTTATTTATTTATTATACATTTCCAAAAGATTCACGAGTCAGGAGATATCTCTGATTGTGGTTGTCTTTTTTTGTTGCTGCTCTTAGGTCTTAGTGCAGCATTTGATACTATTGACCATGACGTTCTCTTAGACCGACTAGAATCTCTAGTTGGTATTACAAGGCAGGCTCTGTCCTGGCTACGGTCCTATCTCACTGACCACTACCAGTTTGTTCATGTCAACAATGAATCCTCTGACTATACTATCAGTTAAACCTGGTGAATTGCCTCATCTGTCAAAGACTGAAGATTGTCTATTAGATAGTTGGAACTCCTAATTCAAGATAAAACAGAAGTAATGCTGCTTGGTCCTACCAAGTTTGATGTAAAATTTAATGGATGCTCACTTAAACCAAGCACAATGGTTAAAAATCTTGGTGTCTTAGTTGACCAAGACCTGTCCTTTAATGCTCACATTAGGAATATCACTACAACAGCTTTTTTCCATCTAAGAAATATAGCCAAGGTTCGGAAAATGTCCTTCAATGATGCTATAAAGCTAAGTCATCCTTTTATCAGCTCCAGATTGGATTATTGTAATGCTCTATTTTCTGGATGTAACTCAGGATTGTTACATAGACTCCAGCTAGTGCAAAATGCTGCAGCAAGAATGCTAATTAAAACTAGGAAGTTCAATCATATTAGTCCTGTATTGTCATCTTTACATTGGCTTCCTGTTAAGTCTTGCACTGACTTTAAAGTACTATTACTT
>JAACJT020000110.1:18597225-18619155 GCA_009936485.2 Gymnarchus niloticus | reverse complement strand
TGAGTTTGGGCAGGCTTCGAGAGGCGGTGGAGGACAGGGCGGCCTGGCGTGCTGTGGTCCATGGAGTCACGAAGACTGCGTGACTAAACAACAACAACATGGGGCAGGTTATTTATTAGTTCCAAGAGTGAAAAAGCGATGTTGGGCTGCAGAGCTTTCTCCTACAGAGTTCCACAGCTGTGGAATGGTCTTCCAGCTGCAGTGCGGGACTCTGGCTTACTCTCTATCTTTAAGATAAGTTTTAAGTCTAGGCTTAAAACGTACCTTTTTAGTCTAGCTTACAGAGACCCTAGGTAGCTAGCTGTTGTCTGCTAGCCAACCACACCCTCCTTCCATTTCAGTTGTCCACACTCACTCACTTGCTGCCTCCTGAGCCACTGAACCTGCTCTTGTCCTGATCACCTAAATGCATCTTCAAATACCCTGCTGTCCTCCTAACTGTTATGCAGCATCATTATTTTCAATTGTACTAATGAATTTGTCCTGTCCGGTACTGGCCAGAGGAGGATGGGTTTCCCCCTTGAATCTGGTTTCTCTCAAGGTTTCTTCTTGTCAAGGGAGTTTTTCCTTGCCACTGTCGTCTTTGGCTTACTCTCTGGGAACCCTGGGCCAGGGACTATGTAAAGCACTTTGTGAGAGTGCTTCTTATCAAAGGCGCTATATAAACAAAATTGAAGTGAATTGAAATGAATATCCGGTTATCTTTTCTTTGCTGCACACGTGAATTTTGCGCTTGTCCGTCCTGAATGTTAACTGGATGTATATCTGTAGCAGCTCCAAAACTTCACCATGCACATTATTCACAAAATATACTGCGTTGCATCCGCTTTACTTACATGGTAAAGTCCGCTTCTGACATCATGTATTAATATTACATAATAGAGCAGACACGGAGACGTCAGTGGGTTCCGTTAATCCATCTTTACTTCTCCATATCTCTAAACGTCATGTGAACTGTAGTCCCCTCTGGTACAGCTTTGTCTGTCAATTTAATGCAAAAAGCATTGATTTGGGGGTTGAACCAGGCAGTGTTGAACTAGGCAGTTGGCAGGCATAGGCACTTGGAGCATGGCCTGTGACCACGTATTGCTGGAATGGGTAGCATAGGTTGAATCAGGCAGTACTGGCATAGTCAATTGGACGACTTAGGAACTTGGAGCATAGCCTGTGACCACGCATTATTTCATTGGGTAGCATGGGTTGAAGCATGCAGTGCTGGTGCAGGCACTTGGGGGGCGTAGATGCTAGGAGTGTAACGGTACAAGTATTGGTGCCGGGTCTTTCGGTTTAGTACGCATATGTACCGAACCAATGCAGCAAATGCGGAACCTTTCTGTGTTTCCCCCGAGTAACATTCAGAATATTTGTGTTGCACAGTTCTAATATGGAGCTGAAAGCTGCTAATGTGAATACAATACAGGTCAGGAACAGTTAATTTTCTAAATGTGCACCTTAATGGATATTTATTTTATTTTTATTTACTTGAGAGAATATTTATTTAAAGTAAATTTTACCTTTTTTTAGTAGGTTGCAGCAGTATTGACAGAGACAAGTATTTAAGACAGTCATACTTTGTTCAGTAAACCACTGTTTAATAAAAGAAAGCAATTTATGCTTTATTTCTTTTACCCTCGCTGTACCGAAAACGTACCAAACCGTGATTTCAAAACCGAGGTATGTACCGAACCGTGATTTTTGTGTACTGTTACACCCCTAATAGATGCCTATGCCCGTGGCTAGGCCAACACTACCTGCCTCAACCCCGAAATCAAAGCTCCTCGCTTGCGGTTGTATTTATTAGATTTGATCAATGTGCGAGAGCTGTGTTACCCTGTTCTCTGATTTCCTCCCACACACCAAAGATGTGTTTTAGGTGAATTGACGCCAGTAAATTACCTGTAATTATGTGTGTGCATGTGTGAGAGAGACCTTTGACAACTGACATCCCATCTAGGATGTCCCCTGCTCTGCGGGGTTTGGGAGACGCTCCAGATTCACCTCGACTATGTGTCGTGAAAGTGGTTGGAAAGCATGTGAACAACTGTTCCAGGAACAGACGGAACAGGGTAACCCACAGTCATGCTTGATTGTCTCCACAGGTAGCCTTCCATATCCAGCCTTACAAAGGACGTACCGACCACACCGTCCACGAAAACATCAAGTACATCATTGATAAGTAGGTGTCAACCTTACATGTTTAACTACCAATTCAATTCTGCAAGTAACAGTGCAAATCTACCCACACCACATGACCTGGTACAAGGGATTGTGCCCAGCAGCAGGCAGGAGAAAGTAGGTCATCTGTGCAAATGCTTTCATCCAACAGCCAGTGCCTCACACATCCACCCATCGTTGCCTGTTAGCATGACTGCCTCCATTATTATATTTGAAAAAGCTGTCAGTGGCTAAATTTTATTAATTATTATTAAAATATCAAATTAATATTTGAATTATATATGGGGTTCAAGTTTACTTAAAACTGGCTTGGAAAATAAGCCAGATGTACATAAAAAAAACATATAGAAGTAAACCTTTTTGGGCATCCCAGGGAACAATAATGGACACACAGCTCACCATCACTGGATGCAGCAACCTTCAAGTGGCTCTGTTCTTGTTAGGGGAGCAAAAGCTGTTGTAGCAACCTTATTGTGATTATTTTTCAGTATTTCTCAGCACAAAGAGAAACATGGACACTCTGACAGCTAACTCATGGCTTACTACAGGTTTTGGACCCTCCATTTTAAACTATGCCAAAGGTCCAGGAAGGGTTACTTTTATCTGTGTTTTTAGGTTTGGGTATACAAGAGAACTTCATTCTCTTCATTTGCAGAAGCTTGTAGACTTTAAGATACAGCAAAGATAGAAGAGGTTCAACTGTACTGTCACCCTGTCTAGGTATGGGAATCACAAGGCCTTTTATCGATTCAAGACCAGCACAGGCAAGGTCCTGCCCATGTTCTATATCTACGACTCGTACTTGACACCACCTGAGTCCTGGGCCAACCTGCTGACTCCCTCAGGCTCACACAGCCTGAGGGGCGGGGCCTACGATGGGGTCTTCATCGGGCTGCTGGTGGAGGAGCGCCACAAGCATGATATCCTGGCCGGTGGCTTTGATGGCATGTACACCTACTTCGCCTCCAACGGCTTCTCTTTCGGCTCATCGCACCAGAACTGGAAGGCAGCCAAGGCCTTCTGTGACAGCAACAACCTGCTGTTTGTGCCCAGCGCTGGTCCCGGGTACATCGACACCAGTGTGCGGCCATGGAACAACCACAACACTCGCAACCGTGTCAACGGGCGCTACTATGAGACAGCACTGCAGGCGGCGCTCTCTGTACGGCCTGAGATTGTCACCATCACTTCCTTCAATGAGTGGCATGAGGGCACACAGATCGAGCGGGCTGTGCCCAAGAAGACTGTCACTCGTCACTACCTGGACTACCAGCCGCATGGGCCCGACCTCTACCTTGAGGTTACCCGCAAGTGGGCTGAAGAATTCAACAAGGAGAAGGAGCAGTGGCTCATGTGAGGCATGGTATGGTTAACATCCATGTCAGCATTGATTTCCATCTGGGCCCTGGCCTGAGCTTTCTCAGCTGGTCTGGTCTTGAGACTTCAGACCTGAAGTCTGCCTCTATAGACATCTGTTGGCACGCTTGACTTATCAGCAGATTGTTAGTGGTTTCTGAAAGATTCTACTCCTCTTTCCAGGAAATTTCCTGTTTACAGCAGATTATTCATAGCTCCTCTATCACAGAAAACCATGCCTTTCTTGTCATTTTCCAAAATTAGGCCACAGTACCTTGATCAGATTATTCATAAATCATTTAGAAGGTTTAAGACCAGAGACAGATTTACATGACTCATGCTGATTTTTCCACTTGTGTCCTGAGCCCTCCCCCAACCCAGGTCCAGTTTCTGAAGCAGTTGCTTAAAAATTAACCAAAATCCTGAGAGAGGAGCTGGGCACCGGTATAGAAGAAGCACCTGATTAAACATCTCCTTTAAGCCACCTCTAGTTCCAACCTCCATAATCGAGGTGAAAGAAGGCCCCCATAAGAACCACAGAATGTGATGACATCCTTGTTACAGCTGCCCTCCCAGTGTTGTGTAACACAACTCGTGGTAGTTTAACAAGATGGCACGTGGATGCTCTGTACTGTCAGGTGTGGCGCTATGGAAGCAATATATGGAATAAGGGTATTTAATATAGCTGTCAATGAGCCAGAAAGACAAACATACCACTGACCCCAGCAATCAGATGCTGTCCAAACCTACCCTGTAACCTCCAATGGCAGAACCTGAACCAGATCATTCATCTTCAGCAGGATCAACTTTAGGCTGAGACATTGGTGAATGTGTTTAGGCAGAGAAACAAAGCCATTTGTGACTTCAGCCAGGCCCCCACCTAAGGGGCCCATTCAAGTTTTTTAAAAAAAATAGTCAGCAAGGATGAGAAGTGATGCAGGCTTTAGTATCCAGTCCATCATTCATTTAGAGTTTATGGTAAGCAGGGACCTTGCCCCCCCCCTAAAAAGGTAAGCGGGCGGGCCATTTAGCGCTACCATCCATTAAACAATCAAAATTTATAAAAGAAAAATATATTCTACAGCAGCCCAGACATTTTAGCTAAATAAGAGGAATCCAATGGTTGCCTGTTTTTAATCAGAACACTTGTAACAAACATCAGGAAGCCAGCAGACAGCTGATCCTTTGACCTGGAAGGGCATGTCCTTTGTGTTACTGGTGACTGACAGCAAAGCTAACCAGTCAGCGGCTACCGTACCCCCATAGTTCCAACTGAAAAGCAGGTTGGGTGAGGGGTTTAAGAAGGGAAAGGCCATGTAATATTTGGTGGTTACAAACTGACACCAGTGTAGATTAAGTACAGGGGGAGTGTCCATACTGTGATCTACACTGATTTTTTTCCCCCCCCCACTGAGGCTTTAAACACCCAAACCCAACAAACCAGTTAGAGTTTGGTCTGATAGCTGTTCACCTTCGATTTACACCACTGGCGATTGTCAAAACAGTACACAACGTCTGACAACAGGAGCATGTCTCCCTTGGGGGGCAGCCCAGCAGCTACATCCCAGATCCAGGTTACAGTGCAAGTTAAAGCTCGTTCAGTCAGTCCCATCATGGTTGCCGCTCCACTGGGCTAGTCCATATCGACCCTCCAGGAGACTGGTGGTGGGAGACAGGGCACTGGAAAACAGGGTGGGAGGAGGGGCAACTTTGAACTTTAGCACAAGCAAAACTCGACAGTCAATAGTGAGGATGCGCTCAAACAGAGGTGACAGACCAAAACACTACCATGCTACTTTTTAACCTGGCAAAAAGTCATCTGGAGATAAGGGCTATGAAACAGTTTTCCAGGGACGTTCAGCAGAAGCTGCTGCTTGCCTCCAAAAACATGCGTGTCGATTTCATACATTGATGATGGCAGTGCAAAGCAGTCACAGCCCATGTGGGCTATGGAACACGGCTTTGTCTCAGAACGGCCAGGAGAGCAGAAACCAGGGGATGACCAAGGCCTCAGGCTGTAATGGATGAGGACAGCAGGGGCTCAAAGGAGCTTGTTGCGGTCACTACGCACCAGCCTGGTCGTATGATGTGGTATTTGCCTGGAGTGGAGAGGTCAACGACAGTTGACCCCAGGCGAGACTGTGGGCCCTGGTCCCCAATTGGACCCCCGTCGACCACCAAGGCCAGTCTGGGCCACAAGTCCTGGAACTCCTGCAAAGAGCATGAACAGCAACATCCTCAAAAGACTCCTCACATCCTTGCACTCCCAGAATCCTTTGCAAATCCCTGAATTACTACATTGAGGGACAGTTTGGCTTGAGGAAGAGGCACGAAAGCAGAAAATACGATGGGTGCATATTTAAACATGGGAAATGGGGCTATGAGGAGTGTGGAGTGGGTCAGCCCTTTCAGGTGGGGAGGGGGGCATTTCCCCTAAATTCAGACTCCATACACAAGCACCCTTTCAGTTCCCCCACAATGGAAACTTCCTAAAGCCACAGAGTGGGGAAACTCAGTCAACTTTGAGCCAAAGGCTTAAGGGATTGTGTCTCTGGATATGGGGGATGGGGGCCAGTTTAAGTCTTAGCGACACAAGACAAACAAGGCCCTGGCACTGCTAAAATCCAGACGATTTGTGAAAGATGCCATTCTAGGGTTATAAGATTCTTAAATCATGAAATCCTTCTGTTAGCATTTCCATAACTACCAAGGGATGTAAATATTGGATTTCCATGAATAAAATTGTTCTTCCACTGTTGTCATGGGCCCTTTTTTCCCTGGCTGAAGAAGCTTCTGGAAACTCACGTGCACAGCGACAGTACTGTCGTGGGAACTGACATTGGCACTGGTTAGGGCCAGAGGCTCACCACATATCTGGGAAAGGCGGCGGATGAAGGAGTGGCCTGGGATGCGCACACCAACAAGCTGAGGGGTTGAAATTAAGTACAAACACTCAGCTGAGGCAACAGTTTGACAGACTTGTACAAAATGTCTTAATCCTCGGTTTGAGGATCAAGACATTTAGAATCACAGTCTGGCCCTGGGTGATGTCTCAGGAGGGGAAAGCACAGCCTTACAGGAGTGAAGGGGTTAAGGTCCCGATTCAACTGTTCGGACCGCTCCATGACTAGCGTCACTGGTCCCGGCAGCAGGTCCTGCAGCAGGGCCTCGGGAACAGTCACCTTACAGTACCTGAAACCCAGTGGCAAGTCCATTCTGAACATGGGCTCATCTCCAAGCAGGTAAACCAGTAGTTTTTAGTTCTCCATCAGCAAGATGTTGCTGATTTCCAATAGTAACCATAAACCTGTTCTGTAACACCCAAAGAAACTAAACTTTAGCCTCATTTAAAAACCTTACTGCACCATTAGGTTTCTGCCCAGAAGGCAGACTAAAACAAAACTTATGACTGGTCCCATTCTACAACAGGAAAAGCGTTAGATTACCTTTTAATTAAGCAATTTTAAATGTGGAAATGTAATTAAAGACCTGGCTGTCACTCTTACCTGATCAGCACAAAAGCATTACCTTGCCTCTCCAAAGGTCTTTAATTCACAATATAGGCAAAGGGAAATTATTTGCCGATTCTACAGGAGGACATCACAGTTTCCACCACTTTTTCCAGCAGAATCATACTACAGATACAAGCCACATGTCAGTCCTCTATACCAGTGGTTCTCAATCCTGGTCTTGGGGCCCCCCTGTGGGTACAGGTTTTCATTCCAATCAATTCCTGCACACAAGTGAATCCCTACCTCATTTAATAATGCCATAATTTCCATTATTTTACATTTACTGTGGAAATCAGCATATTCTCAGTGGGATTCATCTTAAATATTCTTTTGATAGCGAGACATTGTGACTTTGCATCTTAAGATTTGTCATTTATTTCTCTGTTGCTAATTATCACAAAAGGGTTTGGGGGGGGTTGGGGCACCACCAGGATCGAGAATCACAGCTGTATACCAACATTGTACAAAAGGCAGTAGGACAAGCTGTTGGACCTGCGAACATCCTCAACCTCCCCCACACAGATGGCTAGTGGCTTTCCACCGTTGCGTCCTTTGATGTCATACACCTTCCTGACGGCTTCTGAACTTTGAGCCAGGCAGGCCAAGCCATATATGGTGTCAGTCGGCACAGCGACCACTTGTTGGTCCTTCAAGGCCTGGACTGTGAGCTCCAGGATGGTTTCAGTATCTAAAGGAAAACAAACATTACCATTATAGCCTTGTAAAATGATATTTCACCAAACACTACCTCACACATATACAATGTCATTTAGTTGTGCTATTGATTAACACATTCAGCTTATAAAAGGTAGAATTAGCAGGTCATGTGCAAACAAAATTCAGTATTCATTTTGACAATTAAGAATGATCAAACTAGTCAGCAGTATTTGATAGTCATTTGTATTACAAAGGGGCAGCACTGGTGCCTCAAACCTGCAGGGCGATGGTTTTGATTCCCTTCCAAGTTCTGTGTATTGCTTGTATGCTCTTCCAGTATGTATGGCTTTCTACCTAAAGACAGTAGCTTACACTACAGTTTAAGTTTGCAATCATAAAATATTTATGGAAGTGTCGGACAAATCATTAAAGCAATCAAAAAAATAACCAAAACATGTTACAAACACATGATTCCAACCTTTTAAATGGTAGCGCAGGGTAACGACATTGCCTCCTCAGGATTTGACCCTAAAAGAATAACGCGCTATCTCCATGAGCCGAAGGAGAGTGACGGCTGAGCCAGCTTATTGGCGTCCTTAATGCCTGATACTTCAGGCATACTTCGCCTGCGTAACCATGACGAAAGCTCCTTAAATCACGGAGCGTCGAGTTTCGCTAATGTCTACATCACAAAACAAAAAACCGCTGGTTATCTTTCATCCGACAGGCAATTACACACCCACACTAGTTTGATAAGTGTATCCCACAAAATGACACCAAGCGATTTTAAATATCAAACGACATCCAGGTGATTCTATATTACTCAAAGCAACAGAATACAGCACCTAGCAACTCACTGTTGGTGACTTTTTCGCCCCTTGGGTTAGCCATTGATGGAATCACTATCGATTAAATGGAATATCAAAACAAATGTTTCTTTTAGATAGACAATTTAAAAAAAAAAAACCATGCTTAAAGCAGAGGCTCAAAACACGATTCTAAACACACAGAATCAGCAAAGAATCATTGGATTATACCAGGTTCAACACCTTGTTCACCTTCATCCTGCTCCCCCTCCAGCAAAGGCCCTTTACACGGCCGTGCCACAAGTCGTAGCACTCGCGTCTTCAGCTCCTTGCACATAATTTCCCTTTCTGTGTTGTACTTCGCCCAGAAACGCTGACGATATACCAACGTCGCAAGATTACAACCGGCTCCAGCTAGCCGCATGAATGAGAAGGCTAATGAAGACAGTCCCGGAGCACGCTGCCACTTGTGGAAACCCACTGCAACGCACTTCCGGGTTCTGTTTCTTAAAGAGACAGGGCGCCAAAAAGCGCGCGCAGTGAACGGTAATTGGGGCTCTCACAGGGTTTTGTTTTTATTTTTAAATACCATAAATAATGCTACCATTTAGTCATCCATCGGTCCGCCCGCTCAGTACATTAAATATGGTAAACTAATTAATTAAATCCAAGACAAAACTAAACAGCGTTAAATTTTTCACGGCCGGTTGCCAATTATACACAAGTCGATTAAATTACGTGCCACTATGAGGGTCCGTGGGAAAAAATGGCGTCTGGGACAGGTAACGTACTAAAATTCAAACGCTTGCAAGTTGCCAGTTGGGTTCCCCCCCCAATATATATTATTAACTTTCAGAAAGTACGGAATTGGAGGAAAGTCAACCTGCGTATGACACCGATGCTACGAAAACCGAGGTTTGTTCTACATTGTACATTTCCTGAAACAAAGCGCTTAACATTAGCGGCAGATAATTAAGCGAGAATCGCTGAAATATTTGCGTTCTCCTATTTAATTACGGAATCAGAAATCTGAGGCTAAGATTTGGTGAATGTGCTGTCAGTCACTGCCAATTGAAGCTGATGTAACCAATCGGGAAGTAATACCAATTTGATGCAACGCCCCCACCCGTTGTAGGAAGTCAAAGCTGTTTTCCTGTATATTACTCTGTGTAAAGCAGTTTCTGAACTGATAGGTCAAGGGACCATTCTTCATCAGATCGAAGTGTGTGGTTAAAATTTTCAACGGGGACATGTTTCTGACAGTGTGCAATAGGCTAACAATTACCATGAATGTCAGACGTTAGCATTCCCACTCATTCATCCGAGCGGTATGTCTAAACGTGACGAAACAAGTATGATGCAGACATCAAATTCGGATTTGGCTATAGACAAAGGTAAGGGACCAAAACTAAAGTGTTGTGTGCAGCTAAGTGCTGTCGTGAAAAAGCATTAAGTTATTGATGTCGTAACCTTAATGACTAAGGAAAAATGTGGGTCTTGAGGCTAAACCATTTTGAGAACCACTGGTGTAAAGGATCATGTACTGGTATACTTATTGGGCACTCAGGCCCTAAAGCTCAGGATTCTTGTTAAATGTTACTATGCTGTAATCTGCCACCCCTCTGGCTATCTCAGTCTGTAGAATTGCTTAAAGATGTCAATGGGAGACTTCTGGAACTTGAGGAGAGGATGGAGCTGTGCCACAAGATACTGATGGACCTGGCTGCTTTACGTGATGTCCTGGCTGTGCGTTGAGGGGGGGGGGAGAGTCCTTTGTTTCCTCCAGCTTTCTTGCACTTGTGTATATATGGTTTTTGACTTTTTTGCAGAATCAAGACGGAGATGCAACATGAAACAGGCTTCGGAGCTCAGGAAAAACTCATGTATTTTCATTGCAATAAAATGTGTGAAACCATGGGATAAGTCAAAGGATTTAATTAGTATTATATTGCTTTCAGTTCCAAAAGATGTTATTTACTTAATCATAATACAATACTTTATACAAAACAAACATAAGTGAACAATTCTCACATTGTACATTCTTTAAAATACAAATCCTTACATGTTAAATTTATTCTCTTTGGGTTTTGGAGACGCTCTTCCTTTGGAAGCATTAAAAAAGAAATCCCATTTGTTTACCCCAGATGGCTCAAAAGAGCAGAACAAATCCAGTGTACCAAAAGTTACATTTTTCCCATCCCCCACTTGTGACTGCAACTGGCCCAAAAAGGGAACTAGAACATTCAAGAAGGCGGGTCCCTTAAGCAGCTGCAGAATTAGTAAGTTCAGCTGGCAAAAGCCAGGCGTTAGAAGCAACAATGTAACTAGCAGTTCTGTTTGTGCCATGTCCCCCAAAGAGCCAAGCCGCAGCTGGGCCAAGTTCAAACGAAGGTTTGCTTACACAAAGGCTGAGAAACTGCTTTAAATGCCCCTCAAATTGGTGCATGTCTTGCTCGAGTAACATGAGAAGGGCAGGCTCTGGAAAATGCTGACTTTACAATTTACACAAACTAGAGTTTTTCAAAAAAAAAAAAGTTTGCTACAGTGACCAAATTCTTAGAACAGAATTTTTTATAACCCTTTTCTCTATCACCCTGCCCCAAAGTAAAATGTTTAAGAGCAAGTAAATGCACAAGGGAAACATAATTAGACCCTTAACTCAAAATGCATGAAAGTCACATACACATTTACATATTGAATGAATGCATTTGGTGCTAGACTGTGATGTTTTGATGTATCCCTGTTCATGCTGCCTCAGAAAAATCCAGTACAACTTCAAAGTCCATCCTGTGCATCCCAAAATGCCAGATTCAGGCTGCTCTTGGGCAATCAGCTCAAGCTGACTACTTCAGTGAGGGAATGGGGGAAAAACATGCATGCTACGCAATTAGGCCAGTGACGTCCCAGAAGAAACATTGCATAGCTCTGATCTTAAATCGGAAGTGGCTGGCTAAGGCAAAGCTGCTGCAATAACCAAGAGTTTTAAAAAAAAAAAAACAGGAATTGTCTTTTAAACATTCCTTTTTCCTCAGGAAAGATAAATTGATAAACCAATTCCAATTTCCACCCTGTACTACTATATGAAAGGATGACAGAAACTCGTTAAATTTTTGTTCTCTGAGTTCATTAATAGATGATCCTTTAACATTTGCATACCTTTAACATTTTTCATATTTCAAAACAAATCTAAAGTGCGTATGATACCAAAGAATGACACTACACTATTATGAGGAGGTCCTTAAAAATGACAAAGCTGGAAATGTGGGCAGATGACATCCTGCAAACTTTGGCTAGCTTGCAGCAGGAACCTAAGCTAATGCTTCAACACCTGCCCCCCTTCCCCAAAATTACCACAAAAACATTGACTATTATCCCATGTGTGAATCGCACACTACACAAAGGTGCAAAAGACACTACTCGATGCCTTCAATGAAATATTCACGTTTTCATTAAGAAAAAAAAAAAATCCAGTTAAAAAAAAAAATGCATGAAAAAGCCTAATTAAAATTCCACTTATGCAAATTCTTTCAACTGCCAGAACACAGAAATGGTACAGACCACTTCATAGAGAGGGGCGGCTGCCCTAAACTCACAGCTGTATTAAAACATCCCCCTTTCTTGTTTTCTTTGTCCTGCCTCTAGAAGCTACTGCAGAGATATCAAGGAGCAGATGAAATGTGCGACTCCTTGGCACTAAAAATGAAGACTGTAGAGGTGGTACGCATGTTTTTGTCCCATAGATGCTCCCGCTTCCATGCTGCAGTGGCCCTGCAAGCAGCCATATTCAGGACTCAGCAGGATGGATGAATCAGTGAATGGGTGGCAAAGCAGTTGTCATGCCTCCCATCATCAGCTGTAAGGCAGTGAAGGCCTTCAAGCCTTCAGGTTATTTTTCATCCCACTGGAGAAGCTCTGCACCAGTCATTTAAAGCGTGTCAACCACACGGGATTCCAGGCCTACGTGACCCGTAACGGTCTCCATCTCAGACATGAACTTCCCTACCTGTGGGCAGCACAAATCCAGTACCTTTTGTCTCCAAACCCAAAGTCTAAACATCTGAAGTTATACAAAAATACAAATTCAATCATCTAAAGGAAAGATATCAAATTTCTGTACACTATGATTAAATCCTCATCTTCCTCCAGCACGCATTTACACCAGTGTTACACAAATGAAGACTAGGTGCTGACAGCGGAATGGCTGGAGGGGACATACTGAAATGGCTATTAGGGAAGGCAGGGCACAAAGAAAGGACCAATCACACATGCAGACACCCAGATGGCTGCCACACAAACAGGCTGTTTAACTCGACTCCATTAAAATGTAGCTATTTTATTAGCATCAGTCTCACTCGACATTATCCCTGAGGGGTTGTTAAAACACACAATGTGTGAAGCTGATTGCCTATGTCAGAAGCTGGCAGCGAATGGACCGGACCCAGGAGCAGTGTGGCAACAGCTGGAGTCCCAGTCCAGGCGGGTGGCAGGAGGTGTAGGGACAGGGTTAATTCCAAGACCGAAAACTATGTCGTTGGACCCTGAAGAGCTTCAGTTTATAAAAACAATAAATAATGTATAAAAAAAAAAAAAAAATCAGTAACATCAAGGAAGGTGTGACAGTGCCCTCAAATACATATCTGTTTGTGCAGAAAATTAGAGGGATGATAATAGGATTTGGTCTACTAATGGAGGAGTCAGGACAAACCCCAAGGAGTCTAATGGCGGAAATTAAACTTTTCAATAAATTACCCAAAAAATTAGATATCCATTTACTATTAGGCAACTCTGCAACATAGTCTTAAATTGAATTGAAAAGGCAAGCAAGTTTGTTACAGGTTTTACAACTGGTACAAATAGGAGTAGTTGGGGGGAGCTACAAGATTAACCTGGACTGTGATCACATTAACTGGATTATACTAGTATTCCTAGTACAAATTCAACAAGATGTATTCAATCCCACAAGTCATTGTGAGACTGCCTATAGTCCCGCCCTAGAGGAGCCTGCAGCGAATCACCAGTGAGATACTGCTCAGAAACCTGGCCCATTCTCCCTGCTTGCAATACATTCCATTTATTTACATGCCTGACGCAGAGCAAGATGGCCTGCTGGTCAGTGCAGCAGTTCTGCTTTGAGTGATAGCAAGTAAATGTCCAGTTTAGAGGTGACTTAAATCTTAGTCTAACTACAAGCGTACTTTTTAGAGTCAAGCTACTCCAAAAGCAAAATGCATACGTTTTTCTGATGTGAAATTTGAAGGAATGCCAGCTCATTTTGCCAGTGTTTAGTGTTCGTTTATAAGAGATTTCAGGAAAGAGGTCTTGGGATGACTCGAGTGTACGGGTTTCAACCGCTACCCACAGCTGTCGGGCCTTTCAGCAAGTGCCACTAGATAAACCAGAATGCACTGCACTGCAGCAGGTCCCCCAAACGAGGGCTTTCTCCTCACCAGACATGTTACTTGACTAGGCACGGGCGGCTCATTTGGTAAAGCCTCTTGCCTGCGCCCCAGCCCCTCCCCCAGAGAAGTCATCAGCTACCAGAAGCAGAGCCTCAATGGCACTCATGTTGCCGGGTGTCTCAGGGCTCTGTAGGGACAGGAAGTCAGATACATCCATGTTGATGAGGGCATCACTAGTGACGTCTGGCGCAGCAGAACCAACAGACTCTGGAGGAAATGCTTGTGCTGACGTGGCTGCAGGCTCCCTGTGCCGTGTCTCGCCCTGGGCAGGGGCATCAGTCCTCTGGCAGGGAGATGAATTCGACTGGCTCGAGCAACACACCAGGGGTGATGGCGGGGCCACCAAAGGAAGCGGAATGAGAGAAGGGGGAGGTGGAGCTGGCGGAGGGGGCGGTGGCTTGGATGTGGTCAGTTCTGTAGGCTTGACTCCACCCTTCTCCTTGGAGTCCCTGCACGAACACTGGCACTGGCAAGATTCCTCCTGCTTGATGATGATGACAGGAAGGCTGAGGCCAATCTGCTGCACGGAGCTGCCTGCGAGGAAAGGATTCTGTTGAGCACTGCCCACACCACTATGCCCACCAGGAAGGGACACATCCACCAGGCAAAGCTACACCCACCTGAATTCCCGCCTACTGGTATGGCTGTGGTGAAGAACACCTTTTCTACCTTTGTACCTTGGTGCTGCTGAAACAGGTTAAGCAGATCAGAATAGACAGTTATACAAACATCTTAAGGTAAATAATTAGCTCAAATGGAGGCAACACTGTGCAAAAACAGGCACAAATTAAAATGAATTTCAAATAAAAATTCAGGTATTTGATGATTGGCGAGGAAGTGGCTTAGCAACTCATGCCTTCGTACCGGCTGCTCGGAGCTCTGCTGGGTGTTGGTGGTAGTGCTGCTCAGGATCCACTGCAGGTTCTGGTCTGTCATGACGATGCCAGGCTGCAGGAGGTTCTGGGTGGGGGCAATGGTGATACTTGGGCTGGCCGTCAGCACCGGGTTGGCGGTCAAAGGCACGGTGTGCACCGCCGCCGGGATTGCCTCTGCGGCTGTCACCACTGGGGCGGTGCCAGGGAGCAGGGGTGTCGGAGTGGTGCTGGCCTGGGGAGGCCCCTCCTGCTCCAGGAACTTGGGTGGGAGAGTCAAATACTGCTGGGAACCCTGCTGGGCAGGCCCATCTACCCCTGGGGGCAAACCAGACAAAGGCCCAAAGGTAACTGGGGATGGGCCCTGCATTGTGGGGGCAGAGCTTGTGGCTTGGGAGGGGACTAGGGGGGCAGCCTGTGGGGGGGTCTCCAGAACAGGGGTGTTCAAAGATGAGGAAGAAGAGGACGAAGAAAAGGGCAGTGCTGTGGAAAGCTGGGAACCACCATCAGTTGTGCTGGTTGTGGGCGGAGCCGGGTTGCCTGGGCTGAAGGCCTCCACAAGGCTCTCTGTGGTGTGAGAACAGACAGAGTGTTACACACTGAGCCTCGTGGGACAACAAGCAGAGTGGCATCTGGTGGCACTGGGCTCCCTACCTGGGGGCTGGGGCTCATCTGGACTGACACTGTTTTCTGGACTTTGGAACATGAGCTCAAATATCCTGACGGGTGTAATGTTGTTTGGATCCAGGCCTTGAGACTGCGAATCAGACAAGACTGAATGAGACTCTGTTGCAAGTGTGTGGAGGGATCAGGCGGCAGAAATACAAGGCTTACTTACGTTTTGCATATTCTCTTTTAGCTCAGAGTCTGTGGAGAGGAGACTTAGGTCGCTGAGACACAGCGAGTGATTTGCATCCTGGAAGAACAATCCAGAAAGAGAAGGAACAACATTTTACATCTGAAAGGCAAAAATGAGCAAAATAACCTTCAGTTATTTTGGGGGGGGGGGCTTTGGTCAGGCTGCCCCTCGAAGTGGATTAAACTGTCACAAGGCAGTGGAGTCCGTCCACACACATGGGTGGAAAAGCAGCTTAAAGCTACTAAAGGCCACATAGAAGGAGGACTCACTTCAGAGAGGGAGCTACCCAGCGTCATGCCGAAACCAGGACCCTTATCGTGGCCCCGTATGTGACTCTTCAGGCTGTATTGGGAGCTGAAGGTCTTCTCACATCCATCGCTGGGGCAAAGGAAGGGTTTCTCCCCTGGGGCACAGCCGATCAGACAATCACAAAACCACCTGAGTGTTTACCCACTCACTGAGCAGCATGCAAAAAGACCACTTATTACTTGACACAGATCAGTGTTTTTTTTTCCAGCCAGCAATTATAAGAAACCCGTCCAGGAGACCTGTGCGTTTCCAGCATTTCTGGGGCAAAAATACGCTCCGGTATGAGGCCCTTTCAGGATCCTGTACTGGCACATACTGACTGCTAAATCCTGTACCTGAACCCATTGGAATGAAAATGGCTGGGAGCTTTTTAAAATTCCCCTCAGTGACAGAAAAGCAAGCACCAGGTAGACGGCATGTACCAAATGGGTGAGGGCCTGCCAGCACGGTCATCACCTGTGTGGGTCCGGACGTGAGTCTTCAAGTGGTGACTCGCAGCAAACGCTTTTCCACAGCCGTCATGGTCGCACCTGAAGGAGATGAACATGGTTACGGATCAGGACCTGCTCCCCATGCGGGAAGAGACAAAAAGGAAAAGAATGCTCCCAAAAGACCGAGCAGCAGGGTTACTACCAGACCATAATAGGCATTTCTATAGTAAAAAATGGGGACAGTGTACATCTTCAGTATAATCAAACACCTGCATTTTAATGACTATTTGTGACTCAGTTTGAGGATTTACGAGGCCTGTATGGCCCTGGTGAATCTTTGGGGGGCTTAGAACTGATCCAACTTCCTGAGGAACAGCCACTACACAGCTTTTTTACTTCAGCCCATGCCAAACTGAACTCCCATCCAGCGAGACTAACAGCATCATTCTAACGACCTGAAAAGGACTGGCACTGACCGAAAGGGCTTCTCTCCAGTGTGCGTGCGGATGTGCTTCCTCAGGTCACTGAGTGTGGTAAAGTACTTGGTGCATCCTTCTGATTCACAGTTGAACGTCTTCCCTGTGTGCAGTCTCTGGTGTGCTTTCAGTCTGCAGATGTCCACAAGCAAATGCGTGTGCATGCACGCGCGCGCACACACACACACACACACACACACACACACACACACACACACACACACACAGGTCAGCGACCGACTGCCAGGTAACTGAACTGCAGCCACAAAGCTGGCAGATCCAGACAGGGCTCAAACAGAATACAGTGAAGGCACACGACCTTCATTTACACATCATTTACCAGAACCAATCAGCAAATAACACATACTTAAGGATATCAGATTATCCATATTAAAAATGCACGATTACTAGCATAGAAATCATTTAACATGCGAAATACCAACAAGTCACCCCCAAATATCCTTCTCTGCTATCTTTTTGAATTGCTTCATTTCAATAGGTTGTGGAAAACAAATTAAGCCATACCATATGCAACACATACATACACTTACGTAATATAGAATAAAAATTATAAAAAAAAAAAACGGTGACAAAGAAGGGCTCATTTCAGAAGCTTGTGGGACCACCAGGGCAGGGTCCTCTGCTTAACGCCGGACACCGATTCAGCTTGCAACAAACCAGCCTAGTAACAACCAAAACTTTGCGGAAATTTAAGAAAGCAGCAATGCTTTCAGAATTAATGTTATAACACTTACTTGGACTATCCAAAGAACTATTTACATAATGACTACATGTCTGCTGATGCTTAGCAAACTGTGGTCAAACCCAGGAAGTCCATATTTGCTCTCATTTTTGGGGAATTTAGCTGTTGCCAGGTTTGCCCATCACAGGCCACAGACCGGCCACTGTCTGTGATGCAGAAGCCCACCTGTAGAGTGTGTTGAAGGCCTTCTCGCAGCCTTGCACATCACACTCAAAGGGCTTCTCCTTGGTGTGCACGCGCACGTGGATCTTCAGGCTGTAGGATGTGAGGAAAGCCTTGCCGCATCCCTGTTGGTTGCACACGAATGTGTACTCGCCCCGATGAGTCTTCTGGTGCGTGCGCAGGTTGCCTGCCGTGCTGTAGGTGCGAGTGCAGCCCTCGAACATGCATTGGTACCTCTTCACCTGACAGGGGGGAAGAAGTCAGTGAATTATCCTTCCCCTGACAAGATGTCTTTGAGAAGAAATACAGCTTGAAAACAACACAAGGGCATTTAACTAGATCCTTTATTATCGTCTATAATGAGACTGGACAGCAAGATATTGGGCCCAGAATGTTCTAGAACAAGACCCATTAAAAACATGAGAAGTGCTTTACATTAAGTTGGCATTTAAAGCAAAGCATATGCATAATCTGAAAAGATCTATAGGTTAAAAGCTATAAGACTGTTTTAAATTTGCCACTTAGTGTTGCCAGTCAGACGTGCTTCATTTAAAATGCATTAAAAAAAGAGGCAGTCAAGAGGGGAAGTTACAGCACATGGATGGGGGAGTTTCTGGGAGTAACCTGTGTGGAAACTTGTGCAGTTGACTCAGTGCTACAAGCCCCTCAAACAGCCCCTGGTCTGAGGTGCAGCTGGCAGCCTGACCTCTGCTCACCGAAGGAGGCTGCTTTAATCCTTTCAGAGCGAGTGTCTCTGAAAGGAGCTCTGCCACCATCAGTTTGCTTATTTTTATTTCAGCCCTTTTAACTGTAATGGAAATCGTGCCGATTCGTAATATGGTACCTTGAAAATTTCCATATTAACCGTACACCCAAAATCAAGTGCACTTTTAATGTGGGCAGCATGGTATGCAATAGTGGTGGCAACTCCAGGGGGCCGCATTAGTCACCATGGTGACTACAGCCCACCAGTCAGAAGCAGCCCCGTCAGTCACAGAAGGGTAGATGAACATATCCCGGCAGGAGTCAGAACAAACGACAGACCAGTGCGGTCAGAGCGACATTTTGTAAGGGGGAGGAAGAAGTGCAGGAAATTGGTAGAAGCAGGCTGCATGCTGCCTGTCCCTGTTCTCACACATCATATTGGGGTGTTGAACCCTGCAGCCATTCACACTGGACAGGGGACAAATACAGGCAGGTGCTACACTTCTGACACTGACCTTCAGAACTGTCAATAGACTGGCATCCACCTCCATCAAACCACTACTCAAAACCTACACTCTGTTTCACCCTCTTTGTGCAGCTTACCAAAATTCCTGGGGATCTGCACACGAGAAATCTCAATGTTGAAGATTCTAGTGTAGTCCCTCGATTGTGGAACGAGCAGCCCATCTACAGACTCCCTTTCCACTTTCAAGAAAGGCCATTTCTTCCAGGAACTCCTCTAACTCATCCAGTGGCTCACTACTCTGGCTATAGACTCCCTCTCCAAGTTCTTATTTCAACTTCTTGCCTATAATACTTTTACGCTGATCTGCTAAGACTTCATGTGTGGTTATAATTACTTTCTTGAAGGACAAACATTGTATAGGTCTTAATTCAGTACCAACTTCCATTTGGTTACTGTTCCCTCATTGGAGGCTCAGCTTAGCTATACTTAGATAGCTCTCCAAAAAACACTGTATGCTTGTATCTGCCTCACTGTGTGTTGCCGTTTCCTCATTTTAAGGAAAGCACTTCTTTCCAGTATGACCCATGCTCTATTGCGCTTTCCAGAAGTGAGGTTCCTTGTGACACTAAAAACTTCCTGCCAAAGCCTGGAAAGCTGACATAGCCAAGAGGTCTAGAGCAATAACTTTTGGCATATGGTATACACTGGGTTTTATTTTCATTTTCATCGATGTTGCAATTAAAGTTATTCATTTGTCAGTTCATTTTTTTCTCCCAAGAATCATGTTGACTGACATAGCATTTTTAAATTACAAGCATGTACACACCTTGGTAAAAATGCACCACTCCATTTTTTGGCAAACTGCATCATGTATAACAGACATTGTGCAAAGAGTGTGTTCAACTGTGTTGCATTTTACACTTCACATCGCTCATTGTCTCGTTGTCTGTCTGTAACAATACACGTAACGTACAAAAGACTCACAGAAACAACTTCATTAAAAAACAGAAAAGCTTGTGAGAGATGAGTTGCGGACAGCTGACAAAGCTGACTGATTGCTTGCTTCACAAAGCATTTCTAACATCATCTAAATAAAAACTGGATACATTTACAGTGCCAGCCAGTCATCCTTGCGCAATGTGGAGTCAACCAGCCCTGTCAAAGCACAGTATATTAGTATGGAATAAGCAAAGTGCTGAATCATTTGTCTACTAGATAGCTGCCTTAACGGGTGCCCTGCATGCTGCCTGTCTGACTGATTTAAGGAAATATATTCCTTCACCAGTACCAGAGATCCATTGCTGCCACCTTGGTTGGGCTACTGGCTGCTTGAGACAGCTTAACCTGCAAACCAGTGTGGAGGTAAACAGGGGACTCATGCAGGCTCCTCATGGCTCTATCAGTGGACCTTAATTCAGTGAGAGATATGAGAAGCTAAACACATGGAATGCGTAAGCCCTCAAGCCTGAGATGATAAATGCGGGCTTCCCTCTTCCCAAGATGCAGCTAGAAGGCAAACCAGTTTATACAATCAGTGTAGCTGTCAGCCATCATGTTCACCAAGCTTGGAAAAATAACCACCCACTGGCACAGGCAGTGAAAACAGACACTCACTGTAACCATTTTCAGCTAACAGGCTATATTCCTAATAAATTACAATGTTAAAAGAATAGATTTTCTTGCATAAGAGAATATCACGAGTCACTGTTACATCATTTCCCTGCCCCATAGACAGCATCACTTTAAGACTAACAGTCTGTGCCGTTCCTGTAATATCTTGTTATATTACGGGAGATTCTACTGGAACAATGCCTCCTTTGTACTCAATCCACTTGATTTGTTTTTCATTTTCTTGTAATCCTGGACCATCGTCTAGAATTTTAAAATTAGTTGTCTTTATAAATCATCATTTGCTTTCGGCTGCTCCCGTCAGGGGTCGCCACAGCGGACCCACAGTCTTCATCTCCTCCTGTCCTCCGCATCCCGCTCTGACACACCAACCACCTGCATGTCCTCTCTCACCACATCCATAAAACTCCTCTTTAGCCTTCCTCTTTTCCTCTTGCCTGGCAGTTCCATCCTCAGCATCCTTCTCCTAATATACCCAGCATCTCTCCTCCGCACGTTTCCAAACCAACGCAATCTCGCCTCTCTGGCTGTCTCCAAACTGTCCAACCTGAGCTGACCCTCTAATATACTCATTCCTAATCCTGTCCATCCTCATCACACCCAATGGAAATCTTAACATCTTTAACTCTGCCACCTCCAGCTCTGCATCCTGTCTTTTCGTCATTGCCACCATCTCCAGCCCATATAACATAGCTGGTCTCACTACCGTCTTGTAGACCTTTCCTTTCACTCTTACTGGTACCTGTCTGTCACAAATCACTTGTGACACTCTTCTCGACCCACTCCACCCTGCCTGCACTCTCTTCACCTCTTTTCCACACTCCCTGTTACTTGGGGTCAACAGTTCAGAGTATTTAAACTCATCCACCTTCACCAACTCCGCACCCTGCATCATCACCATTCCGCTGTCCTCCCTCTCATTCTCACACACGCGCGCGCACACACACACACACACACACACACACACACACACACACACACACATTCTGTTTTAGTCCTGCTGACCTTCATTTCTCTCCTTTCTAGAACATAGTTCCACCTTCCCAGGGTCTCCTCAACCTGCTCCCTACACTCACCACAGATCACAATGTCATCTGCAAACATCATCATCCATGGGGGCTCCTGTCCAATCTCGTCTGTCAGCCTGTCCATCACCATTGCAAATAAGAAAGGGCTCAGACCTGATCCTTGATGTAATCCCAGCTCTACCTTGAACGCATCTGTCACTCCTACCGCAGACCTCACCACTGTCACACTGCCCTCATACATATCCTGTACCACTCTTACATACTT
>JAACJT020000110.1:18573562-18597125 GCA_009936485.2 Gymnarchus niloticus | reverse complement strand
ACACTCTCCACCACTTCATCCAGCTCACTCCAGAATTCTTCTTTCTCATCCATCTCACACCCAACTTGCGGGGCATACGCACTAA
Organism: Gymnarchus niloticus; assembly: GCA_009936485.2. Lineage (NCBI taxonomy): Eukaryota > Metazoa > Chordata > Actinopteri > Osteoglossiformes > Gymnarchidae > Gymnarchus > Gymnarchus niloticus. The sequence goes on along the minus strand of JAACJT020000110.1, from coordinate 18,597,040 downwards.
CAACATTCATCATCATACCTTCAATTTCCAGCTTCATACTCATCACTCTGTCCGACACTCCTTTCACCCACCACCCTGTTTTGCCAGCACCCTGTTGGCTAACAGTGCTAGTGCGGTCGTTGTTAACCCAGGCCTCGACCAATCCAGTATGGAAATTTGTTTTGTTGTCCGCAGATATGATCTGGCAAAAATTTTACACTGGATGCTCTTCCTGACATAACCCTCCCCATTTATCTGGGCTTAGGACCGGCACAGAGAAATGCACAACGTGTTCCCCAGTGCCTGGGTTTAGCTGTCTTTATAAAGACATGAATAGATTGACTAATGAAAACTGACTAATGCCAGGCCTGTAAGTACTGGCATATCTCAATTCCAGATGATATTTTAGAGGCAGTACAAACAGTGCTCCCACTGCACAGCCATTTTAAGCAATTAACCAAAAAGTTGTACTGTTTGATTCAGCTATGGGACTCTGTTTCTGAGAACTCTGTACAGATTTAATTGCTGATAATTTTAGAAGGATGTAATAATTTGATTATTTAAAGTGCTCACTGATTTCCTTCTTTAATCAGTAATGATCAACTGCTATCTTTCTTGAATCAGAAGAGTGATAAAATTAAGAGCTGTTATGCAGATAAGACTCAGAGCAGAACACCACTTGGCAACTGGGGAGGAATTAGACCGGAAGAGACATGCAAATCAGAAGTTTAACAACAGACTGAAGCACGTCTTAAATTATTTTTTAATACCAAAGTCTGTGCAATGAATCGGTAGCGCTTAACCACTTCAACTGTTTAAACTGGTGAATTTTAATTCTGGAGTACAAATTTCTCCCTCCTCATCTTGAAAGAGCTCCCCATTTGGACGCTTCTGTCATCAATACAGCGCAAAGTAGTTACCATCACCAGGTCCTTCCTCAGGCAGAGGGGACCACAAGAGCACTTTGGGATCCAGTATTTACAGCATCTGTGTGTCAAGCAAAGCACTGAAACTAGCAGGGCAATGTTAACCAAAGGTCAGCGCAGCACTAAAAAAAATCACCAAAATAAAGGGCTTCATATGTGCAGCACACACAGTACAGGTCATTTAGAGAGCTTAAATGCCCTGAGAATGTGGATTCAGACACATCACATGAACTCGTGTGGACGATGAGGCCTTGGGGAAACCTTTTTCATTCCAAACACCTTCTGTTATCCATTCTCCTTTCCCTTAAATGCACACACTAGGCCCATTTGCTGTGTGCAGGTTTCCCCTTCAACACACATGGCCCATGCAGGAGGGATGATGACCAGCACAGCTGTAGCATATTCATTTGGAATAGCGGACAGCTTTTCCTCAGCTGAAAACTCAACTTAAAACCAATTTTGCTTTCATTGGGTCCTACCATTCAAGGGTCCTTAATGACATTCCGGGCATCAAACCCAGATACTCCCTGTAGGACAAACAACTGGGAATACCCCCTTTTGCTTTTAGCGTAAAAACAGCGCAAAAGCCTTGCTGGAAAGAGACGTCATGAAACCAGGGCATGGAAAACAGCACTTCCTCCTAATTCTAGGTTACGGCTGAGGTGAAAAGAGCCTGTTGCCATGGCACTGTTATGGGGGGGGGGGGGGGTTGGGTCATGAAACAGAAAGACAAGAAACCCGTTGACATTAAACTGCAGAAGACAAAAGACACAAACATTACCGTTCAAACAGAGACACGATACAGAAAAGCAGCCTATTAACTATTCCAATTCCAGCTGTATCAGCTCCTTTTACTTGGTTACCAACAAGGCCTCCAGTTATGTGACAGAGGCAACCAGCTCCTGTTAGCCTACAACAGGTACTGTCACCCAGCAGTGTATTCTCGTCAGTTTGAGACCCCACAAGATGCACTAAACAAAAAATCTTGGTTTCAGTCACACAGATAATTGGAATGGCATGAATTCAGAGAAAAATTACTCTGCAGTCGCTGTCCTGGATTAATTATTGTTGTCAAACCAGTCTGCACTTAGCTTCAACACCTATAGCCATTCCAGTGCTTCATCAAGCCACTCAGAAGAACTTGCTTCAAACAACTTGCTCACAAACACAATACCATTCCGGGGTCACACTGACAGTTACTCCCAAAAAATCATATCCTGCCTAATCTGAGTTTTGCTGAAACTCACACTGCCCCACAGCTTACCACAGCTTTACCTTACAAACTGAAAAAAAAGTTCCTTAACTTGCAATGCTAAACTAAATCCTTTTAAACCTAACTTCACCCCCTGGCAGAGGGAAGAATTGATTTAACGGCTGTGATCTGATATACTCTGGCATAACACAAGATCACAATGCTGCTTCTTACAAAGCAACCCAATTCACTGCCGTGAGGGGGTCATCTAAAAACTTGTACTAACACAAAGATACTTTCTCCCCAGGGGTCTGACAAAGCAACCAGGTCAAAGGCCATGGGCCACGCAAGTAGCATTCCCTGCAAACCCAGGCTCGGGTTGGGTGTCATGCTGAAAACCCTACCCTGAAAGAACCCAGTCATCATAAAAACTGATGAATGGAGTAGGAGAAAAATTACTTAAAATCAGGGACAATCCCAAAAAAAAAGGCCTTTAAGAGAATACAAAGAATATGTCGGGTGACCTGTAATCGGTGCTACAGCTTACTTATATATTTCACAAAACCTGAATGTTTACATGGCAGACGTAGTTTCACTCTAACGTGGCGGTCAGTGAAAAACCCAAGAATCAACATAAACCCCCCCCCCCCAAATAATTACGTTGTACCACCACACAAATCAATGGCACAGATGGGGGATGTGCCACTGAGGAAGGCTTAAAATTGCAAGAACCCAGGAACTCCTTAGTGTGCTTTTGGAGAATATGGTGGGCCTTACCTCTCTTTGCTTGGTCTCCGGGCATTCTGAGTGCAGGGTAAGGGTGGCCCCCTCAATGTTCCGTGGCATGGGGGTGGACCCAGGGTTGATGATGAACTGGATCTGGTCTGGCGAAATGGTGTGGTGGACGTAGCCCTGAGACATACCATCAGGGTCCACCATGAAGGCCAGGTTGGCCTCCTCGTCGCCGTCAGCCAGCAAGCCTACGTTGTCACACTGGCTGTCATCCTCACCCTCCTCATCCAGATTGATGGGGTCCTGCTCGATTAACACGGTTGTGCGGTCGTACACACGCCCTGAGGGGGAGGAGGACGACGACGGCGGCATCAGGCCATCCTTGACGAAATCCACCATTTTATCATCGTCATCCTCCTGGGTTACATTTCCTGCCTCCACCTTGAAGTACACAGTCTCCTTGTCAGGGCCATTCTCACCCATGGTGCCGTACGCCGTGATCACGCTCTCTCCGTCGATGGCACACTGGAGAGCCCTGCAAGGATGGGGGGGGGGGGAGCTTTACTAGACAAGTCCATACCAATCCCTACCAATGTGGCACTATACCCTTAAGACTGAAGGTCCCCCACGGCCACTCCAAGCTGAGACATTTCAGAGCAATGAAATTGAAAATTAAACAACAGAGACAAAAGGGGAAAATGGGAATATACAAAGATAATACTTTCAACCAAATGAATAAAAACAAAAAACACAGATATGCATTTAAGTGTATATAGCTCGGGGTGACTGACATTAACAGTAGCCCTTTGTAAAAACTACTATCTGCAGATAAGATGACCATCCACTTTAGGTGCTGTGGTTTTTACCCTTTGCGATTTTTTTCTATCAGATAAAAAATGCTGAAGTAGCCAAAGTGCAAAACTGCACTAGGTGTGTTTCAGGGATTTCAACAATGAAAAAATTTAATGTGTGCAAGACATGGAATTACAACAGCACCCATTTAATTAAAACACCCGTTTTTTTCCTCTCTCTGGCAAACTGGAAGACTAGCACCAGTTATTATTGTTATCTCAAGAATTCCTGGTTTCCATAATGCTTTGGCATGTACATTGAAAAAGGCGACAACATTTACCTTTGGTTTAAGTTCTTGCCACTCTATTACTGTATCAATTAAAAAAGCCAAGCAACTGTACTTTTAGTAAAGCACTTGAAAGGTGAGCAGGACAATGCCAGCCTACTATTTTCAGCCAGTGTCATGCACAGGTTGCCGCAACAAAACAGCTGCGGTACAGCACCGCCTCCCAGCATGTGGAGGCCAATAGAATAACGGTCACTTGGTTACTTGTGTTACATTCATTAACTGAATTACTGGGAGAGAGCGATAACTCAAAAATGCAATTCAATCAAACACACACGCCAGGAAAATGGCACTCCAAAATTACAATTACAGAGCCAGTTTAATTCTAGCTTGTTACTTCACATTGCTATTTGAAACAAATCTTCCAGTTCTTAAAGAAAAAGCTTGGAAGAGGTACTAAATATCAGAAACGAAACTCCTTGCAATGTCAGCTAATGCGTGGCAGAGTAGACAAGAGAGTTTTCTATTAGTTAATGTATAGTGCCAATCCTGCTATTCCAACAGTCAATACATTAACAATAAACAACAAAAAGGTTGCGTAATGCAGGGCAACTAAAACTGCCTCTCAAGGTAGAAAAGAAATTGCTATTGTGTTTGAAAATAATATTTCTTTGTTCAGAAGTATTTAGGCATGGAATCCATCTTTAAGAAGGAAACAAATGGCAGCGCATTTGCACAAATGTCAGCAAAAGAGCCTACTGGTCCATTTTTAAAAGCATAAAGAAAAATATTTTTACTATTATGGCATGTAACATTTTAGCTGCAAATACATTCAATTGTATTTCTAGTGTCCGACCACTAGAAATACAAATCAAAGTATCTTATGGTGGTTTAATGATTGTGACTACATAGATACTAGCGTGCCAAACGTAATGGGGGGATATCAGTATTTTTCGGGTACAAAATTTTTTTATACTGCCAATCAAGAAGCGCCTAATTAACAGAGATCAACTGAAACAAAAAGCAGCAAAGACCGTATTCCCGTAGAATCGGCTATCATACTGTGCGATCCACGAAAGACAAGGAACACTACAAAATACATGACTTTTAGATCGATATGCGGCTAGGACAAAACTTTAATTTCGCCCGAATGCCCTAACATGCTGTACTGACTCTACAATATTACACAAACGAGCTGGCCTGCTTGCCAAAACTAATGTAATGGACGGGTCATTACTATTTATACAGATTAAATTTATAATGCTGGTACATATCGTATATTGCCGATTAACCAAAACCCCATTACCACTACAGTTCATTTTCCTAGAAGGTTGCTCACTAGTTCACAGAATGTTCTAAACACTTTTATATTGTTAAAGGCGATACAACCTGCCTCCGTGTTTTACACCGTCCACTTCCAGCGTCATACCTCGAAGGGGATAATTACAAATAAGTATAGAGTTTTAACTTGCAAAAACCAGTCAAAGAGAAATGACACTAAAATGAGGACTATTCCTGGAAGCCAACAGGACTATCAAGTAAAACCCCAAGATCTTTGACCGGGTTTGTCATGTTTCTTTCCACCTCATAGCTTTTAAAACCTTCGCGACTATGGTCAGATTGGCACTCGCTGAGCTGCGAAGCACAACATATGAGGATTTACCACTGGCATCGATGAGAGGAAAAACAGAACAAATTATTAAAATAAAGATGGGATCTCGAGGAACAAATAAGTAACGCGCTGCTAACTGACTTGGCCGCTAGTTAGCGGCTTGACCAATATATTTGACAGAAGGCTGAGAGCGCTTATCTAGTTAATAGCTGATATCTGCTACAGTGCACGTACGTGCTGTATAAACCTGACCAGTCTACCCAGCAGTAACCCATCTCGACTAGTTATCTCGCTTCCGAAACCTTACACAACTAGCCTAGCCTCCAACTGTCACTGCGAACGTAACGCGGCCGGCTAACTAATCACCCATTCGAGGTCAAACGTTTAACGGAAAACTCGTCAAACTACACATTTTTGACGGACAACTGAGTATTTCGGTGTGATAGTGAATTAACTTGTACCAGCGGACTGTTTTAGACACGTCTAGCCTAACAAGCAGCTCGCCACAACGTACGGACAGCACTAACTCTTTAGAGATACAGTCAATTTAAACAAACAAAAAATTAGGTAATATTTACCGAAACCTCGACTGCCACACACCTGTACTAAAACAGTGTCACAAGGGGAAAGAGGATTACCGGTGGTGAAACGACGCCGACTCGGTGCAAATTTCGGGTTGCTAGCACTTTCTCCTCTTCCCCTCCCCAGCGCTACCATGATTAAAACGTCGTCACGCCTCGGCTTCCTCTTCCCGGGGCATCATGGGAACGTGCGCTCCGGTTCCTACTCTGTCGGTCTCTCGCAGCCTAGTGCAGTCTGGTCTCCGGTCTGTCTGTGTCTTTTACAGAAGACCCCGCGCGGTCCAATCCCCGGTATATCTGTCTTTCACAGAAGACCCCGTGCTGTCCGGTCCCCGGTCTGTCTTTCACAACCCTGCGCGGTGCGGTCCCCGCTCGACTCGACTCTTTTACTCTAGTGAGATCAGGTTCCCTGTATACTGCTTTTCGCAGTCCAATACGGGCCGATCCGCGGTCTTTCTGTCACAGCACTGGCAGGTCCGGTCGCCGGTCTGTGTGTCACAGCCCAAACTGGTATGGTTCGATCTGCGGTCTCTCATTTCCTATCCCAGTACGCCCTGATCCACGGTCAGTTTCTCGCTGCACCGCGTGATCGGTTCCCAAGCATGCTGACACAGCCCCGATCAATCCTGTCCGATTCGGTCCATCTCTTTCAGTCCTGATTAGCCTTATATCTTATGATGCGGTTAAATTTCTAAAGTTAGCCGAGTGACGACCCCTGCACTTATGTACCGTGTACAATGTAAGGGGCCACTCTCATGCTAATTTTGGATTGAGCGTATTCTATGACAGCCTGAAACTCCGTCATATTTTTTTTCCACCAGTGAATGTTTTAAACTCTTTTTTGAAGATTGCTTTAATTTTTTTGAACTGCAGAATTCATCCATCCAAATTGGTATCATTTACATTGCTAGTCATTGTACATATTTTGCCCACAACTATTTTTCTTGCTTGTCACAATTCAAATTAAAATTTATCAGATTAATTTTGGGAGCTTTAATCACGATTTTATAGAGTTATAAATTTTAGGGATAGTGAACCCCCAATACCTTTTTTAGTTTAATTTTTATACTAATGTCACCCAGGGAGTAAACACATATTCAACTATTATCAACACTACATTATTGAGAATGGGAAGGACGAAACTTCTTGCTCCTCGCCGATCTGCGTAGAGAAAACAGTGCAGAGAAAGTATGCATAAACTTCATATTTTATAATATTTTTTTAAAGTCCTAATGTCCATTTAGCAGACATTTGCATGTCTAAATAATGTTGCTATGATCAAATCACTGAACTATTCCATCCTGTAATACCACTTAGGTTAGCTGGAGGTTGTTAATTGGTTTTTCAGCACATCTCACCTTATCTTCAGAGCAACAGCAGTGAGCTGCTCACAAAGCTGGAGGTGTTGCTGATCTACCATTTAAGCAATTCAATTTCACTTATATGAAGCAGCCATTTATAAGGTTAATCTGCTCTTAAGAGGACAGTAGGGGACTTAATCAGACTACTGTAATTAAAGCTATTTTAATTATAACAAAGTTAAAGCATACAGGGACACAGCTATTGAAAACTTTTTATAAAACTTTACAAGCAGTACAAATGTACTGAATCTAAATAACATGTGAATATATATTTTAAAAATGTCAGTTTTCTACAAGTCTTCTTGCAAATTAACAGCTCATGTTAAAAATCCTGTTTACCACTTATTCAGTTTGAAAATTGAGTAAAAGTTGAATGTACAACAAATTATCTATGCACAAATTCTATTCCTTATATAAAAATACTGTTCTATACATTTAGCTGCGTGCATACTGTATATGCGTGTGTTTCCAAAGCCACAGGAATGTGGTCATAAAGGATCCGGGACTAGGAAATGCATGAGGAATTCCCATGTCTTCTTCTTTTCAGCTGCATCTTGCTTTGCTGGGGACCGCAGCAAAAATGCAGAAAAGATGGTCACTGTGGACAAGAAAGAGCACCATTTTTGTCAGACATGACTGGGGAGGATTATACAAGACCACACTATTCCATGTTGTCCTTGCTTTGAGTTCCTGGATGAACACAGCTACAAAAAGTAACATCAGTGAAACTGGGTATTATCTTGTTGTGTACAAAACTATGCATTCAAAACCTGCGGTGCTGCAAAGTTCAAGTGCATTAAGCCTTGAATTAACTTTTCCAGTCCGAGAAACACCAAATGACAACACTGGTACAAACCCCAAAAGGTCCAGATGTGTTGCTAAAATGCCTCTGCCTTTTGATTCCTTTGAGCCCTTAACACAATTTTTGGCCAAAATGAAAGTATACAATAGATTTGTAAATTAATTAAATTAAAGCTCAAGGAAGGTACAGTATTAATACTTAAGCTCTATAATGATAAACACTTTCAAAATGAACATAGCACTTAAATACAGAGGAACATCCTTTGCATGTCAAATTTATTCAAAAATTAATCATGGTCATTTTGGATTGAGGGAAATATTTAGCTGACAGTGATTCACTATTAATGCAATTACATTTACTATTTTTGCAAGCTAGTTTGGGGTAGGGTTAGAGTTGCGTCGTGGTAATGCAAGTTTGTGATTTCACTGAAGAGCATACCAGAACACGGCCATGTCATAGATACCCACACAGAATTAAATACATTGCCTTAAGTTTACAGCTACAGGTAAATGCATCATTTTGTAATTTATGAGCTACAGTAACATTTTCACAACTGACATACAGTGCCATGAAAGTATTTGCCCCATTCCTGAGTTCCTCTGTTTTTGTTTATTAAAAACACTTAATTATTTCTGATCTCCAAACAAATTTAGTACAATATACAGTTGTCAAGTGATCTTGACTTACTGAAGAACAAAAACTCCCCAAAACCTATATCACCCATGTGAAAAGTAATTGCCCCTTAGTCACACAATGAACCAAATTTAATTGATAAAAGATTTCCTTAGACTAGCTTCACTCAAAATTGATTGCTGCCAGCCCTTTTGAATCTAGACATCACTTAAATATACCATTTCCAGCAATGTGAAGTTCCCTAAAAACCTCAACAAACAGCACACTATACCATGATCAAAGGAAATTCTAGATCTGAGAAAGTTAGTTGTTGAAATATAATCAGTCAGGAAATGGTTACAAATCAATCTCTCAAACTCCGGGACTCCAGTGAACCACCGTGAGAGCCATCATCTCTAAATGGAGAAAACAGGGAGCAGTGGCCTGGCTTCCCATGGGACTTGCACTACTATAAATGCTCCTTTTAAAGGTGACCAGGGGGATTAAGCTTAACATTTTTAGGTCTATTAACATCCAGAAGGTCTCCTATAAGGTGCTGAGAAACAACAGATTCTTTATGGTTTACCGGAATGGACATATGGATGGGGGGGGGGGGGCGGTTTGAGATGGCCTACATTTACTTATTTATCCACATACAAGTAATGCAGATAACACATAACTAGCAAACTGTTAAGTAGTCAACCGAGGTACCAGTGCAGTTAGGCTGAGCTTCGAACAACTGATCTGAAACAAGTGCAAAGTTCAGAAGTCCTCCCTAGTAACGTGGTTCTCGACACACAAACATCCTAAATATTGGCCTGGAGTTCTCTATCCTTCAACGCAACTTGTACCAAGGGGGGGAATGTTTTTCTCCACTGGGGAAAAACTTCCATCTGCAGGCTTCTCCAGGTAATGTGAAAACATCAAAACGAACGTCATGTTTCCTTGCTTTCTCATTTTATATGCAGGTACTGAATTAATTACAGAGTCACACGTGATCATAACAGATTAGGTCAATGAATTTTAACAAAAAGACAGACAACAAGATCATGCATTTTGCATGTGGTAAATGCAGTGCAGAAGAATTTGCCAGACTAATTTACATCAAAAAATGGCACATGAATCATGTAGAAGGAAACTTAGAACGCTTTGAATACTATCCAAAATATTATTTTAATCAAAGCAAAAATTAACTTTCCCCCCCACACACAGAATACAACCTACAGCATCACTATGGATGTCACTAAACAGTCATTTCCTGTGGCTGAAGTTTTGACTCAGATGTTGCTTCCTAATGTATGATTCATTATGTCTGCCACATATTCTGGCAACAAGTCTCAGAAACGAGAAGTGAAATGTCCATGAAAGACTAAGCAACTCCTCTGGAAGCCAGGGCAGATGGCCACAAAAGAAGAAAAAAAAAAAAACCACACACACCACACAAGCATAAATACTCAATGTTCCTACCCAAGGTGCTGGGATCCAGTTGATTGTGCTCTGAATTTTTCAGCAACTCTTGTAGAAATGCTGTCAGATATTTGAACACATTTTTATGGCACTGAGGTAGCGTTGATATAACCTGCAGTGACAAAATTACAAATTAGACACTCCAAATAAAAGTCTAGTCCATCAAAAGACAGTCGACTGTACATCGATCATTGCTTAAGGGTATTAAGCAAAGACAAAACTGAGGCTTCAAAATCCTTGTGGCTGGGGCCACTGTGTATTGTCAAACAGCATTTGGGTCTACCCACTTACAATCAACCACCTCATCAGGTTTCCTTTTGCTCAGAACAAGTGACTTACAGCTCAAGATAGTCCCGCCTATCACATGCCTGACCTTTTTACACTGGGTGACATTGGAACAGCTCTCCAGGCACTGCTGATAGGCGGAGAAGCAGACTACAGGTTCGGGAAGCGCATCCAGGAAGAGGAGCAGAGCCTCTGCTACTGAATGGTTACTGCCAGCTGTGCAATGGCACTCGTCAAGGACACAACACCAGGACCTCAGGTTAATGATGGGACAAACGAGGTTTCAAAACCTGGGGTGGGCGGGAGTATCCCAAACTAACCAATCATACCGAATTGGTAGTTCAGGATACTCCCACCCACCGTAGGTCTTGAAGCCTCATTTGTCTTATGACTAGTTAGTACATACCTCGCCTGAACAGGCTACATTATACATTACAAACTATAACAAAACCCATTAGCAAACGATCAGTGGACTTGCCAATCTAGTCCACTAGGCTTTGTTGTCAACTGAAGCTTATAACAAAAGGGGGAAAAAAATAAATTAAAAAATCAGGAGTCAAAAACACCATTGCTCAGCCTTTGAGAGACGCTAGATGTTTTTAGTCAAGCGCTATCAAAGAAACTGGTTGAATGAAATAGTTGGGAAGGGGGAGGTGAAAAGTGGGTCACACGGAAAAGGGAGGATACGTAGAGTGTCTGACGACCCAGTGTCTAGGCAGTCCCGGATCTTTCCGACCTCGCTCCTCAATCCCGGCTGCTGAAACAAGTCTTCCTGGAAAACCACAACATGGAAAATTAAAACCAGACCACCACTGAGAACATGATTTATAGAAGTGAAGCACTGGCTATCACAGGACTTAGAAACAGACCAGAATGTACTGGACAAAATTGCTCTGATTAAGTCTCAGAATGCATATCACATTAAACCAAAACTGTTCGCCGATAGTATAATTACATTTTTTTTTTGGTCAAGTTAAAACAAATAGTTTGAGCCTAGAAGTAATTATCCACAAGCTCTATCACTCTCTACTCTGCTGCTGGGTAAGGCAGTGTCCAATCTTCAGGAAAATCCCTTCGCATTTAACATTGTTCATTAGAAGTGATCAAATGTGCCTTTGCTCTAGTCATTAACAGGCTTTAAATCTGCGATCAACCAGATGTCTGTTTGCAGTCTCTAACCATCTTTTCTGAAACACTTGTTTCAAGATCTTTCACAAAAGGTGAACAAAATGTTCTTCAATCATGAATCACAACCTCAACTCATGCAGAACCATTCTTATATGTAGCTACATAAGATCTCAGCATGATAAAGCCTCACAATTAGGAACTAAAAAAATACCACACCCCCGTAATGCTTTCCTTTTTACCCATACAACAGATAGACAAACCAGCAAAATATATAAACAGGGAATCTGGATCTAGTGAATATAATGTAAAAAAAAAACAAAACATTTTGTTATAAAACAGCTCATTCAGCCTTGACATTCAAGCACTCCATGTTTTTTCTGCAAGGTTAGACTGTATGAAGATAAAACAGAAGGGAATCCCATACAAAGCACGACGGTCCCATTTCTAAGAAAAAAGACACACGTCACCCTGTTTTCTCAAGGCTCAGACAGAGCAGCACCGCTACCACCTGGCTTTAAGGTCACTCCAGGCCAGAAGCAGCTCTGAGAATATTCCTGCCCTTTTCTGGCTGTTGCCTTGGTAGGGTGTGTGTGTGTACACACTTATTCCTGTCAGATCTGCTGAAGAGCCAGCGAGGCAGCTTAATGCCATCTAGACCAGTGTGTTTCTCAACCTAGTTCTCGGGGACCCCAGACGGTCCACATTTTTGTTCCTTCCTAACTCCCAGGGAATTTGGAGAGGGCAAAAACGTGGACCGTCTGGGGGTCCCCAAGGACTGGTTCAAGAAACACTGTTCTAGAATGTATGCTTGAAGGCATATGTATGCTTGAATTCCCAGCTCTCGGTGCAGTTCTCATGTTCCCCTGGGAAGTCCAGGGAAGCCAGTCTGAAGCAATTGCTGTGCGTCTATGTGCTATGCTTCATGCCAAGTGCATTCTGGGATACACGCTAAATTACCATAACCCTGGACAGATGAACAGTTCCGTGAAAGTGAATTGTGATACTGACCTGCTTTGAGGCATTGCGGTATAGGTGGTCAACCATCATCCAGATTTCCTTGGGGATGTCTAGGGGTTTCTCCATGTCCATGGTGGCAATCTCTTCAGCAGTCAGCAGAGTCTTAAAGCACATGCAAAGGGAACAGCTATCCATTTTCATCTTTAAACACGGGGACTGTTCACCTACTGATGCAACAAATCTCTTACACAGCTTATGAACACACACTACATGATTGATGCCACTCTGCAAAATTTAACATATATAACAAAATCCCACCTTGTGACCCAACAACCTCCTGGATGCAGTTCTACAATGTTGGGTTGTACAAAGATTTAAACTCTGCTTACTTCTCTAGTCTGCAGTCTGTTCACCATGGGCCTCACTATCATCATACAAACTAAGATGTCTCCTAATTATCACTGTGCTCAATAAATCATTAGGAGACAAATTCTACAGTCAGCTTACAGCCAAGACACTGGCTGAGCCCATGGACGCAGGCGAGTAAGAAATGCACCCAGACAGGCTTTGGACTTAAACTGACAAGTCAAATGCATCAGCCCACTCTCAGAGCCTACTACAACAGCTCATAGTGGCATGATGTGCAGGGAGATGACCGGCATTGTTTCTGGGAATCTTGGAATGCTGTTTTGTAATAATGACCTTCTTGGCTTTCCTTCATGTTTGCTTTGTGCTCCTAGGAAACAGACACTTTACCCCTAGTGCTGTGCCCCCTCACCAAGACCACTCAATTAGGAAACTAATCAATCAAGGCTGAGCTTAAAAACTAGTTTTCCCACAAATATGGGCAAATACCACTCTGCACACAAATCTCCAATCTCTTAAAAATGAGAGATCTTCAGCAAACTGCCTCTAGTTTGGAAATGAAAAGCACCTCGAACAAAGCAAGCAATTCCATGTTCTTACATCACCCTTACCCTAGACAGACAACACAGAAAGACCATATCAATTAAAAAAAATAATTGAAGTCAGTCAGAAGGACATGCAGAATAAGCTACTAGGAACTGGCACTGTGGCTCAGTAGACAGCACTACAACCTCACACCTCCAGGGTTGGGAGTCTGATTCACACTTTGGTGGCATTTACATGTTCTCCCTGTGCTGTAGGATGCTCCTCCCACAGACCAAAAGATATGCATTTGGCTCTCTATATTGCTAGGTGTAAGTGTTTCTGCCCAGTGTTGGACTGGCATCCCATCCAGGGTCTGTCCTGTGCATCCTTGGATAGGCTTGACCCTGTAACTGCATGACCAGTTTGAAAGCAGGAACAATACAAAACGGCTGGACCGGTTTACCCAAACAACCACTTTGAGATCATGCGGAGACCCTAGTCAAAGTATTCATAAAACACCAGAAAATTCTGTGGTTTCTCTGTTCATTTATGTCTTGAGCGATTGATCATAATCTGCTAAAGGATAAATTGCCCTAGTTTTGATAATGCACTAAATTAAGTGGGCGGTGACTTATTGCCACCGTGGTGTGAGGAGGTAATTTCCCGTTTGCTCTCTTTTTGGAAAGAACCGGTTTGTGGCAGCTAGGGAACGATATAGCAACATAATCCTTAAGTTAATTTCGGAGGTGGACACGCTCCAGCGAGTCCCTGTCCTCCAATGCCCGTTCTGAACCACAGGGTCCAGTAGACTCAGACTGATGCCGATTTCTGGCCAGCTTCCCTCTGCACACTGGGCTGATTCTGCTCTAGACCCGAATAAGATATCAAGCTGATACCAGTGCAAGATATAAAGAGCCTCTTTAGTAAATATCGCGTATGAAATCAGAACACCCCAAACAGGCGCCATATTTTATTAGGCTGCCGTCATGTCTCATTGGGGTGGGGTGGGATTTCATTTATTTATCAGGAGCATTTATGAAATGCCTTTTACAGGTCAGTGCACGTAACACATGCAATGAAATATCTAAATAATCTAGAGGTTTCTAAAGGTTTCTCTTACCAAGTGGCTGGTCTTGCCTTGTTATTAATCATGCACCATACAAAAGAACGCAGTTCTAAAGAGGCTGGACAGAGGACTATGAATAAGGTTGGATGCTCACCAGCTTCTGGACGGTCTCCAGGGGCATGTCTTGGATGGGTTCCCTCAGGAGGCACAGGGTCTGCAGGGACGAACCAAAGCAGCTGGGCAGGTAGTTGCCTGTTATGGAGATGAAGTAGTCCTTGCCCCGGTCCAGATGCAGCACCAAGATGTCCTCGATCTGCTGCCGGCCCGAGTTCAGATCCGTGGCCATCGACCGGTTGACATACACCTCCAGCTGGATCTCGATTCTTTCCCCTGGAATGAAAGGGGACTTAAACAGAAGTACCTGTAGATGTTGATGCAGGTATTGGTTAGGGAGCGGACTATCGAAATAACCCCCTGACCTACACCCACGTCCCCATTTACCACTCCCTCTCCTCACCTACCAGCACTTCTGTCAATTAAGAAGGACAGCCTCAGTCATTTTCCTGTCCACTCAATTGCTCTCACTCAGCTACGCTGTGGGGGACACTTTTCCCCGTGTCTGCTACCAGACAACTAAAACATGGTGGAAGGACATGGGCGCTGTTGGCAACAGTGGGCGGAGTTATAGCAGCCTCCAACTTCAGAACCATGAATGAGAAGCCAGCTTTTGCAAGAAGGCGGTACCTGCTATCAATACAAAAAACGTCAAAGCCTTGGCCTCACCTACCCCTGCTCCTTTTCTACATGTATCATTCATTAAAGAGCTAACCCCTAAGAAGATATAGGAAATGAAGCATGACTAATGTTTCGCCACCTGCAAATATCATCATGCTACTAGTTAAACTAGTCTCATCATTACAAATTCAAACATTTCCATTACTATCTCCCATACAAAGGAGTAGTTTCATGCAGAGCTGTTGGCAACACCCAAATACAGTTCTTCAATGCCAGAATGGCTGTGCTGTCCTTGGAAACAGCACACTACGACTTTTCCTCCACATCCGACCTGCTGGAGCACCACGGTCAGCACTCTGCTTTCCAAATGCTCACACACACACACACACACACACACACACACACAATCTGATTTCCCTGTAACCCCACGTCACATGGATTTTTTTTTTTTTTGCAGTTCCCTGGTTCCTGTGTAGGTGGTGACTTGTACATGTGGAGATGCCCACGACTCCTCAGATTTTTCAAAATTCTCACACACACACACAATATTGCTTTTACAAACTGTCCGCTTCAAAATTATGAACGTGTACGTACATTATCATCATGCACACCATTGAAAAAGAATGGAACAGCCCGTGAAAACAACTACAACAAAGCCTTTTTTAAAAAGTTATTTCTTAATCCGGCGTTACACAGCTTGCGATTTTCCCCCCTTTTTCACAGCTGAAAATGGTAGTAGAATTTGATAGCGGCAGTCACCCTGTCAATTACACCAACAGCATTCCAGTTACCAGTCCAGAACATTGACGGACATGTGATTTGCCACTTGACAGGTTAATCTACCTTCGGCCGCTATCGGAGGGTCTGTGAAGGTTCGTTGCTCACCCTGAGCCAGGAAGCCCTGTTGTGGGCTGACCGTCAGCCAAGGCTTGCAGTAGGTGGACTCATTTGGCTTCTGGATGAACTCGAACTGGCATGGAACCTGTCCATCGTTGTAGATGATCAGCGCCTTGGTCTGCTCCTGCATAAACTTGACGTCTTTGAAATGGAACTGCAGGGGACAGGTGAGGAAGCCCGCAGATTAGACTGGTGTAGCAGTATCATTGAAATTAGCTATCGCAAATCAGCAAGAAGTTAATTCCAGCTACATACTACCTGGTCCCAATGGCCTAATGAGAGTAGCCAGCATGAAACCAGAATTAGACGACTGTGATTGGATACCGCCAATAAATAAATAAATAAATAAATAAAAATATTGCTACACTGAATCGGTTGACACAAAGCTAAAAATTAGTTACCCAGAATCGGCTGGTATGAAATTAGAATTAGCTGATTAGGAACTCTTGGAAAGAATGTTGAGTATCTACCTCATACACACGTTCTTTCCAAACACTAAAAAGCAATGGAAAGTCACTTCAAAAGACAAAATGGCTAGAGTTATTTGCAGTGGTTGGATTTACAAATGAGCACCCCAACACTGAAAAGATGCCAAAAAACCCAACTTCATTACAGATCTGCATGAATAATCAAATTGTGATTGTAATCACAATTTTGATCCCGTGGGATTTATAACTGAGATTTCCTAGCATTTCTTTTCGGCCAGCGTTTCTCATAACATTTTGCTAGACTGAACGTGTCAATATGCTCATCTTTATTTTGTTTACCTCCCGGATGTTACGGCTAGTTTTGACATAGAAATAGCTCTTTGAAAAACAGGTTTTCCTGGTGTTCATACGGACAATGGTTAGACACTCTGATGCTATTTAGGTAATGTGATGAATGAGATAACATTGTGACGGGTGGTGACAGAAGTGCATGTCTGGGTGGAGATGAGAGCTTTGGGGCAGGAGACACAGACCTGTTCGTCTGCTGGGAGTATTCTTCTACTGTAATAAAACAGTGTTTTGGTTTTTTTGTTGCTGACAGTTGTATAGTAAGACAACTGAGCATCGACTGCAGGAGACAAGTTCTGAAGAAAAATACACTCAACATAGCACAGTAATCTGTGGGCTTCCTCACCTGTCCCCCTAATGCCAACACAAAGTTTCCTATCAGGTGTATGTGTAACTGAACTCTGCAGATCTACCCTCTGATCTTTGAGGTAAATGAGTAGATATTTTTTTGGGTAAGAAAGTGGGTATATTTTCCTGTTTTACCGTTTGCTAAATTTAGGTGTTACTTCACTCAGACTTAAAAGAACTTTAATTCACTTAATTTAATACCCAGCCCAAATATCTTAGGCCATAAGAACTGGTGTGTCAGATCCTAAAACACTCAGAATAATGTAGGCAGAACCTTCTAGACAGCAGTACATTTCGCCAGAAATTTCAGTGATATGATATGATTTTTATTTTTCAGCTGAAATAAACTGTACGTGCAAGGCATGACCATTGACATTGATTTTCCTGGTTTTAAAGGATGTCCAATCTTGAATTCATAGAATGGCAAGTAATTCTTGTGAGGGTGGAGTTGGAAAGTAGTACACCTGCAAGCCACATGCATGTCCTCAACTGTACTTTTTTTTTTTTTAACATGGTTTTCCTATTTGTGTGGAAAATATTTAAAGGCTTGTCTAATATTTGTGCAAATTTAGAACAAGTAGTTTCTGAAATAGTGCTTGTGTATACAAGCCACCAGCTCTCCATTAGAGAGAGCACTCAGAGCTGGTGATAATGTGGTGACAGCTCATCGTTCATGTCTGAAGCCAAAAAAAAGTCTTCCTGCCTAAGAACCACTAATGATGTCTCATGTCACAGTACTTTCTTGGATTAGCCAATGGCTATTTACTGGACACGTCAAAATGCAGTCATTTTGGGAAAGATTTTTTTTTTTTTTTTTTATTATTTCATGTTCTGAACTACTGAGAAAATTTGGACAAAAAAATTAACCAAGTGTCTTATTGCTATTTGTCTCGTCACAGTTTTGAAATTTTTCAAAAAGAATTAAGTATTTTGAGACTATGTTTATCAAATCAAAATTGCAATACTTTCCACCATGTCAATATTAGTTTTTGGCTATATCGTGCACCTCTGCTTCACTATGTTGCTACAGTACAGTACACATTGACTGTATCAAGTACTTTTCAGTACTGGTGAGCAGGACTACATGCAACTGTGACCGAGGTAGCCAAGGAGATGACACATGGAGCCTTGGGGCCTTCACCGCAGCAGCTCACCTCTTGGCTGGAGAGAGTCACCGATGGGATGCACTCGTTCTCCATCTTATCCAGATTCCGCACGATCTCCTCGAAGGTCTTCTTATACTGCTCCTCGTTCACCACCTTGATCTGAAGACGAGGCAGGACAGGTGAGTGAGCTTCTGGAGAATGGCTGGAGAAGAGCCACACCCAGCAGAGGGAGCCTCACTCACCCCTATCTCCATCAGCGAGCTGACAGGCTTGTGGTCGCTGGTCTTCAGGGTCATGTGACTCTGGTAGTGCAACTGCCGGACATGTTTACCCTTCCACAGGATGCGGTCGCACCACGCAGGCACTCGGCACTTCTCGCTGGCAGAGGGGGGTTGAACAAAGACTCAGCTGCGTGGAGACCCCCTGCGACAAAACTTCCTATCCTGACCTGTTCCATCACACCTCCTTCACCCTGTGCTCCACTGTCAATTAGTGCTTCTTCCACAAAGATCACCACCAGAAACTGAAAATTCCCCCTTTGACCTGTGTTCCCATATCATGCCCAGCAAGCAGAGACAACCAAAACCTATCTGCTACTGGCTAAAACACAATGCCGTTGCACAGTAAGACCTACATAACAAAGACTAAATGAACAGACCAACAGTTCTCTAAATATTGCAGGGCATTTTCTCAGCTTCCACTCAGTGGGACCTACAGTAATCAGTCTCACTTCTGTTCACTCAAAAGTGTTGTGTTTTTAGTAATAAAATAGACACCATACAATAAACCTTATTTCATTCACGGTCATTTTTTGTATTTCTCAGCCTTTGGGGAAAGAGAAAAGTTCGGCTTTCTTTTTGCAATTTTACCAGAGACCTATACATCTCTTCATTCAATGTGAAGCCTGCATGATCGGGTTGGTCGCCACCTGGTGTCCCACTGATCAGAACCTGCGTTGTACTTGTACGTGGGCTGGAACGCAATCTCCCCTTCCACAAAACCCAAGAATACGGCCTTCTCGTCGATCTGCCGCTTAAGCTGCGAAGGGAGATTGGGGGGGGGGGGCACATTCAGTACAATCAGTTGCCTTTTGGATCCTCATTAAGTGCCATACCAAAACATGCTTTCGTCTCTGACTGAGGATCAGGTACATTTTGCATTCAGCAGAATTGGCAAAATGTAATATTTTTGGACAACTCCTGAAAGTCATAATGGATGAGACCGCTGTACTCTGCCAACACTGACTGATTTAAGCCAATGATAAAACCAATAAGATTAAACCAGTGTATGACTGACACCCAGTAATTCATTCCCACTATGTGTTTTGAAGTCTTATGTCTCCCAAAGTAACTGTTGGCACAGAGTCTCAGAAATGAATGCCTTTCTTTGAAGTGCTCAGCTGAGGCCCGTACCTGGTCATATTTATGCAGGGTTTGAAAATCTTTTTGGGCAATTAGGTTTTTCACTTCATCCACTTCAAGATCACATATTCTGTAGTTAAGATCACCGAGCCAAAGGATGACACTGAAGACATACAAAACAGCTGCTCATTACTGTAGCATGTTAAACAGGACACAGCAAGTCTGAGTCATAAACAATAAATGTCGTACAACCCCAAAACATTCAGCGTATCTTGATGAGCCGATCTTTCGGCTGCTGCTCCACAATGGCATTATGGGAAACAGAGCCTGCCATACTCATGTTTCATGATGGTGAGCGGGGGCAAGCCGAGGTCTCTCTGGCGGAACTGGATGCGGCTGCAGATGTCCTTGAAGTCCTGGTTCCGCCGCTCATACTCCTCCACGTGGGCGGCCAGGTGTGAATTGACCACGCAGATGTCTGAGTTGTGGAAACGGAAGCGGATGGCCACTGCCCCTTTGTTGCCCTGGGAACAAGGAAGAAGCCTTGTTGAGTCCTCTGTATGTCAAATCACAGCTTTTCTGAGTAGCTGCAGAAGATGCTACCTGCTTATGTTAAATGTTAACTTATTACTATAAAAAGGCAGCTTTTCTTTTCAATGCTAAAATAATCTTACTGTCACTATTCAAAGGTAGATTCTATTCACAGTACTGTCACCTTACACCTCCAGGGTTAAGGGTTTGAGTAGAAGGCTCTTCTTCAGTGATTTGAGTGAGCCAATTTCATATTCTCCAGAGTTGGGGGTTTGAATCCGGTCCCCATTCTGTCAGTGTGAGTTTCCTCCCAGTCTTAAGACATACAGTTAGATAAACTGGTGTCATTAAATTACCCAAAGCATGTGACTGCATGCATGCCCTGTGATAGAAGGTCATCCCGTCCAGGGTGTCTCCTGCCTTATGCTATCCAATAACGGACTCCACAACCCCGTACTGGTCGGAAGATTAATAACGCAATCACTGAATCTCTCGTCATCCATTATTCCTGCACTCGGGCCCTAGAGAATATCCCTCAGGTCCTCCAGATCCCTGATCACCTGCGGCCGCCTCTTACCATCCTTCCCATGATGCCTGTGCCCACGGTCTCAGCCTCAACCTCGGCAATGTGCTCGGCGTGCTCCCTCTTCACATAGAACAGCAGCATGATGCCCACCAGGCGGACCAGCTTCACCTGTGACAGAAGCAGGGGGGAGCAGAGGCTCAATCACACACCCCACCAATATTCACCAGCACTGAGGACACACAGAGACCATGCAAGGACAAAAGAATGGATCACCCCACTTCCTACTGGTTACTTTACTGGTCCATTTTAGGTTAAATTTTTTTGATAATCCACTAATAAAACCTCAGAATAAAGTGTCTCAAAATGTGGACACTGTGGGGAGGGGAATTCAGAGGGTGGTGTCCTTACTAAGGCATACTTGGCGTCTGGGTGGAGTGCCTCTGACACAGCCTTCATCCATTCTGGCTCCTTGGGGGTGTCATTGAAGAAGAAGGCTTCTTTGCTGAGGTCCAGCTCTTGAAACCTGAAATCCAGGGCATTGTGCACCATTCTCAGCTGTCATCACTCAGCTCCACCCTCCTCCTACTCAAACTGAATGCTGGCCTAGAACCAGTAACACTTACCCCACGCAGTAGATGTCAGGTGGGTCGGGGGTACAGTCCAGCCAAGAGGAGAGAGTCTCCTTGGGTGGTTGGCCATTCACATTGTAGGTACCTAGGAAAAACCTGGGGGAAGAGGCTTGGATTACCAAACTAGACAAGAAAGGAAAAAAAGAAAGAGGAGCCAGCTCTGATTAAAGGGTTTACTGCAGCAATCCCCCATCACCGCTGTCACGAGTTCATCAAAGACAGACAGACACATGGCAGGAAAGGGGAGGAGTACCCACTGAGGACCTGGACATCCTGAAAATACCTAGTCAAGAACAGGAGAGCTCTGTGGGAGTACAGAACAGTCCTTTTATTCCTATTCATTTTCCCTACCTTCCTCCACCTCTCAGTCTGGGACAGTCTGAAGTTTTGGTCCAGGGACAGACAAGACCGAAGCAGGCAGTCTAACCAGTGTCTCTATGTGGGGTGTAGGTCAGTGCCCAACTGCTGTGACCTCTGGGTGCCATGGTAAGACCAAGCTAGGTCTGCAAACTGAGCTGAATCACATGCTGCTATTTAATAATCTCTGAGCCCAGACATGATTACCATTAATTATCAAGCCCAAATGATGCAGGAAACATCTCATGTGTAGCCTTTAAATCATATAAAAATGATGGTACTGTGGCCCTAATGGAACAGACAGGCTTTACCAAGGTAGAAAATATCCTGCTACACTGTCCACTCTGACCAGCAGAGGTCAGAGTTGCCCCCACTCAAGAGTACTCCTATGAGCAAATCTTTGATCCATTTAAATGGGAGATATTATTAGCAAAGGTGTATTATAGACTCCAGGGACACAAGTGACATCATTGTATCCATGGGTGCGGCAAGCTGAGAAGCCCATTGTACAGCAGCACATTTCGTTGTTGCCCTTGGCACGTTGCCTTAACGCAAGCTCAAAGTGAGGCTGAGTGCAAAAACAAACATTTGAGTGTTATACTGTGGTACCTCAGCATTAGGGACCGTTATACACAATATAACGAGTCAGTCAAAAGTCCCCTCAAATATAACTATACCTCCAGATACTGCTAGCTTGTTACAACCTGCTTCTTCCGTACTTAATCCCAGTACACCACGCCTCTGATATTTTTCCAGCTATCTACAAAGCAGGAGTTTCCTGCCTTAAGGTGTTTCACCTACCTTAGAGAAAAAGTACCATCTGTCGCTAATGAAACATAATTCAGGTGAATTTATGCTTTGACATCTTTGACAGATGCAGGGACATAACCAGAGGGACAGTGTGTTTATAGTGTGGAAACCTGCAGCCTAGCCAGAAGGGACTTACCTGAAATTCTTGATGAAGATGTACATTTCTTCATTCTTGAGCAGCTCACAACGGATGAGGTTGTCCCGCAGACCAAACTGTGGTATGCCCAGGATCTGGGCCTTGTTGGACACCATGTACCTGGAGGAGCGGACCAGGTCATCCCTGCTCTCGTCACTCCTCCCTCTCCTGTGTAGGGACACAGCAGAACTGGTAGCCAGTACCTTACAAGCTGGAAACCACCCACAGCAGGAGGGCTTGACCCTGGCCCCACTCAAACAGACAGTGCTGTCAAGCAATGCCAGGCATCGTGAAAATGCTTCTGAATAACCCAGGACGACACACCCATTCCTCACAAACCAAGCTCTTCACAACAGTCTACAAGACCATGCTGGGAAGATACAGCGTATGGCCTTGTGTCTACGCTAGCCTTCAGAAGCTACGCAGCTCCGGCTTCTGTGTGAGTGAATAGGCCCCCCAACCCACAAACTCCTTGGGTCGCCAATCTTTCGCTAAGCTATCCCAAATCGACAGTGCAGTCGGACCTTACACGAACGTAAGCTGAACGTTTTTGTTAAGGTCAAAGTTTCAGATGCACGGTCGTGCTCAGTTCTGTGG
>JAACJT020000110.1:18556055-18568125 GCA_009936485.2 Gymnarchus niloticus | reverse complement strand
TAGAAGTGGGTGGGTGGGGTTGGTGGGGGGTTTGTTTTTTGGTGATGGGGGGGGGGGGGGGGGGGGGGGGGGGGGGGGTGTCAAATTTGACACCCCTCTCCCCTCACAAAATTGGCTGTATCTTGGAAAGTATTGATCTTATATCAGAATAATTTTACAGGGTGTCTCCTGAATAACATGGGTACACCTGGTATCTTTTTCAGAATTTTTTGAGACCAAAGTGCATGGGATTTCAGGAAAATCCTTTGATTTGACATGGAATGACCCAGTTGGCCTTTTCAAAATGCAGAAAACGACAAGTTAAAAAGGTATACATTACCCATGGAACAGAAGTTTTCATAATTGCCACACAACCAGTTGGTACTGTGTTTGCGTTTGTGCAGCACATTGCTGGAATTTGGATCATTTTTGGGCTCGTGCAACAAACAGCATTTTAAGTAAGCAATTTTTGAAAGACACCTTCAGACCTTCGCCTTAGCCATCTACAAGCAGCACACGACGTGGCACGCAATCCAAACACTAATTAATTAGGGAAAAGCGGCAGTGACCCAGCAGAATACAAATGTACTGATCAGAAAACAGTATTCCGCTTATTCATGAGCGCCCATAACAATGGCTTATTGATCCAACTTATACAGTCATAGTGACTACACTCTGCTAAATCAGCTTTCAACTTGTGCGGCATACTGTTATGACAACATCTTTATATATTTGGTCCAACAATCACGTCATTTTGATACGGAATCTATCCTGGAGCTGATTAAATAAAACGTAAGAGCAATACGAAGTTGTCACACACGTCAACGCTCAGGTTTTACCGAACACGACTTTGAGGACTTTCAAGGAAAGTGTCGCGGTCGGGGTGTATCTGCTAGCCCCCGTCACCAATGCGGACTAGGTGGCTACCTAACAAAAGCCATTCGCTAAATTCACGTGTGTTTTAGAAACCAAGGCAATACGTACTGTAAAAGGGACGAGACCGATTCGAAGCACCGAATAAGCACGTCAGGCATGTCTCCTATCATGAATTCATGCACATTCGTGAGGTGACATCGGTATATCGAAGTGTCCCCTTCCCGTGTCATCGGGCCATACCTCCGCAGCCCGGCCCAAGTCATCAAACGCCATTTCCACCGAGCACACGGGGTTCAAAAGTATCCAGGGACGGGCGCGTCATCACCGAGCGAGACCGTACCTACGGCGGGTCAGAGGCGTCCTGCAGCTCGGTCTCAGACAGTCTCGGGTGCCTCGCAGTTCAGTTTCCCCTTTTATACGAAAACGATGGAGCTCACGCATATGAAGCTATCCGAAAATAGCCGGAAAGCATCAGGCGTGAATGGGAGTTAGCGTAAAAAGACCGAAATGACCGTGAAAGAGGGCGCTTTACAGATCAGCCGAACAGCATCTCGGTGACTGCAGAGCGGCACGAAAGGACGCATTCAAAGAAGTGGGTGCTATGCTGAAATACAGGTTTGAGGGCTCTCTGATGTGGTTAAAAAAAAAAAAAGAGTCCGAAGTCCTATTCGCTGGAGACGAGCGAAATGAAACTGCTTCGTGAACAGCCCTCACCACACCCCCATGGCAAATCTGCCTGTAAATGATTTGACTAAATACAACAACCGGGTGTTTATGAGGCCATATCTTCTTTCTCGTCTACACACGAATATTAGACATTTTATGCACTACAAGTAGATGACAATGATACAATCCTTTTTGCTGATAGCTGGTATTCATTTAAAGCCCACTCGTGTTCACGCAGCTGCCTGCAGCACATTCGATAAACTGAGCTTTACTTTCGATCACTTAACCCTTTTGTAATGTTCGTCTTGAATTTTTACCAAAAGAAAAATGATACAAAGATATTTTTTCAACCTGAAGCTCCATGTCCTTGGATGGATCATTTTGTATGATGAAAATGTAAAAAAAAAAAAAAATAGTATACATGCTACAATACCCCCAACACATTTATGTCCTTCATATGATGTTCGGGTAAATTTGACCCACACATACACCGAGATACACCCACACACTCCTTCATACATATACACCTGCTACACCAACCACCGAGAAGTCGTCTGCTCCTCCTTTCCTTCCCTTTTTTACCCTCTGTAGTGTGGGAACCTGCACAATTTCTTCCAAAACATTTGAAACATTTTCTCCCACTGTACCTCTCACTCCTGCACATGGGGAAGGGACCAGACATATATCTATTCTTCACAGTGTATAGCACACTTCAACTACAATCCACCAACAATATGAGCAAACAATTGCGCAAAAGATTCTCTGCTCAGAAGGCCTTGGAGCTAATATGGGAAGAGAGTGAGTTGAGTGCACCCAAACAGAACCAAAGGGTCCAAAAACTGAACGATGCTCAGTAGTTAAAGACAAATAGTCACACTGTATGAACATTTCCCCTGACAGGGCTTGTGGTTTGACGTTCACTAAATATGACTGTGAAGATGCACCACAAATACTATGCAACATGCATTCATTTAATTAAGGAGTTATTAAACTCAAGGTAATATTAAACTCATGTCTTGTTCCAAACTGATGACTAAAAATTTCATTATTAATGCTTAGCAGAAACTTATCTGAAGCAGATTGTAATTTCTACAATCACTGTAGATAGAAATATTTATAACTCATGTTGAGTATGTTTGTCTCTATGAAACAGCAGAGCCTTTCTGAAAGATGAGCTAATAGCATATCTGTAGTACTGAATGCAAATATAGGAGATTGGTCAAATTTGACCAAGGTTACAGCCACAGAGATGGAACTGTACAAACATGCTCCCCCAAATACCATGCTGAGCTAATGAGGGTGCGTGCAGTGGTGGGTCATAAGGACAGCTAACAAGCATGCATTGCGTTTTGTAGGAAACAGTTTCATGACAAGTGCTGTAAACACTCCTCCTGTGGTTAAAACAGCTTCTGGTTTCATGTTTAAAGATTCTGTTAAGGCTGATTGTTCAATGTGGTACATAGAAAAACAGCAGATGATGCTACAGGCCCAGTTGTTTCTTGGGATTTGAAAAAACTCAGTGCACACGCACACACACACGCACACACACACACACAAGATCAGTGCTTTTAACCAACAGAAAGATATTTTGAAGGATGAAGATTTGATGCATCTAGTGATGTTTGGAAGGCAGGATGGATACATTAACAGGCATAGACTTGACAATATGGATCCTCACCAGATTTTTTCAGCTGGCTGATCCTGGTTGATGATCCCTGCAGTGACGCGGAGGTCATCCAGTCTGAGACAGTCCATTTGGAAGTCTTTCTATACTTGCTGAGCCACTCAAATTGTGAGGCTGGGACCTCAGCTGGGGACTTTTTGCAAACCTCTGTGAATGAGACAGAGTAGTGAGAAATGTACACACACGAAAGCTTGACATACATAACTGTACCTGCAGTCATACTGAATCTGAGACTAGTACAGGTCTATATAGTTACATCGATCATGTTATTTTGATGCTTAACGACCAGTCACTTGCATAGTGGTGCATCTTCTCTGAAAGAAATGACACTGCACCCCCATCATCTCACTTGCTTTCCTAAGCCATCAGAACATTGATCAGAATGAGAAGGAAATGTGCTGTCTTTGGTAGCCTCATCAGTTTGATATCTCTGCTATCCCTTGGCTTGCCTGACCTTCCAATGCAGCACACGTAAAAAGAGTTTACTTAAAGTCTGATTGAGCTGATGGCGTTGCTATTTCACCACACAATACAAGGAGACCACTGGACACAGTTCAGCAAAGTTGCCTTGCCAAACACCTCCCACACACTCAGATCTAAACGATCAACTTTTTTGCAGATACGTTTTCTGCAGAGTCACATTTGAGCTTCTGCATACTGAAGCACATGTAGTGAGGAAACTCATAACCACATGCAAAGCCCAAGGGGTTTACAAAATGCTCTCTCTCTCTCTCTCTCTCACCTTCAGAGCTCTCCTTGTTCTTCCTGTTGGTCACCATCTTGGACATATTCCCATGGGATTGCATCGCCAACTTGGCCAAATGAAAGGACGGTGCTCACTCGCGACCAAATGGAGAGGCCAGACTCAGCCCTCAGAGTCCCATTACAGAGCCTTCAATCTAGAGCCCAGGTGCCAAAACTGACACATTCCTCAACTAACACATTAAGGGCAAGCCTCAGCAACAGCAGCTATGAAAACATACCATGCAAAAAAAAAACAAAAAAAAACGGAAGTGCATTCTAGAGAGAGACCTCAGATCCAAGTGGAGGAAAAGCAACTGGTCAATGTCACAGCTGAGTGTCCTGGAGTACAGTCCCTACTGAAAGCTTTGAGGATGTGAATGACTACAACCACAGGCTGCGGACTCCACCCCTACCTCCAGCTCCACCTCCAGTACCCTCACTTTCTCTCATACGTTCATCCTCTCTCTCCTCCTGCCTTCTGTGTTTAGAGACGACTTTTTTGCTTATATGACCATACAGTTGCCATGGTTAGCTTTTCTTCACTTTTGCAAGGTTCTGCTCTGATAACATGCTAGAGGGAAATTTATGCTGTCTGTATGTGTGCGCCAAAAGCGATTGTTATATTCCAGCAAAAGCTTTTAACCTTTACAATGTATTTTCCATTATATTATGCAAGACTGCTGCTTGTTACTCAGAGTGCTGATTTATGCATTTCTGCTTTTACTGTATTCCCAACAAACATATGGACCTGTCCTTCATTCTTATTGGTTCTTTTAACCTTTCACCATAGCCAGGACCCTCCTCCCCATCCCCCTTTATGGATGGAAAAACAAAGCTGGGAGGGATCCAGTTCAGAAGACCACTGGTGCTAATGGCTGGCAGGCTCACCCATTGTTTTGACATGGTGCACAGATTTCAGGACAATGACCCCCCCCCCCCAACCCAACCATCACAGCAAGGTCTAACCCTTAAACAATGCCACGGGATACTATCTTACAAACATATCTCAATTCTTGGATATGAGCCAAAAGAAAAAAAAAAAAAAAAAAAAAAAAAAAAAAAAATGGTTCTTGGGCAGGTTTGAATACCAGCATGCAACTACAGATAGAAAACCACAAAGTCTCTAAACTTTAAGTAGGAACCTTAGTGGTCACAAACATATACCTATTAGGAAAAAATGACCAAAAACTGCACGAACAGGAATTCACACACAGTTGTCATAAGCTGGCTGGACCCAAAATTTTCATGTGTTGCTTGCCACCCTACAGCCATTGTGTCCTGTTGGTTCATTTTATTATGTTTCTCAGAATTAAAGGTTAACTAAAGGATTTGTTAAATCTACTTTTCGGAACGGGCTCCTGGACACTTTATCATCAAATTAACTCCTTTTCAAGACTGACAACATGTTAATTAAAATTCCTTTGTTTATTATACATAAAGTGCAAGTGCAATTACAGTGTCTGTAACACACTTGAGCTTAAGGAAACATTTTCCTTCAATGTGAAGCACCAATTGATCTGCTATTCACACAAATTAAACCATTTAAGTTTAATAAGCCCTAACCAAAAAAAAAAAAAAATCAAAACAATATTAAACACTGCTACAGTAATTCTAGTCATAACGTAAAATCATAATAAAGTACCTATTTATGTCAGTAGGCTGGCCCCTTGAGTATTGGGAAAGACAGGGCTAGACCACTCTTTGAGGATGGGAAGGGGGTCTCTTACCACTCCAGGCCCTGTTGACTTCACTGAGAAAGAGCCGTGTATGGGATCCAAAGGGGAGCCTCAACTCCATCTCCCGGTCCAAATCTGACACCCGAACTCTGGTGTCCGCACCTGTAGAATGTGATGGAGCCATGATTAGAAGCACCCCACCACAGTGGCAACACCAATGACTCAGTCTGTATACAGGTTTCCACTGAACAGGAGTCGCTGGTATAGACCCCAAGGCATATCATTAACTGATGAGAATAATATTCTATCAGTATTAATAAAGGAATAATAATAAAAATAATAAAGGAACATAATATTTTCTCAATTCTATATTGGTTATGGTACAAACTTCGAATTTAGATTTTTTTTCACCCAGTCTATCACTGCACGGGCAATGCATTCTAATCCTAGCAAGTATTGACAAGAATAGCAAAGCTGCTTATAAAAACAGCAGTACATCACCACTTAAAGTATTTAAGGACACTCTCTGGAACCGGTCTTCTAAAAAGTACAATAAATGCAGTTAACATTGCATACGAAATGAAGCGATACAGAAAACTCACCGATAATTGCAAGTTCATCAGGAGAGGAGACTACCAGAAAGAGAGAATTAAGTTAGATATGCGCACACTTTCATAGATTAAAAAATGCATTGTCTATAATAATACTGATCAGTTTGCAGGATTCACGTGTCACCAGCAAACTCATATTCTGCTTTCACCTTCTACAATTGCGAAGTCGTGGGAGATGGGCACTATGTCATCCAAGGTGACATCTTCACCAGTAATTGCCATTCTTCTATGCGTAAAGATGAACATCCTACGGGAGACGGGACCATATCAACCTCTCTGCACAAAGAACAAAACGGTGCGGGAATAAAAGAATAACATTGATGACTTCAGACTCACGCATGGGCTTCCTCGTGCGCCACCAAGCCGACCAACCTGCTTTCGGTAACATCGTCCACGATGAGAAGACATTGGGCAGCATGTTTACATAGTTGAAGTTAAGGCAATTGTACAATTTTTTGTGCGTAAATGTATACATTTTGTTCCTATTCACATACAAGAGTGACACTTATAACTGGCAATGGCATTCTAAAGACTTCAATTAACACGCTTACAAAATGTGTTAAATATACTGAAAAAGTAATTTTACCAGTTTAGTGGCATAAAACGCTACATTCATTTTGATACATACGAAGTACTAGTACTGTATTGACCCCTTATGGATGGCGTTTCATATTACAACAGTTTCTACGGTACTAAGCACTTCGGAATGGACGCACTGAGCATGCGCGGCATCGGCCAATGCAAGTCTCACTAGTGGTTTTCGTTGTAATATTAAACATCTTCAGTTCGTTTGACAATACGACCACAAACCAAGAGCACAGTCTCAGCATGTTGTGCAAAATTCCAAGCTAAACCTAAGTTCATAAACAGAGCGACACATCCGTAAACATAGCACGTAAACGCCAGGGCCTCTCCTAAAGCCACAGTGAACTGAAGTTAAACTTCCTTCTCAGAAATCCGCTAACTTTCCTTAAATACACTTCATGAGCAGCACCCGTCAACTCATAGACAAATCATGCTTAATCTACAGTAATAGCTACTTTTAGATCACTTAAGGAGCGTTTCCACTAAGTCCGGTTAACGGTAACGTTTGTCAAATAAAAGAGGATACTATGATACAATCTTCCTCTTCTGCTAGAGTCTCCTGAATGGCTACAGACTGATCCATGGGTGAAAGAACGCTTTTTCAACCACTTTCTCCCTCCCCAAAACACCGCCGTTAGTGACTGCCGTAGATAAGCTCTGGCATTAAGATTCAAAATCTACCAGTAAGAGTGAACTCGAACAGACTTTTTCTCCACAAAACTACTTTCTGCTATAAAAGATCATGTTTTCCTGCTTTACCAAAAGCGTCCCACTGGGTCCACTTGCGCTCCACAGCTGCCACGCAATGGTATCAGAAAGGGAAGGGGGTGACGTCACACATCACTGGCCCTACCCGAAATTTTATTTCTTAGGATTACTCCTTCTCCCCTCGCCAGTTAAAGATTAATCTCAAAAGGAGCAAAATAAATATGGCTGCTTCTGCGTGTATGCAACGTAAATACCGAAATAAGCAAAGGATATGTACTACTGGCAGGCAAACATGGAAAGTTACAGGAACGTTAAGAACGTAATGAGAACGTTACTGGACCTTGTGGGAACTTAACCTGCTAGGTGAAAATATTACAAATGCCCGGCATGCAGACAAAGAATACAAAAGCCTTAATGTGCACGCCAGACTGCTATGACAAAAATGAAAAACGAAAATAGCTGATATTAGTTGAGGGTCATATGGTCTTGTTTACTCCTTATTTAAGTTAATTCTGCGGTTTCTGACCGGGAACGAATTGAAGAAAAACTTTCTCGTGACTGCAATTCCTAAACAGTGGTCGCTTATTGTATCCTGAACAACGTGTCATCTTCCCTGGTTCTGCAGTTGCAATCACTGGACTTCTGTCGTAACCTGTTTCACAAAGCTTGCATTCTGCTTGCGAGAGCAGAGACAGAACATCTCAACCGCCTGTTCCTCTGAGCCTAATTGGTGTAGTGCGAATAGGGCACGTTTCCTCTCAAGTTTGCACAATACGATTACGAAGCCATCCGTTACTGGGTGCGTAACAAATGCCTTCTACATATACTGACCCATTTCAGAGGGTTTGACTTGACACTAGTGCAGACCTCATTTGAAACTGAACCTGTCAAATTGAAGTTCAGAAGACTGGAATCACCATATATATATATTCAGCAATGAGCCAAAATATTATGACCAGCCCCTAGTAAACTACTTGTCCATCGTGCTAACATAGATCCAACCCTTCATGATGACTGTCTACCCTGATGGCATGGGTTGGTTCCAGCAGGTAAATTCCCCTTCCCATTTCACAATAGGAGTGAGCAGGTTTAAAGAACATGACAGTGATCTTACAAAAGTAAACAAGCCCACTTAGTAGGTGGCATGACATCCTCGTGCCACCAACTGCAGCTATGCCCAAGGCATTGATTTATTGAGGCTTCTGAACATTTCCGAAGGGATGCTGTACCATGCTGACACCAGAGTTTCCTGCAGAGCATCAAGAGTCCTCAGTGGTTCCAAATACATACAGTATATACTTATCCTATCTGTAATGTAATCCTACAGATATCCAATAGCATTGACATCTGGTGGACACGGTTGCCAGGATAGTATAAGCTGAAGTCACTGTAATGCTGCTCGAACCAATCATGCACACTCCTAGCTACGCAGCATGAGGAATTATCCTGCTGGATCCAACCCGTGCCATGGGGCAGACAGTCATCATGAAAGGGTGGATCTGGTTTGCTAGGATGAGGAGGTAACCTGGAGTGTTCAGTACAGCTTCTGTCCTTTTATGTCCCCTTTCTCATTTGTGCCTTTATAGGTGTGCAATCTGCCATGGCTGTTGGGAAGGGCTAATTTTTCTCCTAAGGGGTGGTTA
This sequence comes from Gymnarchus niloticus, assembly GCA_009936485.2. Classification (NCBI taxonomy): domain Eukaryota; kingdom Metazoa; phylum Chordata; class Actinopteri; order Osteoglossiformes; family Gymnarchidae; genus Gymnarchus; species Gymnarchus niloticus. Next base: position 18,558,953 of record JAACJT020000110.1, on the reverse strand, counting down.
TACTGTTTTGGCTCACAAGTGGCTGAGTAGTTAGCACGTCTGCCTCACAGCGAGAAGGTTCTGGGTTCAGTCCTCAGGGCTAGCAGAGGGCCTTTCTGTGTGATGTTTGCATGTTCTCCCCGTGCCTGCATGGGTTTCCTCTGGGTACTCCAGTTTCCTCCTACATTCCAAACACATGCAGGATAGGTCAATTGGCTACTCTAAATTGTCCATAGGTGTGACTGTGAGTGTGTATGGGTGTTCGTCTCTGTGTTGCCCTGCGGTGGATTGGTGACCTGACCAGGGTGTATCCTGTCGGTCGCCCAAAGTCAGCTGAGATCGGCTCCAGCTTTCCCGCGACCCTGACGGATAAGAGGTTTAGAAGATGGATGGCTCACAAGTGCATGTTGTATAAAGTGATTTTGTAACTGCCATCGGCTGGTGCAGCATTGCGGATGAACGGGAGATCTGTACGTAGCTGCGGTTTTTGGCGACTATAGCTATACTTTCTCAGAATTGAGGAATGACATGTCTCTGCTGGCACCTTTTGAGGAACTGAGGCGTTTTCGTTAACGCATGCTTTTACTTGACACACACAAATATCACGAGCATTTTACGAACAGTTTTTTAAAAGTTAGGCTACTGCGGTTTTTAATCTTGTAGATAGTCTAGCTGTACATATAGTGTAGACTGTTGTATTATAGCTATGTATACTCAGTCATAGCACAAGCGTTTGAATAAATAGGAACACACTAACGAAAAAAATCCGCATTATAGCTGAAATTGTATTTAAGAAGAATAATCGAAAAATCTAAATGGAAAAGATGCGAAAAATCAACTTCACAATTCTATATTATAGGCTACATTCTCACTATTAAGTCAACTAGCGCTCTGGGAATTTTATAAAATATACATTTTTGCAGGTCAGTGTATATTAATGAGTCATTTTCTCATAGGAGCAAATGATAAATATGGATCGATAGTTAACTAAGTATCCTAATTTTCATAACCCGTTGGTAAAACACGTATCGGTATTCTGCTACCGATATCTGCCTGTCGAAGTCTGCCAACTCTCAGCAATTTGCAGGGACGTTGAAGATATAATATAGGGATCTTATCCCCCACCCCTCCTCGCAGACAAAATGCCATTCCACTGAAAACGAGGATATTGTGCATTTGCCTTAGATCGATTTCCTTCGCCACAGTTGATTAACTTAATATATGTTCCGCCAACACACGCCTTGTTTGTTTGCCTTCTCTGCCTGTCATGAACAATCCGCTAAGCAGATTGTTATCGTGCTACAGAAATCGTTTCAAAGATTCATTTTTAGGCGTCCCTGAGGAATATGTAAGTGACGAGGTTAATTTCAATGATTTTTAACAGCAACAAAACAACAACAACAATTCCACTACTACTACTACTACTACTACTACTAATAATAATAATAATAATAATAATAATAGTAAGGCGTATTATTATTATTAAGAATAATGAAGGAGAAAAGTCGAACATACAGTGATTGTCCACATTTTTAGGTACCCCCTAAGTACCAGGTAGAAGCCCTTCTATCTGCAGAACCACGGTAATGATTGATATGTAGTCCGTTCGGAAATGCCACGCCATTGTTGTGCTGACTTGTTATTTTTGCACTCATGGTCTTCCTGTTAGCTTTAACGAATCTGGTCATTCTCCCCTCTCAATAATAAGGGGTTTTCGCCTACATAAATACTGTATGTTGCTGTAGGATACATCACACTATACTGTATAAACTATAAACACCGTAGTATGGCTGTCTCTGAGATTCTAGAACTACCGCTTCTGGCACAAATCCTGTCATGTCTAAAATCACGTGGATCGTCTAAGTTGTATTATTTTTATTTATTTATTTTTTAATCGGTAGGTTTTAATTTGGTTTTTGAAGAATGCAGATCAATCAACCATTGAATCATCTTTCTGCATTTTTCAATATGGGATAAAAATAGGTTTTCAAACTTAAAAAACTAATAAGTCTAATACTATTAACTTCGACCACTACTAATACTGGGTAGTCAACGTAGTACTGTTGATGCTAATAAATATTACTAATTTTACCATGAGGACCACAAATAGTTTCCTATTACATCTCTCTAAATAGTTAATTAATATGAACGATATCATTATGCAATATTCAACATTATACAACTGCGTTATTTTTACGCCTGAAAGTACACTTTTTATTTTTAATACTTTATTACACATTGATGTATGTGGAATACGGACAGATCAGCGCATTATGACCGACCTACTATTACTACAAGTATTATAGGCACAGGCGAACCCTCATTACCCCGGAGGATGTCCCCTAGCGGCTACAACATCCTCACAAACGGGCGCACCCTACTTTACAGCGGTTAGTGGAGGCATTGACTGCTGTGTCACGCGGCACACAATTTAATTTCTGTTTATATATAGATCATAACATAATCGCCCCAACGGTATTTTTAAGACCCCAAAATGACTACAGTCCAATTTCTTGGAGAATGTAATGAGGGCTGTTGAATCAAGTTTTTATTTAAGGATCAAATTCACTGTACTGCAAATTTTCTCAAACCAGTCTCTAGGGGGTGGCCAGGGGGGGGACAGTGCCTCCCCAGCCCCATCTGTAGTCCTTGACCCACCCATTGATCCTCCTAGATGTATGTATACTGTTTCACTGTGACATGTTTGTGTCTCCTTCCAGAGAATCCTGGAACTTGATGCCAATGTTGAACCAGCAGAATATATTTATGTTGATGAGCCTGGATTCAATCTGACAAAAAGGTGTTGTGGAGGAAGAAACATCATTGGGAAAAGAGCCACAGTGGTTGTCCTTGACTAAAGAAGGGGAAACGTAACAATGTGTGCTGCAATCAGCATATACTACTTAATTTCGTTGTACT
>JAACJT020000110.1:18544652-18555955 GCA_009936485.2 Gymnarchus niloticus | reverse complement strand
GGTTGTCCTTGACTAAAGAAGGGGAAACGTAACAATGTGTGCTGCAATCAGCATATACTACTTAATTTCGTTGTACTCGTTACAATGACAATAAAGATATTCTGAGATATTCTGATTCTGATAAAGAGTGGTGCATAGACATGTTACACTTGGGCCGTATAATATTGCACTCCTTTTAGATTTTCTCAACAGCCTACAGTATATAATGTGCTATTCCCAGCTTCACAAAGACAGCATAGGCCACCAGACCAGACTTCCTTTTTTGTCATAATGGATAAAATAAATTTCCACCAGTTATCAGTCATCCAAGAATAGTTCGACGTGCATGCACACATAGAAATGACCTTTCTTCCACCATATTCTCAACTCCTGAAGCCCATTGAAAATATTTTTTCAAGTTGGAGATGGAAGGTGTTATGAAGCGACCAGACTCCAATGCAGCGGAATACAAACTTTTTTTTCCATGGGGATGCAGGCAGGAACTCACACAGGGGCAACATTAACCACTAGCAAAACGAACAGGCCAAAGAAGCTCTCTTAAAGAGAGCTAACGAAGGGGAAAACGCAAAACAGGTGTGTCCCGTTTAGGACACACCGAGGAAACCGAGGGTCAGGGAGGCGTGACGTAACAGAAGGTATATGATTGAAACCCTTATGAAAGAGTCTGTCTTCTTGAAGCCATGCAGGCAGCCTGTGATGATGACGACGACACTCTTGAAGCTTGTCAAGCATTACTACCCCCTCTGTTTGTAGTGTGCCCTGGTCTACTTTTCCTACAGGTTTTTGTTGTTTTAAAAGAACACCTATGTATGATATTTTTAATTTTTTTTTCCAAAACTCATTTTACATAGTGTAAGTAAATGTATTTACATTCTTCCAGAAAAAGATTCATTTATGGTGATCCTTAGCAAAATAAAACTTATTCGTACATTAGTAGCATGATTTTTATTTAATTATTTTCTGCAACATAGTTCTGTTTGCAAAAGTTTTCTTGGAACGTTGCCTTTTGTCTGCTGTGTGTTAAGTTTTCAGTGTCAGAAGGGTCTTTCCTTGTGTGTTAAGATTTTGAGACAATGGTATTTGATTTTTGGGTTTTGTGTGTCTGTTTTTGGTTGGATGCCATGTACACTGATGGCAGCACACAGAGTAATGTTGCTCCCACACTGACCAGGGACATCATCTCTTGCACATTGACCAATGATGCTACAACACTCATCTCCTTTGGCTCATCTACAAAATCAGATTGAAGACGGACAACATCTCTTTGGGTCCTTCCTCCTGCTCTTCATCATCCTTGTCCTTTATCTCTGTAGTCTTCTATTCCTCTCCCTCTGTTTCCTGCAGGGTGTTCCACAGTACAGCAGTTTTCAACTGAAGAATCTTCAGAGTAGTCGTCTATTTAATTCATGTATCTGGTCTTGCCCAGTAGTCCAACATGGAAGCCCACTGGCTGAGCATTGAATGCCAGATTCAATGAATTCATACAGTGCATTGAATTGGGAGTCACCTGCAAGAAATTTGTTTAGCATTTTATACCAATTGCTTAGACAAATGGCACCTGAATATTAGGAATTTTATGCCAGTGTTAGCAATTTTTAAAAACTGTAATTATGTTGTATATATGTGCAGTATATATCACATTAACATTTATCAAGATAATATGTGGTTACTATTGATTTAACTAATAAAACAGCAAAAACATAGCAAGGGAAAACGTGACCAAATGATTCTAAAACTGTTTACAATGGTTTGTTTGGTTTGGCTAAAATGTTAATAACCTGAATGAATCGTATTCCATCACCCTGACCTCACAAAATCCAGAGAGATGTAACACCTCTGTGACCAATAACAAAACATACATCAAATAAGAAATAGAAATCTTTATTCTCAGCCCCCATATGTTATACACTTAGTTATTTACGTCCTTTATGGACGCAGGGTGGAGAGAACAAAAAGGCGTAGCGAGGAAAGACATGGACAGGAACAAACCAGGAACAGCTTGGGGAGCACGCTATACAGCGGTGCCCGGCAGAGTGAGTGTCGGAAACAACATTACTTGAGAGAGCATCCAGGCACATGCAACTCTACAAGGACGGTGCCTGGAGCACAGCACCGCATGGAAAGACGTGAACAGGGAACAACAGAGCAGAATAGACACACAAGACAGGCCGAAGAGACAGACCAGGACTCCGGGTAGGATGCTAGAGGGACAGACCAGAACTCCAGGGAGACTAAGGGGAACCAGGAACAGGGTTCCAGGGGGACACAGGCATACAGGAACAAGGGAATCTGGAGCAGGGGAAGGCCTGTCCATCCATAGGCATCAAGTACGCATAGATCGGGGTGACTCTGGGCTCCATGGGCTGGATCACTCTTGGCTACCCACTGGCATATAGTAATACCAGCCACTCAGACAGGCAGGCCGGCAGGCATACCATGGCATGGCCTAGGCTTCTGAGAGAGCGTGGAGCTGGCCCAGAACACCAAATGAGGCAGTATGATCAAGCAGGACCCACCAGGCACCCTCCAGATCAAGACTTCCCAACCAACTAGGATGACACAGGGAAAAACGCCAGGGAAGCCAGGCAACCATGTGCTTAACAAGGCAACCAGCACCGAGTGTGTAATGAGGCAAGTAGCATCACCACAGCAACCAGGTGCAGCACGAGGAAACCAAGCAGCAGGGGAAGGAGCCAGGGAACAAGGGAATGAGGGTGCGACACCTGGTCTGTTTCTTTGCGGAAAATGTAATTAAGTTGGTATTGTCAGGTTTTGGGATAGGTTTGAATATCAGTTTTTTCCAATTGCCTTTCCGTTCATTGAGGGTAATGTAGGTGCATTTGTGTGGCTTGTTTGCTTGAAGAAGCAGTTTCCATTACACATATGCATTAACACTAAACAAACTATGTACATGTAGAAAGGCAAGCTGAAAATGCCCAAGGCGCAATTAGTCTCTATTTAAGTATTTATGAAACAAGAGCATAAGACACATTCTATCAGGGTACATACACTGAAACTGACATAAATGAGTAGGAGGAAACCACTTAAATTGATTAAATAAAATAGAATAGCATAAACTATAATAATTCAGATCCAACTCCAGATGAATAGCAGTATTTTTGCATCATCTCACTCATGCAGACTATGAAGAGACAGACATTAAGGAAGTCACAGGTGTTCTTCCATCAGAATTTCACTGTACCGTCTTTCAATAACATTAACATTTGTACAGCATACACGATGTTGGAAAATATTCTTAACGTGGTATTTTAAACATATCAAGCAATATCAGTTCATGTTGTATAAAGGTTTTTATTATATTCTGTAAAAATGTTCCAAAGCATAGCATATCGAGACATACAAATTCACATATTCTTTCATTTTTATTTAAGGGAAATATAAACACAAGTGTACTATATGATTATAATCTAAACATAGTGTTTTATTTTATATATTAGCATTTAAGGAATGGAACTGAAGTGTAGAATATTCATACTGCTCCAAATTCTGCTGTTTTGAGAAGTATAAAAATATTTTTCATTTCCGAGCAGTAAGTGGAAAGTATCTGATAAATTCGAAAATAAAGTGCATAGGTTTCGCGCTGTTAGACTATTTATTTTAAAGTAAAAAAGGTCTATCAACCATAAAGCACGAATTTGAATAGAAAATGTACAGTAGACGATAGAGGAATCATATATCTCAAATCTGTGTATTTGCATCTCTGGAGATAAATTTAGTTTCTGTTTGTTTTTCTTATGTGTATTGGTGAGTAATTTTCAAAGGCACCAGGCTAAAATAATGAAACAAATGGAAAAATCATTTATTATGTAGCATAGGCCTGTTTCACACGAGGTTTACTGCTGAAGTTAGACAAAAGAGGATAAATGAATGATAAACATTGGGTGTGCGTGTTTCGATTACACAGTATAAATGCATGAGTATAGGCCTACTTATGTTTTTAAATATGTCGTGCAAATTGAAATAACAGGAATCGTATAGTTACTCTGTTTATATTGATTTTTTCCCCAAATTTGTTTAGAACATATTAAATTTGAAATTTATTAAAGCATGTGTACACTGAAAGCCCTCTGTACCTTTTTTTACAAACTGAAGATGGATTAATGAATTCAATGAACCACAAAGTTGTAGTTAGAAGGATTGGAGTAATTCAAAGGGCTGATAGCGAGCAAAGCCAGTACCAGGGGGCACATAGCTACACTGGTGGGTCCAGAATGTCAGAGTGGAGACATTTGAGTTGTATTGCGGAGATCTGATTTTAAAACCTCAAGTTAGCATGAATTCCTGCATTTTCATAGATATATAGAGACAGTGGAATGGAGTGAAACAAAACCAAGAGCTTCATTAAATGGATATAGGACCTGAAAGGTGATGGGTGTCTAAGATGATCTCTTGTATGGTACCTATGGTGGTCCTAGCCAATCAGAAGGCAGAGACCCAATGCCCAGATCACCAGCCAGGGGGAGAGAAAGCTGAGTGCAGTGCTGAGGCCCATAGCGGCGTTGGGCATGTTGAGTGAGCCGTCTAGCTTGAGGCAGGAAGATGCTGTCGTGGCGTTGCAGCACTCCTGTGTACAGTCTGTAGATGTGGAGGTGCAGGGCTTGTTTGCCATGCAGTTTCCACCACAGCCAGCCTCCCATGACGTTATTGTACCTGAGATGGTCCTCTTCAGCTGAAAGCATTGGAAGCGTACGATAGAACCCTTTATACTGTTATCTATCTGTCTGTCTGTCTGTCCGCCCATCCTCCTGTCCATCTACCCATTCGTCTACGCATTCAGCAGTCTCATTGTCTGTCTATATAAACATCCGTCTGTTACTCTCTGTCATCAAAGTATTCTCATCTTTCTCAAACACAACAAATGCTATCACCTTGCTTTAGCAACTTTACCTTTTTTTCTGCCTCTTACTGGTGGCTAAGGTGACTGAATGGGGCTGATTCACTCTCCCCTCCCCTGCCTGACCAATGCCCATGACCACCCTCTTAGTGGTACTGGAAACTCCCGGGGTACCAGCCTACCCAAGTGCTGACCTGGCAGAAGTCTTGGCCCACAGGGCAATCAATGACCTGTCTCTGAGGGTCCGTCTGGTAGCATTTCTCTCCCTGACACTTGACTCCGTAGCATTTCTTTGCCTGATCAGGGAGAAAAGGGAAGGTAAACGGAGGGTGATCACCAGATCAGGGGACAATGCTACTGGTTTGAAAGCACAGCACACCACTTGCAGATTCTGAGTCAGTTGACTCCGGTACTCTTACATTTCTTATTGTGGATGTCAGAGTGGTGGGGGTAGTCTGGGTGGTCACCGTGGTGCTCGGAGACACTGATATTGTGCAAAAAAGTGAAAAAGACAGAGAAACTTCGATGAACTATGACATAAAACAAGTAAACAAGTTTTAAGAGCTAAGAGATACAAGAACAATACGCACAGTACTACTTAAAATATTCAATATGAATTGTTTACAAATACAGATACCAAAGACAGCCTTTTAATAGTGTTACCATATAATTATGCAACTAAGATTAGCCCTGTCATGTGATTTTTGGGAATTGCTTAATGTGGTTACTGATTTTGAATTAAATCAGTATGATAATAATGTGAAACAATATATGCTGTGGTTTTTGGAGTAATCTTTTGGGGATTCGGGATGAAGCAGCAGCCAAGGCTGGAGGTACTGTACCTGTGGTAGTACTGGCCACCAAAGAGAGTGTGGAATTGAGGCAATCAGTGGTGTTGCAGCAGTTCACACTGCAGCCAGTCTGAGTCAAGTTTTCACAGCGGTCGAAGGTCGCATTGCAGGACGTGCTGCAGTTGACAGACAACGTGGCGTTGTCGAGTCTCCTGAGCTGGAAACGAAACACACGCGGTCAGTATACAGGAGACAATAGGTGCTGTGGAGGGAGCTGGCTGACCCTTTTTCCTTCCCCTTATTCTCTCTTTGTTTCATTGGCTTTCAGTTGTAAGTTTCACCAACCCTTTCTACCCATGCCGTAAGCTTATTTGATGTTTATGCATTGTAAGCCACTAAAAGGCAGGACAACAGCAGTGAGCTGGGCTATACTCATCCTTGTCAACTGCAAGGTGAGTGATGGCCAGGAAGCAGCTCACCTGGCATTGATTAGACTACAGTCCTCATTGGGGTTTAAATGGGTCACATGGGTAGCTTTAGGGAGGATTGCTGAGGTGAGTATGCAATGTTTAAATGATTTTTGTGCGTGTGTGTGTGTGTGTGTGCACATGTTTGTTTGTCCTGTCTCATCCACTGGAGATTTATTCCCAATTTGTTTTTTGATTTGTGTTCTACTTTTGTTTCAATTAGGCTTTCAAAAATTTCCCACTTGGGGTCAGTAAAATATAAATTGTCCATCCATCCATCCATCCATCCATCCATCCATCCATCCATCCATCCATCCATCTAATCTAAACTCTTGACTTCTAATTTATCATAGAATAATGCAGATGACAACCATAATCAAAGCCAGGGGTAACCAAAATTTAAACTTAAGCATGTCATCTCTCAATCTTTGTGTCCAATAGATGTTAAAGAAACATTCATGCAATGATGTAGGAGAAAAACGTCTTTGTCTACAGTCATGACTGATAGTGCTATATGTGCCAACCTGTCTGACATGACATTCATAAAAGATTTCAGCATATGAAGCCCGTTAACGTCTTGTATTCCTTTCTCCTTAATGCAATCTTTCATAGTCAGTTCTCAACAAAGAATTTCTTCATTCTCTGTGTTACACAATCAGATTTTCTGATCAGAAATCAAGCTCTCCTGACCAGATCCTGACAAACAGCTGTAAAGAGTTCGGTAAATTTGATTGCATCCTCTCTGTTTATGTGGTTTGTATAAATAGAAATGTGTCTCTGTCTATGCATTTGAGATGATTGACGCCACATGGTTCCATACGTGACCATGCCTTTCATGGTCAGTAACTTGAAAATGGTTTGGAAAGCAGTATCTCCCATAACTCCTGCCATAAGATTTGAAACTGAAGCAGTCTTTGATGACATCACTACCCACCACCTTCCTTTTACCTCACAGTAGAGTGCGTCAGGAGAGCACGGGCTTGCGGTCATATTCAAGTACATGGAGTAACATGAGAAGGAATTGCAGGTGAATGTCCGACAGGATATCTGATGGCGAGAGATGGGACAGATGTAAAACTCAGGAAGGTAAACAAGGTACAGCACACTATACCATAATCCCCAAGGTCAAAGGGAGGCAAAAAGGAGAGAGGATGCTTAGCATCTACCTTACTAGTGGAGTTTCTGTTGGAGTCATCTGCCATCATGGACACAGAAAAACAAAGTGTAAATTCTTGATTAGCGACGTTGAACTTGTCTACACAGAAAATTTGATCACTTCCTCTTGGAAAGGAAAAGATTTCACCTACTTGTCATAACCATAGACGACTGTACTGTATAAGACGTGGTGAAGACTGTATTTGAAGGTGGCGGTGTAGTCATATTGAAGGTGGTAGGTGTATTTACAGATGGTGTTGTAAGGTCTGTAACATCTGAGCTCATAGTGCTGCTGTAAGTGGTAATAATGTCTGCAGAACTGTCACCAGTACTTGTCATTCTCAAGTGAAAAGTTAAAATCAGCATGATGCCTGTAACAGAAGCAAAGTCCCAGTTAGAGCATTTTACCCACCTTCTCAACATATATGTCAACATCATGAAGAAAGTCTATAGAATACAACTTAAACAGCTGGCATTATAAAGGATCAAAAAGTGGAAAAGTGATTAAAGGCTTTAATTTTTTTTTTTGACTGCTGTAATACCAAAGGTATTTAAGCTAAATTCCTAGAAGAAATCTACAATATATCCATCCATCCATCCATCCATCCATCCATCCATCCATCCATGCTTATTCAACGTCAAGTGGCCCTAAAACTCCATCGTAGTCATCAGTATACATAAGTAATAAAGTGGGAAATAAGTAGGAAATAAAAGGTTTCTTTTATAAAATAATACAGTAATACAACAACAATACGAACCTGTTATCCAGCCCTTTGAAGCCATGTTTTTTCGGCCTGAGGGGGGGCAATCTTCAACAAGCTTAATAAAGATAAAGTGGTGTTACATAAAGACGACGAAAGAAATTTTTTCAATGGAAGAGAATTGTCGCCGGAAAGTTTATAAACATGAGACGTGGCTAAGTGTGTAGCTGAAATGTTTCATGAGGAAAATATTATACAAATGTTAATTGTTAAATTTCAACGAAGAGAGCAAATGGTCGGACGGCTTTTCAAAACCAAGGAGAGTACCGTTAATTCTTTTACTTCAACTCTGAAACGATGTGTTCCCTTTAGTTAAAAAGATGACTTACTATGTTTTAGAGTCGCGAACATATATTATGCTGCATATCACTGTGACAGCACTCGATCTGCCTGCATTCATTGCGAGGTTTTTATGTAACTAATTATGTGGTTGTTCCGGGGAAACTGATATGACATCCACCAATAAGGATATCAGTTTATGCTCACTAAATAATTTGTAACGGATGTGCATGGATCAAAAGCCTGATATTTAATTGATAAAGCCACAGAGAGATAACCGCCTGGACAGGATAAGCATCTGATGTTCTTTTTTTTTATTTTCTAAAACATATAACCGGGAAATAACTTGTGTGCGCAAAGGCGAAGACGTTCAATTAAAAAGTGTTTGTTCATGGTGAATCCCAGGCGGTGTGCATGTTGTTTTTCTCCGCTCCATGGGGAAACTGGAAATCCTTTGCGCGAACGTCCGTGGCAACAAGCAGAGGGAAAATACAGACTTTCGCTTTTCCAGTGTAATTGCTCATAGGGGAGACGCTCATGGAGACCTCGCATCACGACGAGGCTATTCTTGATTGTCTTAACATCGCCTCCGATTGTTAGGAAAGCACCGTGTTTCAGTTCAGGTGACGGGGTGCTCTGTATTATAGCATCGAACGTGACCATGTGTCCCTGATTTGTTTTTTTTTTTAAGTACAAAATCAAACACACTGGATTTGTAGGACTTTCAAACGTTTCGGCATTTGGCTTTTTAGCCTACATGCCGCTCAAAATTCATATAAGTGTGCAATAAAACGTAGAAAGCAAAACGTGCAGCTTGCATCCAAGTTTTTCAAAATGTCCTGCTACCTGAGAGCGAACGATGGCCCAGATACATCGGCATCTATTCAAATAAACTGCCCTTTAATTATTCAGATGACGCTCGTTTCTAAAGCCGTTCATCGTTGTTTCACCACATACAATATATTGGCCTATAGATTTTAAAATTTGCTTTCCAGCTTCGTTGTAATTTTAAAAACTCTACAGCCATCTGTAGAATTTAAATGTTTCCATTGAAAAACAACATGTAACGATATGTATTAGTTACAACGTTTAACTAATGTGTAACGATAGCTCCGTATTTCATATGCTATTACACGGATGGGTTAAATGGTCAGTACACACATGCATGCACATGAAACTAGGAAAAATGAACAACAGCTACGTCCTAAACCTGAAGCCCAACATAACAGACACAGTGCACGCTCGTTTGTCGCATATATTTAATAGCAACAACAGCTGTGACAACAGCCGCTCCAAGTCAAGGTGGATTCTCTAAGATGAATCCCTAAAAACATACTGACAACACTGCACAATCATAACACACAGCACGGTTTGCGTGTAAAGCCTTACCGGTGTGACGCACCCGAGTCAAAGCAGCCGGAGACAAGAAGAGAGACGTGAGATCTGGAAAGTCCGTATGTTCCCTCAGTCCCCCCTTAAGTGGCTTTTTCTTGCTTCTTCCTGGTGACATCAGTCGGAGGGCTAGAAGATTGACGGAAACTTTTTTCGAAACCTATGTGGCCCTCTAATTATCATCAGTATGGATCCAGAGAGGCGGAGACTTCGGCTCCACCAGAACCAGCTGCTGAGCGGCTCCCAAAGAGCCTACATGAATCCATAGTGTCTGCTTGCGTTTGTTATTACATAGGAAAGCCTGTTTACAAGTCCTGTTTCCTGTGGTTGACAACAAGCAACCAGCCGCGCAGGCTACTATAGTGGTTCGGATGTCAGACCTGTGTCGATCAGGGGATGCTGTTGTGTTCCTGGGCAAAGCAAGTTCACTTAAATCGCTTCGGTAAATATACGTCTGCAGTAAGCATGAACCACCCATGTAACAGATATATTAGCAGCTTTGAAAAAAAAACAAAAAAACACGCCAGCTGTACTAATACAGCTGCCTAATATGATAATGATAATCACTGGGTAATGGTTTGGCTGTGAAAAGGACAGAGTTTGCCGGGTAGGTAAATCTGGAAAAAAATGAGTGTCCGATTTCAGGCTTGTAGGTGCTTTACACAACCGCCACGGAACGGGAACGCTTTGTATGGTTTAATGGTGCAAGCATTTCAAATATCAGAAGAGACGGAATATATGTGTGTCATTCTGTTTCCTTCTTCAATATTTCGATATATCAGGCTTTTCCGACTCCACAGCTCGCTTTTTCGCTTTTGTCGTATGTTCACCAAATGAAAGATAAACGAAGGAGAATTAAGGAAGGATCGACTTCAGTATCAATGCACTGACAGTCGAATGTTAATGAGTCTGACTACTTACAGTAAGCCCTTATGGACAGTATAACTTAATAATTATAACAATACAGGGGTGAATTATATTGTGGAGTGTTCAGACTCTCCAACTTGTCTCCAGAGCTTCCTTTGGCCACACGCAATAAAACAAACATGCCTATATTGTTCACTTTGCTATTTTGAGTCCAGTTCTAGAAACGAAAACCTTAAATATGGAGAGTCTTTGGTTACTAATTGATGGACGACTGTGGTAATAAGGTATGGTCGCATGTGAGGAGGCTCCTCGCTTTTATGAAATAAAAAGCGTACTTTCTTTCCTTCCATCCATCCATCCATCCATCCATCCATCCATCCATCCATCCATCGTAAATTAACAGCCTACGGGCACAATCCACTTATTTTGACACATGAAATGGCCTATATGGAGCCATTGAGCCCCAGGAGCGGAAGCGTGATCTCGGGTTATCATTCCAAAAAAACCAAGTATCCGCAGGCGTGTTTCTAGGGGATGGCCAGGGGGGTCAGTGCCACTGGTTTCCCTACAGGACAGTATTTTTTTTATTAACTTGTAAATCGATTGGTGCCCCCCGTCCCTTATTTTTCTCATCACATTGATCACAAGTTTTGTTGTTGTTTTTGTTTAGTCACGCAGTCGTGTCCGACTCTTTGCGACTCCATGGACCACAGCACGCCAGGCCGCCCTGTCCTCC
>JAACJT020000110.1:18506195-18535244 GCA_009936485.2 Gymnarchus niloticus | reverse complement strand
AGTAACAACTAGATTGGACAGGAAGTCAGAAAACTCTTGGATAAAACTGCTATACGGCCCAGGTGGTCTATAAATGATAACAAGAGTAAGCGATGGTGGGGAGTTACGAGCACATGACATTAAGGACCAGGATTTCAAATGTGCTAAATTTGTAACACACCTTCTCAGAAACAGAGAGACTACACTTAAATATAGCATATATAGGATGTGTATGAGGGCAGTGTGACAGTGGTGAGGTCTGTGGTAGGAGTGATGGATGCGTTCAAGGTAGAGGTGGGATTACATGAAGGATCAGCTTTGAGCCCTTTCTAATTTGCAATGGTGATGGACAGGTTGACAGACGAGATCAGACAGGAGCTCCTGTGGACTATGATGTTTGCGGATGACATTGTGATCTGTAGTGAGAATAGGGAGCAGGTTGAGGAGACCCCGGAGAGCTGGAGGTATGCTCTAGAGAGGAGAGGAATGAAGGACAGTAGGACTAAGACAAAATACGTGTGTGAATGAGAGAGAGGACAACAGAATGGTGAGGATGCAGGGAGTAAAGCTGGCAAAGGTGGATGAGTTTAAATACTTGGGGTCAACAGTTCAGAGTAACGGGGAGTACAGAAAAGAGGTGAAGAAGAGAGTGCAGGCAGAGTGGAGTGGGTGGAGAAGAGTGTGACGAGTGATTTGTGACAGACAGGTACCAGTAAGAGTGAAAGGGAAAGTCTACAAGATGGTAGTGAGACCAGCTATGTTATATGGGCTGGAGATGGTGGCACTGACGAAAAGACAGGAGGCAGAGCTGGAGGTGGCAGAGTTAAAGATGTTAAGATTTGCATTGGGTGTCACGAGGATGGACAGGATTAGGAATGAGTATATTAGAGGGTCAGCTCAGGTTGGATGGTTTGGAGACAAAGCCAGAGAGGTGAGATTGCATTGGTTTGGACATGTGCAGAGGAGAGATGCTGGTTATATTGGGAGAAGGATGATGAGGATGGAGCTGCCAGGCAAGAGGAAAAGAGGAAGGCCAAAGAGGAGGTTTATAGATGTAGTGAGAGAAGACGTGCAGGTGGTTGGTGTGACAGAGTGGGATGTGGAGGTCAGGAGGAGATGGAGACAGTTGATCTGCTGTAGCGACTCCTGACAGGAGCAGCCGAAAGAAAATTATGATGTCGTATTCATAAATAAAATCCTTGGCGATATAACCTGTGCTTTTCGTGCAAAGGTAGCCAAGCCAGTTTGTTAGAATATTAAAACAATAGCCATACACACAGAGAGCTAATTAAGAGTTGGTGTATAGTATTATGTAGAAGAGATAATGTGAAAATAACACAACGATGGCACAGAAATAGCAACATTTAGACTTTTGTCAAACCTGTGAGACCTGCTTTATTTCTCACTGCCTCACTCTGCTAAAAGACACCGTAACATTAATTCATATTCTCTGTACAATCAGGTGCAGGTCAACAGACATTTTTGTCCCTGACCAACGCTGACTGAGGCGCTTACCTCGAATTGCTTCGGGAAGGATAGTTTAGCTGTACTATTAGCTATGGGCAAGTACAAAACACACCTGTAATAAAAATTAATTATTTGATAAAATACTGTGAAGAAAGTTAAGTACTGTGAAAAAAAAATCAAAATAAAAGCTCATCTTTTGTGCATAAAAAAATTCCTGCATTCACTTGACTTTAAATTAAATAGAGCTCTTTATTTTGATCTCAAGAAACCACAAAGAGCACTTTGAGGTGTTTAGATGGGTGCAATCACTACAGACCACCAAAAAGTCATACCCACCCACTTACCCACCGCAGATCATTTGCAACATTCCTCATCTAAAATTCAGGAGACCCTGGGGAACACGGCATAAACTGGAAGCCAGTCTGTGGGACAGCTTGTGGGTAAAAATGCAACATACATGATTTATATCCCTCAGCTGAATCTTTGGGTTTGTATCATTCCCCTTTTCTCCTGACCCAGAGACACAGAAATCCTACCCCAGTGGGCCCATCTTTGCCCTGGAAGAACTTGGTAGAGTCTGCTTAAAGAACCAGCTGGAAATTGCTAGCCACTAACTAGGGTTGTAAGCTTGTTTGCAGGACCTGTAAGATGTTCTCGGAGGAACAACCGGGAGGTTTTATGATGTCATGTCACCTTTCAGCAAACTAGCACAGTTGCCACAGAATCAACATTCCCATCTAAGTCCAAGCAAGCAACCAGCAAATCTCTGCATGCCATTTAAACTTATAAAAATATTAAATACCATATGTGAAAATAATTATGCTGTGTCAGGAAGAAGACAACTATTTAATGAACAAAAAGTCCAGTCACAATGTTCTAAGGATACCTTTCAGAATACCTATAGCATGCATTATTTATGTTATTTAAAGTGGTTTCAATTGCTTTTTATTTTAGATGGTATCTCTGCCATTTATATTCTGAATACACTAATTTAGAAAGTTTGCAACCCTGGATTTTTCCAAAGCAATTTCAGGGTTATGAGGATGCTACTTCACGGACACACCAAACAGAATGTTCAAATGGGCGACCGAGTCAGAAGCAGGATCAACGAGCAACGTTTGCCTCCTGCCCCTTCACTCATTGTTCTGTTCGGAAAGGATAGCGTGACGTTAAAGGCTGGCGACGGTGAAACTGGTGGACAGGGTGCCGGGGCCACTGGAATGAGTAATCAGGCACAATTAGGAATGCAGCCTGTCTGGGGGGGCCCACATATACCCTGGGGAGAGCTGCTGTCATTTAAAACCACGGGACAAAATGGACTACGAATATGCGGGGGCATTCTCATTTTCAATGGCGCTGTTCCTTTAAGACTCCCCTGCCTCTGATTTATGGTAGCCCTTCGGTGATGGCCCTTGGGTCACTGGAAATAGTTTTCAACTGTATGCTGTGGAGTATGCTGTTACTATTTTATTATGACCCTTTAAACTAATACTGTACCGCTATGGTTGAATCTAAATCATTCATTCGTGGAGGGGAACTGAATGCTACAGGGATATATCTGTTATCCCAGCATTAGGTGATTTATTGGACATTAAACTGCTCTTCTTCTGTTTTAATCTCAGGAAACTCTAGCTGCCTCTTCCTCAGTGCTCCTCTGGGCCACGAGGCCAAATCCACAAAACATTTTATATGACTGAAGAACTGCTTGACAGTTACAGGGAGCCGTGCTGTTTCTAGAACATTGAGAGATGACCATGTCTTACTGATGCCCTTCCTTGGTGTTGCTCTCTTAATAATTTTTAGAATTAGAGGACGTAGCTTAACAATTTTCCTAATTAGCTCACCTAGTTTGCTAGCAGCTGCTGCAAAGTGATGTTTTTCAGCTCGCATTAAATTAACGTGCATTTTTTCTTGGAGTAATCTTTCCCAGGATGTTTTAAGGTATCAGTCATGCTCTGCAGATGGGCCCAGAAGCAAACAGCACAAAATTGGGAGGGGGGATTTAATTGTAGTTTTGTTTTCAGAAGAAATATAAACACTCCTACAGTTGTTTTTTTTTTTTTTTTGGTTTAATCATATCTGTGCATTAGGTGAAATGAAATGGAATGAGGTATTAAATTCATTCAAAGCCTTAAAACATAATGTTAATTAAAAAAACAATAGGATTTTTTAAAATGCACACAAAAACAGTTTTTTTAATTTATTAAACTGCTGAAGCAGTTTTGAGTATTCCCTTTTATAAAGGTATACTGGACAGTACTTTCAGTTACAGGTTAAAAACATTTTCCTACTTTCTGTCCTGGATAAATTTTGCACTGGCTCCGGTGGACTTTGAATGAGGAAAAAGGCAAATACCTGACCTAGCAGCAGACTTATCTTACAAGGTGTGTGGTGGGAGGAGCCTGAAAAGAGAGGGCAAACAGGCTGAGAAGGGGATGGAGGCCTAGCACTTGATTCCACTCTCAGGTTTTTACAGCACATCACTCAGACATATTTGTAGTGTAGCTATAATTTCCAGACCATGATAAGATTGCTGCGATGTTAGAATACCGTTTTGAAACTTGATAATCTGGGGTGACCGGTAGGAGACAGAAAAGAGAGATCAAATTTAGTAAAAAATACTTAATTATGTTCATCTGAAAGCTGCTCAGAAGTTCATTAAAAAAGCAGGAGTTTTGCAAAAAGAACAGTGCCCCCCCCATGCAAATGCATAGATGAATAGGAAGCCTGGGCCCAGGCAGGGGTGACCAAGTGCAAAATAAAAGACGTTTCAATTATAATTTACACAGGGAGGGTGTTTCAGTGGCAGACTGAAATGTCAGTTTAACAATGTCCAATTAAAATGGGAAGCCTTTTGTTATTAGAGACCCCACCCCCCGTGCAGGGAGGAACACTAGTGGTTTATGGAGAAAGGTGACAGTCTGTCAGGCGTGAAATGAACACACATATCTGAAATCCTCTCTCCTCTCAGCCTGTATAACTAACATTCACAATTAATGTTGCCTTTTCTTTACCAGAGCAAATATAAGCATAGAAAAGAAAAGAAAAAACAGGACGTGCCCCAGACAAAAACACAAAGGATGAGGGACTTCTTTTCACTGTTCGCTTGATTTATGAGACAAAATTTTGCCGCAGTGCTAGTGCCTGGGTCGTGATGGATTCAGTCACTGACAGCGATCATTCTGCCAGCGTTAGGAAGAGAGGCACAGATCGGTAATTGTGGTGATGCACCGGTTGTGAGCAGCCGCGCGCTGGGCATGTACATTACGCAATTAAACATGGCCGTGTTTATTTTTTGGAAAAACTGGAACGAGTAAAAGGGCTTCAGGAGGCAAGGGGGTGAGGCAAAAAGTGTGAATGAACAAAACAATAAAAAAGCCTGACTGATATCACTGTGGTGCTGATTTTCATATATGTGGGATATCATTTCTCATAATCAGCTCAAAAATATCCAAGGATGTCAATAATATTTTAAGACAAATGAGACCATTTAGATGTAATACACAACTCAAAGAAAATAGAACTTATAAAGTTAAAAGGTACCTTGTTTCAACTTGATGGGTGGTATGTAAATTCCAAATACAGTTCTTAAATAGAAAATCAATTATACTACTGACTATGCATTCTGTACAATCTATTTTGTTAACTACACTAAACCTTTATGCTATTTTTCTGTTAGGGATGAACATAGACCAGGTGTAAGTC
Organism: Gymnarchus niloticus; assembly: GCA_009936485.2. Classification (NCBI taxonomy): domain Eukaryota; kingdom Metazoa; phylum Chordata; class Actinopteri; order Osteoglossiformes; family Gymnarchidae; genus Gymnarchus; species Gymnarchus niloticus. The sequence goes on along the minus strand of JAACJT020000110.1, from coordinate 18,530,093 downwards.
GGTGGGTGAAAAAGGCTCATTCAGAACTGACACATACTGTAGGTTAAAATGAACAGGATATTGCAGTATGAGTCTCTTGATGGACTTCAGTAGTCCATTACAGATTTACAACATTGTTAACATCACAGAGCGTAGTTAGCGGTGTGCAGGCAAGACTGGTGAGATGATAGCTGCAGTTAATCTCGGTCATTGGACTCTCCCCTCGAGACAGGTGACAGCACCCCATCTTGGAGGACCATGCTCCTTTCTAATCATTATTATTACACAGTTTCAGCCATGATCAGCCATGGTTGAATGACAGACTGATAATGTTTAAGTAACACTTTCAAAACATAATCATTAGAATGTTTAAGGGTACAACAAACTCCCTATTTTCCATCCATTTGCTAACCATTTATCCTTGGTCATGGGGGGCGTGGACCCAGCCCCAGGCAGCACAAGGCTAAGGTACACTGTGGACAATATGCCAGTCCATCGCAGGGCACACACACACACACACACACACACACACACACACACACACACACACACACACACACTCTATATGTTATTTATAGAAGCCAGTTAGCCTAACTTTGTGTCTTTAGAAATCCACGTGACGTGGGAGAGCATGCAAATTCAACTCACAAGAACCAAGTCACAAGGTAAATTTTATTGCAGTACTAAGTATAAACTGGTGAGTTGTAATTTGTCCATATGGTTGATCCATTAAAACACAGAAAACAACAAAAGAAAAATTTAGTCAACCTATTATGGTCTTTTAACTTAAGCTTCACATCTCAAGCACAGGGGGTGCTATCTACGAGCCTGAAAGCCTGACTGAACTTACCCCTCACACTGTTGGCTATATCTGCTTTCCTGGGACAAGCCTGTTCCTGTTCAGAGCTTGTGACAAGGAAGCTTTTGGTCATACAGAGAAATGCTGGGAAAACTTGAGGTCAGCAATGACTCATTTGCGTATTCTGTTGCTGCTAGTATGCCGGTGAAAAACATGGCTATGTGTAATTATATGCGCATATTTTATTTAGCGGACCCTTTTGTGAAGCGCAGAGAGGCATATAGAATCCAGGCATACAGCTGTTAAAGAATCAACTAGGTAGAGCTTCCAAAGAGAGCCGGTTAAAAGTGCAAGTTAGCATAGCCTTTAAAATCAAACACCGTGGCTATGGTCCTAGTAAATATGTGCAAGCTGCGAGTCTAGTGTGTTCCAGTCTTGTGTAAGAAAAAAGCCCTGCTGTTTGCAGTTGCTTTCGACAGGCCAGCTCTCACTTGAACAGCAAACAGGAAGCAGAAAATGCAGACTAATAAAGGAAAACACATGAGAAGAGTGCCACCTTGCCTGTCTCCTCTCTATTTCATTTGTGATTTCCCCTGAAGGGCAGACAGGTGAAAGGAACCACTTGACAGGAAAGTTGTTTCAGACCACGCCTTTGACACAAGAGGCATGCATAGAGTATTCTGTGCAGTAGTGCTGGACTTCAGCAAGCTGTGCAGACAAATGAGGTGCAATGCGAATTTTCACCCCCCACCACTTGACTCTCAAGGTTATGTAACAGGAAAATTCAGGGGTGCATTGAGTACTCGCTCAGTTTAATTGCTGGGTGGAGTGCAGCCCATGCAGTCAGGAATGGCCTTCTGTAAGTGGTGCCGCAGAACCATGCACATGCTTTTTTAATGTGCATACTTGCCCACTCACACACGTTTACATGTATAAATTTATGGGGGCTTTCCACTCCTTATCTCTTTATGACAAGCAACAATGCCTACCCCTTATTACAATAAAACTAAAAAAATGAAACAGATGAAAACCATCATATGAACGCACCTGGATGCCATTGGTGGAGACATTAGATTCTTTAAATGCCAATCAGAGTGACTGACCAGCTGATTCCAGAAGCTGCACGAACATCCCCGGCTGAGGAACCAGTTGAGTGCCAGGAAGCTATAGCGACTCGGGTGGCTTTAACATACGGGGGCCAAGTAGGGAGGCCAAAATTGGGGGGGAGAGGGGCAGAACCTTAAAAATCAGAAAGAACACCTCTAGAGACAGACATGTACATAGCAAGTGTATACGTGCCCTGGGCTAGTTCCTCTTTCCCCTTAGTAATTGAAACCCAATTGTGGATCAAACGTCAGCCAGAATACAGCCTGAAAACATCAGACCCGTAAGTGTGTGACTAACACATACCTGTAAATCGAAACTTAAGTCACTGAAAGAGAGAGGGAGAGAGAGATTTTTTTCCATGTACGTGCAGAGAAAACAAACCAGTTCTTCTTAGCTGCAGAGTCAAGCTATTCAGAAGATACCCAGAGTCATGCTCCATGCCTAGGTCTCTATTGCTTTAAAGATAAAGGCACTTTTTTGATTGTTGTGCATTTTGTCTGTAATACAAATGTGATGTCACTGTTGGTTAAATATGCTTACCTAACATACCGACTTCAGACGAGAGCTGGGTACTCGGCTGATGCAGGCTGCAGGAGATGTAATTGTAATGGCATACTGAAGAGCTACAGCGCAAGTCCAGCCTTGTTCTCTTGGGGGCGCAAATGCCATCAATGAGCTACACTGAAAAGGCTGGTCTCTTAGTGTGTGTTTAGTGACCCCCAGTTACACACAGAAGCTCCTCTCTTCCTGGTCATTATGTGTGCTTGATGTTTAGGGTACTACTGCCTCTGAAAGAATTAAACTCAGTAGGACTTTATTCTGGATTTATAATCCAAGACAGGGCCCAGACTTCACACCTCTGCCGTCGGAGTACCCTCAGGGCCTGTATGGATTATGGTGGGACAGGTTCTGGATTACTAATCATGGTGTACTTTTCTTATTTTTTAATCCATCAGCTTCAAAAGGTGTTAAGTAAGTATCTAGCATTTTTAGGCACTTGAACCAGTGTGACTGCTGATACTGTATTTTAGCTGCACAATGCCCGGAATGGTTTTATCTACAAAAAGAGTTTCACCGACTTCAATACTTAACATCAGACAGATTGATGAAATGTACATGGCTGTCACGTTTTCAAGGCTGGCAAGACAGGGTCCCAAGTGAGCTGGCTTTTCTCTTAGAGGGAGCTTGCTCTCCCAAAGCTCTTTTTTTTGCTTAAGCCTTCTCTCTTTAACTCCCTCATTAAAGTAAGTGGAACGTGAAACATCTGAATATAGGATGGTATTTTTACAGGCATTGAGCTAAGGCTTTCGTTCCCATGGGATGACAGGGGCAATGCTGGCTGTATTCCGTGGAGCTAACGCAAATAGGGATTTCCTATGATTCTGGGAGTTTTTTGGTGCATACCTACTTTAGACCAGCAGGGGTCACTCCAAGCCTTGAAATACAACTGTCTCCAAAAAAAATAAAAGAATAGACGGGCCGGGAGTTTCAGCGACATTGTGTCATTTTACAAGGGAAAGGCAACAAAACAAAATGCACATAACACAACAGGCCACAGTGTACAGCCACTCCGTGGTTAAGGAAGAGCAGAAGTGATCTACCCAATTATCCAGCCTGGCGTAGGAGCTGAAATCTCTGTCTTCTCATCAATCTTTCAGCATTCTTGTGTGTTCCTGTGGTAACCCTCCTTTTGCCTGTGCCCTCTTGCCTTGCCCTTCAATCCCCTCCTGTCTCTTCCTCCATGGCAGCTGTGTGTGTCCGCAAGCTGAAGTAGACAAGGTTTTGATGCATTAAAGATGAATGGAACTTGGTAGTCCTATACACCGGGAAGCTGCTTCTCTGAGAAGAAGAGTCTTTGTTCTTCTCTACCCCCCCCCACCCCAGACCCTCCACCCCCATCTGATTTCAGAACCGGAAAGCCTTTATTGAGAGGCCTTGTGTCTGCTCTCTTTTCATAGCCCATCCCATGGTTCATTGTGTTTCATCTAGTTACTCAGTTTGTGCTCATGATGGATACATATTTGGAATATTACATGTTGTTTTTCATGTGTTTTATCTCCAAGGATTCAAATACCTGGTGTTGTGTAGGATTCAGACATATGACCTCCTCGACCACTGTCCTAGTACCAGTATTGCTTTATGCTGGTATTTGAACTAACCACCCCAAGTATCAATACTACTTGACTTTGGGATTTGAACCTACAACCTGATTGGATGTGGTCAACCCCTAATAATGGAAGTGTGTTATGTAGGGATTTGAACCCTCAGCAGAAGTTTGACAACAGTTGCAGTATCAGTAGTGATCTGTGGGATTTGAACATAAAACCATCAGGAGCAGGTTCCACACATTCCTGTAGTTTCCAATTGACCCTGAAAACTGAACATTGGAGCAAACAGCAGACCCTTTCATAAATAGAAAAAGGCAAAGCAGAGTCCTGCAACACCGTGGGTACTGTGGTCACGCCCCCTTGGTGTGACAACAATGTTGTGGGTGCAATGCTTGAGGACTGAAGGGACCCGTGTGCAAATGCATGCTCCACACTTAATTTCTGCCAGCCACAGCTTGTGAGGATTCCAGTTCAGCACAATACTCCTGGGTTGTTTCTCCAAAATGTGTGACTGCTTTTACTCACCATGTTTTACTTTCATACGAGCAATTCATGCAACCTTGCGGTTTATTTTAAAAAATCTATTTTAAGGCTTTGCTCACACTACTTTTGTGGAGAGCGAGCAAGAGCATTTCACATAAAGATCAATCAGTACGTCTGTATCTCCCATGCTGTGCTTGCAGCACTTAATAATGCAGGCTAATGGAACGGTGTTAGACCCAAATGTCCTTCAGGACTGAGAAGTAAATATTTAGTTCCCGCGGGGAGTGTTTTAATAAAACATCCAAGTAAATGAGTCATTATTGCCTCTGTAAAATGCTAATTTATTAGCAAACTTGGCAGATGTTTCGGGAGGAGGAATGCCAGCTTTTTTAAACCAAAAAACAGGAATAAAGACATTGACCTGTCCCAGAGCCACAGTCCAGCATGATACCTCGAGATGAGGCTGAGCTTCCATACTCCAGCAATACAGACGCCAGGTTCTTGAGAGGTCACTAGATGGTGTGGGGGCTGGATTATAGCACTCTTAAATCCCAGGAGTATAGCTGCAGTGTCCTCCTTAAACATGGCCCCAACTTTCATTACTACACTGAATTTAAGCTTTTGCTAATCTTAGGACCTTTCTAATAAAATGAAATACATTTTGTTAGTGTCTTGTTTGTACTTTAAAGTGTTTTACTGAGTGTTAACAATCTTGTAGCATCATGATCATAATAATCAGGAAAACACCTTACCAGGAAACCATGACAATGCAGATTGTCCCATTGGTACTCTGACAGAAAATTACAGGCTCCCAATGTATTTTCACCACACCATTTGGTTGCTGTTTCCCAACATTCTCCCTTTGAATGACAGCCATATGTCAATCAATCTGTTTCATTGGCCAGTGAAATAGTCATGGCCAGCAACAAAGATTGAAAGTGATCTGAGAAATGCTATATTTTTATAAAGTAGCAATACATCTGCCATGTATCCCCCTGTCTATTTAAAGCAAACTGGGAAATAATTATGTACAATATATTGTATGATTTATACATTAAAAGTGATTAAGTAAGATCTGTTAAGGGAACAGATTTAATATCCATATGTATTTAATGTTTATTTAAAGTCAAAATTATTTTTAGCTGATAGGCAAAATATTTCATGTGATTTTGCAGCTTGATCCTCTATTTGAAGAGCAAATCAGTCTGGAATGGGAGTACACTGCTTCTTTTTTAATCAGACATCTACAGACAGTGCCTCATGGAGAATGATTAACCCCAGGAGTCACACGTCTAAATTTGGCTGCTCCAGATTTATTAAGAACATGGCTCCAAGTCTTTTGATATGGCTGCTCAGCATAGCACTCTCTGGCTTGCTGCCTTTGCGTTTGCCTTATGGTATGCTGTTGAACAACTCCCACAAACACAGTGGTGAATGAAAAAGTGGTATTTGTCAGCCTTCGTCATGCTGGGCAACCTGTGTGCCTTTGTTTTCTGTCTCCATGACATGTAGGGAAACCAACCATTCCAGAATGCCAGAGACACAATCCTTCAGTGTCTCTCCAAATACTTTAACTGTGCTGCTCCTGGAAAACATATGGGCTCTTCGGGTGTATTAACCCCCTCAGAATTTTTTGATGATGTTATGGATGCACTTTATGGTGCAGGGAGACATTTATACATTTAAGATGACGTTGCTACTATGACTTGTTGTGGTCAAGTTAACGCAAAAGCTACTGGCTGTACAAACAGCTGAAATGTACCATTTTAAAAAATGTAATTCCTTTTTTAAACCTTGTTAACCTTGACTGGATCAGGATGTCAGCATCAGTTACAGCCATTCTGTTCTTGACTCAGCATCACAGCAGCCACCTAAACCGTTTTTTATGATTAGGCGCTTAGCTTGTTATGTTAACACGCTAAGCCATTCTTGCATGGCGATGCCATTATTGCATCTGCGTTGACTGTTCTCAAATGAGCACAATAACTGTCTAAAAATCATTGCTAATTGAAATTGGCTGCCTTGCCTCCGCAGCTGATAGACACATGCCAAACAAGGCTAATTCTGGCCAATGTCATAGGTCTGAATGACCTATGAGATTGATAACGGATCTTTCAGCTAGCTGAGATCCAACCCATGACACCACAATTGCCATAACTTTCTTGATAAATGCACTAAACTAAAGGATTCGCTGCCCTACAGCACTGAGAATGATTCTGTCGATGTGACACCCCGGACGACATCACCATCATCGGAAGTCTCGCATATGGACAGTGAGGTCCACTTCAGGAGCCCTCATGTCAGCCGAAGGCACTCTGACTCAATACGGTGGAGCTGTTGATGCTGTGACTTGAGAATTACGCGATTTATTACTGCGCAGGACTGATGGTTAATCTTGCAACGGGGTCTACTTAATATTCTTGGCAAAGGACCCGATTAATTGACAAACTGCTCAGTCAGACGGCTTAAGCAGTGTAATTAATTGTTAATAGCTTCAGCCATGTAAACAAATTTCATCGATGGGTGACTAAAGCTGTACCGAGTTGATAATGTCCTTGACATCGCTTCCTGTTCTTTTCTCTGCGAAAACAGCTTGACCAGTGCTATTGTGAGCTTTAAGACAATAACGGGTGTGTGTCCAATACACAGAAACAATTGGAAAGGTTTTTTGTGCCAAAACAGTCAGTGCTTTCAATCTGGCCCTTTTTAAGCAATGCTTATGGACTGCTTCCCAATTTCATATTCAGCCTCAGAGCTGATTTACATATTGTACAAACAGATATAATTTCATGATTGCAGGTAATTGAATGTCACATGGTTTCTTGCTTAGCATCCTGTACAGAAGCTACAGGTGACATTGTATTGTATGGAATGTTAGTCTAGCCAATGAGAGACAAGCTTCCAGTGGACTATGTCCTATGGAATGTTAGTCTAGCTAATGAGAGTCAGGCTTCCAGTGGACCATAATTCACAGAAGATTGATTACCAATACATTATCTGACACAGGCACCTGCCTTCTTCAGAATTTTCTTTTTCAGTGTACAGTGTGTAAAAAGAATGTCTAAGCACTTGCTGACCAGCAGGAGGCAGTGATGTATGGCAACTATCAATATTCAGTTTTGAAAAAGACAGTCAAATTATAGAGCACTCAAAAATTCAGTACACTTTCTATAGAACCTAGAACAAAATGCTGATTTTTCAAAGAGTATTCATATTAAAACCTCTGTTGACTTCCTGTGGAAACTGGAAATTATGACTCTCCCATACGCAAGCAAGAACCTTCTGGAAAACAAACACTCGTGACACAATTTCCTTTGCCTGCACATGAAATCGTCCAGAGGCAAATGTAAAAAAAAAGAAGCAGTGGAATTTTTTTGTTGCGGGGAAGGTGAATGATCCAGTTTAGAGGGACAGAATTGGAGTGTTGCAGAGTTGGAGGCTTGAACTAGAGAACATTTGTCTGTCCAGGTAAATTTCCTTCCCTGCTCTATTGCCGATGGCTAATGTAAGAACCTAATTTCCTGTGGCAGACAGTTTGCCTGCTCCAAAAATGACTTCCTACAAAGGGAGATGTTGGTGTAGTGACAACAGGCAGCCATCAAAATCCAATTAAATATAGCTTTCTCTCATTTCCTTTCCTGTTAACGTTAACATGCAAAGCAGCACAGCATGCTGGGTAAATTCATTCGCTCCCATCCCTGATGCGATTTCCTTTTTATTGTGATGACGTTTCCCTTTGGCCATAGTTCTGCTCTGCATGACCTGCCCCACGACACCTAGCATGTATTCAGGGAAGTTGGGTGAATTCAGTTTGCAGGTAATAAGTGACGTTATGATAATGGCTCCCATTGGTACACTCAGCAGGACTGCATTAGAGTAGAAGCTGTGGAGGAAGAAGGACAGTGGGTGGGATAGTGGTTAAAGGTGTGGATTTATCATCTATGAGCAACAAGGTTAGTAGATGGCATAGCAGTTAAGGGTATAGATTTGTAACCTTTGGTTACTGATTTGTTTCTCAGCAGAGGCTCTGCTGCAGTACCCCTAGCCAAAAAATGAACCTAAATTACCTCAGTAAAATGTATGGTTGTGTGTAAATATGACCGAACCTGTACTTTGCTTGGGGTAACAGAGTTGAGTAAATCGTGAAAACAAATCAAAGCCTTTTCCTGTAGAGTTAAAACTGCTCATCTCTACATCCCCCAAGTCTTAAAAGTCCACACATCTGGTGGTTCCTGCAAGGTGGTCTGTCTGCTCCAAGACATAATTTTAAAAGAGATAGGTGAGCATGTACAGATTTGTGATGTTCCCCTTTAACGTCTTCTAGTTCTTTCCAAATTTTTTTTTTTTTTTGCCCCACACCGTGCTGATAGGTTTTAGAATGCAAGTAGAAAAGAATATTTGGCGTTGTACCGTGTATATATTTACGCCTGTCATGCACCGAAGAGAATCAGCATTTATTTTGTGGTTGTGAATTCGGTATTTAACGTTGTCTATGTTCTTGAGTCCTTTCATTTCTGGTGACGGCTCTTTGAGCTGCTTCTGAAGGCCTTTATCATCCCATTCTTCCTTATTTGATGCTGATGATTTCAATCAAACCGTGAGTGTTAAAGATATCTCCCCAGTGCACGGAGGATGGCATGTGTAGATAGGACAGGCCTTTGCGCGGTTGTTTCACGTCGAGGCGACGGATGTTTGCTGATCAAAGACCTTGAAAATGTTGCCTAGGACAGACTTGAGGTTTGGATATTAGCTCATCCTGAGGTTTATTGGTGGTAGTATGATGTGGTAGGCGTGGATAATATATTAGAGAAGCTTTAATATAATACTTTGTATAATAGAATATAATAAAAGCTTTAGCGATTAAAGCTGCACCATTCATTTCTCATCAGAAACACTTGGCCTCTCCTTCTTAACTTAAGTGTCATGATTGTCAGAACATCTCATGTGATAGATACCCCAGGTGTCCCCTGGCTTCTGCCTTGTGCTTCCTGGGATTGGGTCCATACTCAACAGAATTCTGGTACTGGAAAAGCATTTATGGAGGAAGAATGGGTGACTGGTTGGATGGATAGATGGAGGTATGGGTTGTAGGAATTCTGCAGGTGGAGAAAGAAGCTGAAGGTTAAATACTGTAACATGAGGGACACTCATGATGTCACACTAAGTTCTTCATAATCTATGATGGCCAGGAGAAAAGGCCTGTAGATACCTGCAATGGAGATCAATTAAACATTTTCAAGACCCTGCCGAGACCATTTTCCAGATCCAGTGGAGCTTTTGGGGAGAACATGATTTATTTTGAGGCAGGGCAATATTCTGAAATGTGAGTCGTCAAGAAGCAATTCACATCTTTGGGTCAAATTGTTTTTTATCTAGGAGAAACAGAACTGGAAACCCACAGATCACACTCTACTCTTATTTACCCATCCAAACCAGAGAGACAGACGAGAGGCATTGTGGGAAACTCCCAGCCCACTCATCCACGGCATACATATTACAGCACCCACAGAAACAATCACTTCTCCTCCTGTGCTCTAATCCTGTTGGGACTTTCCCGCTGTAAGACTTCATCAACAATGTCCGACGGCACTGCGGTTAATAACACGACTATTAAAAGCAGAGTGCATGTCTCAAATGAATGTGCAGCTGTCAGATATGTTTTATGTGTTGTATTCTTATTTTTAATATTTAAACTGCTGCTACGGTACATTTAACATTTCTGCATCCATGGACAAAATGTCCTGCGCCTTTGAGTTTTGCTGTTTTATGTGGTGACAGTATTTATACAAAAGAGTAGCCGAATCAACTGGAAAAACAGCAATGAGCCTTTGAATTATGTATCCATGAAGTAGCTGAAGTGTACAAATTTAACTTGAAACAGTTACTATCCTTCGCAGATCATCACATTCAATACGAAACTCAACAGCTATGACTAGGTTATCTGGCCGACCTGCTTTCTTCTCCTTATAACTCCTTATAACTAGTTAGCACGGAATTCTTTTCTTCTCTGCCCTTATCTGCCCCCCTACACCCCCAGAAAAGCTGGGGGTCAGTACCTCTCACTGTCCACAACATGGGCCATGGCTGGGATAGTGGAGCAGTTTTGTTACATTCTAATCCCCTGTACATTTATGACCCACCCCCAACCAATGGGACGTCTGCAATCACACCATGTCCTTCGTGGACACTTTGCAGAGAGAGAGAGAGAGAGAGAGAGAGCGAGAGAGAGAGAGAGAGAGAGAGACCTGTTTCACTGTCACATGACCACCAACCCCTGTAACTCTCAACAACACGTTATGAGAAGTCGATTTTCAATTCACCAGAACTAAAGGCCACGTTTTGTATTTTTTTCTGTTCCTGTCAGACGGTCTTCCTCCCATTCAGAAATGTGATTTGATAACTTGTAAATAACAAAAAGAAAATTCTGTGTAAAACTGATATAAACTGCATGCCTGGCTCAGTCACGGGCTGATTTACCGCCTGTGGTAGCAGCCTCTCTGCTCCACAGATCTGAGGCTGCCCATCCATGACCATTTCCAAGCCATCCAGGCCCAGTACCATCCCTGCAATGTTGTTAGTTGGCTTTACTGAACAGCAAATCCATCTATCCATCTTCCAACCATTCCGGTGCTGAGTCTTGGAGACCTTCCCTAGCAGTGCAGGGTACAAAGCAGGGGTACACCCTGGATAGGATGCCAGTCTATCGTAGAGCACGTACACACTATGGACAACTTTGAGACTCCAGGTAGCCTAACTGCACACCTCTGGACTGTTGGCGTAAACCGGAGTACCCAGAGGAAACCAGTGAGACATGTGGAGATAATGCAAATTCCACATGCACAGAGCTGGGGACAGGATTGAAACCTACTGTGTTACCCACTGAGCTGCCTGATTGCCAAATCTGTTCAGTGAAAAAACACAGTATTCTTGCCAAGGCTCCTGCATAATTTTAACCAGAGGGAGCCCCTCTCACTTCGAAAGGGTGCTGGTGGATCACGAGAACCGTTGTTTCAAGTTTGAGAAAGCATTCTGGGAAGAGTTCCCTCATACGCACATTTGCCGGTGCACGGCAAAAAGTGATGACCTGGAAATTACACCTGCAGCAGCTTTGTGCGAAGCACGTGTGATGTTTTTTCACCTTTGCCCTTCCCCTTCTACTGAATGGCGCAGGCGCAATGGCAGGCAAACGCTGACTCGGGGCAGGTAATAAATTGTAAAATAAATCAAAGGACGCAGGGAGCACACTTGATAAAATCCAGCGACAACTGAATGATAAATGGGGTGGTTCTTGCCAAGCTGCTTTGGGCTGCAGTGAGGTTCTCGTTGTATACTTATCCACTCCCGGCCATTCATCACGGTCAGGGGCGCGCTCGCCTTCCAGCGTGGACAGATAGCAGCGGACAGTGAGTCTTGGGGCAGGCAGGCGGGCACAGGCTGAAGCACAAGCCCTGAATTGCTTTTTACCTTGGGATGACTCTCTTATCTGGAGAATCCTCCAGTCCTCTGCTCAGGAAGTGGGAGACGTTTATCGTGGAAAATGTGAAACTTTCTGCAAACCATGTTTTTACTTTGTCTTTTGTGTTTTTCGTGTTGAATTTTGGAAGTGTTGCACACATTCTGAAGAGGTTAGAAATAGTATTAATGTTTACTATTTTTATGCATGTGGTACTGTAAGTTATGTCATGCTGCTGGCTAGGCTAGTGCTATATATTCATTTTACCAGGTGTAGTACAGTGGGTTTAGTTCGCAGCTAGCCCATGTGCCCCCCAGGGCTTGACATTAAGAAGAAGATTAATGTTAACACAGGTTTGTTGTTGTCACTGTCCTGTCTCCTCTTTGTCTGCAGAAGCTGTCATGCTAGCAGGAACCTGTAAGCGTAAGAGCAGTGTGCCAGTCAATTGGTACATTCTTCCCATGAAAATGACCAACATCAGGGTCATTTTTTCCACATTGGGTAGAACAGCCTCCTTGGGCCCTCAATTCATATTCAATGCTCTGGCTTCCACTGTGAATTCTTAGTGACCTGTGAACGACTCTTCTGCGGTAAATGGAGTTGGACGACAGGGAATTGTAGAAAATCCATCAGTTTTGTTTACCATGGTCATCCTGAGGGGCCGGGAACATGAAATAAGAAAAAAGAAATGGAAAACCACATAAAAAAAACTAAATGTATGGTCAGTTCTACTTAAGCTTCCATTGGTTGGGAACAAAGGTAAGACACAGGATGGTAGGAAACTAGTTATTGCCATGTATCCCAGTGAAAAGCTTCCTCATCCATCCTGAGAAGAAATAAAACCATGCCCCCAACAAAGGCAAATTCAAGTTTTTTTTTTTCAGAAAGTAAATGGATGGGAAATAAAAACCTTTCCTGAAGTTTGAGTTTAGTCCTGGACACAAAGCGAAGTTGGAACATCACGTTTAAAATGACTAAGGTCTATTTCCACTGTGAGTCCGCAGTACATCCCCATACTCTAGGCTTCAGTCTTTGGGAATTAGAGGGTTTTAGTGCTATCTTCCCAGAACAGTTATGGCATAAACATATAAGCTCATGTTTTAAGCCTGGCTTGCCAGATGCAGCTCTCTTAATCTTTTCTACTGTCAAATTCCCTCATTCTCTCTTCAGGCTAGAATGGCCAGCGTCAGCCAGGTGGATGGGGAAATGACAAAGTCGGGTGGTGAGCTCATTTATTCACCTCTCCTGTGTTGTATCTCCTAATCACTGTTTAGTCTACACTCCCTCCCCCAGGACAAAATAGGGCAGACCCTTATTCCAGTTCTAGCTCATTGTTTTACCGAATGCCTTTTTATTTCCTTATGTCTGTTTTATAAACTGCTGATGTTGAAATGTTTTGTTTTTATTTTTCATGTCAAGTTTTGTTAAACCAGTCTCTGCTCCTGTTTGAAAATTCCATTAACATTCTGACCCCAGGACTCATGTTCTGATTTTCCGACTCATCTGAAACAAATCTTCCATCAACTTAGTGTTATTATGTCTACTCATCTTGGCTGATGGATATGCAGCACAGGAATGGTGAAGAGAAGAACTCAGAACTTTTCTCAGAAGAGAAGAACTTCAAGGTCTGTTGGCCCAAATTCATTGGACTCATTTAACCGGCTTGGAGAAAACCACCATTACTCGGTTCCACCCACAAACCTGCAATTTCTCGCTTGATAGTAGATATCAATGTAGAATGAGAAGAAACAACCCTACCAGCAGAACCTCCTCACCTCTATGCACCAGCACTGCACCTCTTTTAGCCTTTCAGTGCCTCTGTTTCCAAGCTCTTGCAGGGTAGCAAGCAGCAAGGTTGTTGTTGCTCGTTCTATAGGGGACCCACTCTTGTACCAATGACTAGAGTACTGCACCATAACTGGCTAGAAAAGTCACTGAATAAAACTGTTGGCTGCTTTGGGTGGAAAAAATGTCAGCCAAGCAGTGAAAAGGTGATGTTGATGTAATCTTTATCCTTTGCCGTTTCAACTTCCAATGCAGCTCTTCTGTTCAACTGCCTTGAGTTCTAAGAAGGTTTTGTGTGGGTCAGAGCTGGGATCCACTCTCCTTCTTCTGAGACCACCGCTAGAATGTGGGATTGATTTTGGGGGAAGCCTAAGTGATAAGAATGGAGGATGCTGCCAGACCTGTAAGTAATGTAAAATGTGTGGTTTTCCTTTGTGTTGTGATTTGCCGTTGTTGAGTATCTGAGGTAAAACATGGCAGGAGACAAGAGCATAATAGATCATGGGCAGAAGAGGCTCCGTTGTCGCGGAAGCGTGGTGACGACTACGGTTTCTGTCTGATTGATTTATCAACACTCCATCCTCATTTATTCATTCGATTAAGGCTTTCATCCCGTAAAACAGCTCACAGCGCAGACTTGAGCATTCGTCAAACCAGAATTTAGATAAGGTTTGGCTCCTGGGCGTAGGATCAGACTGGAATTGTGAACTGATCCGAGATGAGAACTTTGCTGCATAACGCCCTTCAGAAATTGATAATCTATAGATCAAAATGCTTATCTGCTTCACCCCCTCCCCTCCAACAAAGGCTTTTGCTTTCATGTAGGTACAGACGTACTACATGACTCATGGCTGACCAGCATACCAGACCACTTTATTCATGATATTCCATCCCAAATTAGAATTACCATAAGGAGAAGCTCCTCACCTCAGAGCAGTCAGTTTGCTGGGTGGCGTCACTTTAAGCCTACAGATTTCCACCTGCATTTACAAGGCAGTAAGTCACTATAGGCTCCTCTCTTCTTGTCAAATACATGGAATCCTGGGGATGAATACAATGTCCACTGCAGCATTGAGTCATTTGGTGGAGTTAAAATCCCTTTTCCTGTTTTTCAGAGGAACGCCGCAATCCTCATTGTATATTCTTTGGATACAAATGTGGCAAGCAATTTTGCCAGCATTCCTAACAAAGCGGACAGCTCTCCACCACAAGATTGAACACCTCACTCCGTCAAATGGAGCCTTTATAATGAAATCATACATACAGATATTTTGTGGAGAAGTCTGAGGAGAAACTTGTATCTCTGGTTCTTTAAAATATTAATACTTTTTATAAGGTAAGTAAAGGAAAGCTAACAAGAAGTCATGCTGGTTCCGATCAAGATTGTTCACGACTTTGCAAGGTTCCGGCCCCCGTGCTTGCTATGAAATGTCCCATCAGTCTTGCTTCACTACACATGTCCGACTCAGAGAGAGGCTTCATCACTCAAGGCCGGGGAAGAGGGCCTGGGGCAATGCGAGTTTCCTCGCTGTCTTGAAACAGGACTGGCTTTGAGATCAATTTATTTCAGAGGGTGTGCGGATGGAGTGAGAGCTGGTAGACGGGCCCTAGTTACGTAGCAGATGGGTTGGAGATGGGGAGAGCGCAGCGCTTCTCTCTGGGGAGCGAGTGAATTCCCAGCCAGGTGATGACCTATGTAAAGAAGCCTCGGGCAGTTTGAGCTGCAATCTTCTCCTCCATAACATCTAAGCTTTTGAATTGTTCTTGTCCTTCAAACAAGATGGGAAAAGCAGCAGAGAGTGTGTGGACGGAAGGCCGAGGTGCCATCTTATCGTCTGCTGTGCCAGCTGGAATAGATGGCAGAATGTAACAGTCCTTTTGAAACCCTGCCATCAAACTGCTGCTTCTGCATTGAGAAGGCAATGAACAATAACAAGCTTTCTATCGCAGCTGTTTACATGGTTACATATAAAGGTCGAGCCATCAATCAATCAATCACTCAATCAATCATATATAGTATTTAGAATTTTCTAAAAGCATGTTGTATACTGATTTGTAGTAAAACAGAGAAAATCCAAAAATTAAATATTGGGGAAAATAAAACTACACTTTAAAACATTTGTAGTATCCCAGGAAATGTGTCTATAGAAAGCTATAATGACCAACACAATTGTAAACTGATAAATATCCTCTATCCTTCCATCTTCCAGACAGCTTGACTGGCAGAGTGTCAGTGTCATCACAAATGTAACTTATTCATTTTATTGGTATCTAACTTGCTTGCATATACTCTGTTAGTTGGTCTTGTTCCGTCTGCTGGTCACATGTCCAGTTCTCTCTTCTTATTGATAAATAGACCGTACTGTCCACACTCAGAATGGATGTCTTTCCCATGAGGTTGACATATCAGTTTACATTTTTCCCACTCGTTAGTATCCCTCATCTCTTTGCAAACTGTTTAAGTTGCTGTTCATGAGTTGGGCCTAAAGTGCCACTCAGTGAATATATAATGCATCTTTACTGAATTTCTGAAATCATTGCTCTTCATAAATATATACTCTTTGATGGTTGGGGAATTCACAGTGGTATGTGCAGTTTTTTTCCCAAGCCTAAGATTATTTCTGTACATTTCTTGTTGTACCGAGCTAATTGTTTTCTCAAAGGGAACTTGAGGAAACGCCCCAATCTGAGTGTTGAGTTCACCAGTCCCTGACTGTTGGTGCTGACCTTCTGTAGCTGTATTATTCCCTTATTAGGCTCTTTTGCATATTAGTGCATTTAAATTTGCATAGTCTTTAGCCATGGCAACTGTTTGATAACCAAAACACAACATTATAATGTATTCCCTGGACAGTCTCTTTAAAACATCTTAATCTAGTATCTCTTAGCAACACACCTGGGTGCGACACCACGGCAAGAACATCAAGAGAGATGTCGATTCGCTTTAAGTACCATCAATGACTCAATACGCTGATAACTGCATAAGTTAATTCATCCGACATGCTTTACAGAAACATCTTAATGTATTATGACTGTGATTTAGCTGTTAAATGAAACTTGTGAAATAGGGACAAAATAGGGACAGCTGAAGCTTGACTGGATCTCTGGCTGGCTGTTTACTTTCCTTTTGCTTTTCCTAGAAGTGTTGAGCTCATCACAAAAAGTTTTTTTCTCTTTCTTTAATTCCTATTCTGATTGGCCACTTTGGTGGTTGACCCCTGTAATTTAAAAGTGCATTCTCTCTCTTGTCCTTCCAGGCCCCCATCCTTCTGCAGCTTTGACGTGGATGGATGTGAGGTGTAGCCAGCCATTTAGAAGGTTCTGGTAAGCTGCCCCATATCTCCATCTCTGCAGCTGATGGAACGTGAAAACCGCAGTCTCCATATTGTACCTCGGCGATGTCATACTGTTTTATAAAGGATGACCCACGGCGAAAATTATCTTCTGAAACAAAGGACCTTGTTAGCCTGAGTTTGCTGTAATGGGTTTCAAATTACATCGTTCTCCCAAGGATATGGGATCTACAGTTTCCGATAACTCTGCTACAATGTTCTCTTCAGATGAAGTAATAATGTAACATGACTTAAGACCAAGTCCAATTGAATTAATAGCAATGCTCTATTCTCAATACGTGCTTTAGTCCTGATGCAAATGGCTCACAGTTCATCGAAACGGATTGTCATGCACAGAGCCATTTCAATCCATCATCACTCCCTCAGCCACTCATTCTATTTCTTTTTACACAATAGGTGTCTAATTACACCTCGCCACTCGTTTGAAACCATTTGAAGTCCAATTTTCTGAGAAGCACCATCCGGAAAGTAAGTATGTCTTTTGTGCGTTGTTCCAGACCTCCCGAGTCCTCAGTCAGAGTAAATCGTGCTTGTCTGTCATGTAAGCTTATGGTTCAGTGAGGTGGAAATTGCGATAGAAAGTTTAGGCTGCCATTGTTATTATAATCCTAGTTTACAGATGAAACTCAACCAGTACCTATTATTCTTTTATACCAAAGCACATTCATGTTCTGCCAAACGCTACCAATCCTCAACCTGAGTGTTTGTTTGAACTGGAACACTGATTGTCATTTGAGTCCTCTGACCTGTAAATCTCCCACTGCAGATTTATTAGTGAGTTTTTTGGCTCTCCATGCATCAATAACAGGGTTCGCAAAGCAAATGGCAAATATCCTTTACATTTTCACACCGTTGGAAAGTTAGATATATTACCAAAGCCATTAAGATCAGGAGCGTCATTCAAGGATACATCGACAGTACCATGTCATTGGTCTTGAACCAACAACCTTCAGATCAGGCAGTTTACTCTTGATCAATTACATCACATCTAGAACACAGATGTATGGAGAACATAGACGTGCTAATGCTCACGTAATGCCTACCTTCAAAGTAAGTTTACGTGGATGTTTCAGGAGCTCTTTATTTGACAAGTTCTTGACTGACAATGCTGTGTGTCGCCACCAGAAATCTGGCACAGTTAAAGGAGAGCTTCTCTCTAATCCTCTTGGAGGACTTCATTGCATTGTGCTCGGTCTTGCGTGCAGACAACGGGAGTCCTTCTCTGTTTTTCGAATTGCTCAGCTGCCGATTTGAGGCACACCTCTATGGCTAAGTGGGAAGCCTCATTACTGCCCACTCGCTGTTCGCTGTCTTTAAATGCTCTAGGTGGCATCTCCTGGCAGGCCACTCAGTTCTGTTGGAAGGAGCGTTTTGAATAAATCTCTCTCTCACGCTTGTGGAACAAACCAGCAAATCCTTGCCTTACAATTACACAGTTGTTTGAGTCTATTTTGGGCTCCTTCAGAATAAGATTATGCTCATGTTTCTCCATTAAGTTGCAGAAGTAAAAGTAGTTTTCAAGGTTGCAAGGCGTACACTAAATAGATATACAAAGTTGTGCACTAAAACTCAGTAAAGCTTTTGTGCACCTTGGGATACTTTTATTTTCATGTTTCTCCCCTTTGCCTGGCTAAGGGTACAATTTTAGAAGTGAAACCTTTCTTTTCATAATCTCTGACTGAAAATGGTGCAAAAATTCTAACAGGCTCAGTTTACATGCCACCTTACTTACCCATACACAACTCTTTTCATGCAATTTTTTAAGGTAGTTTAAGTATACATCTGTCCTTTCATGATGGCCAAGATATCTGGCATTTCAATTCAATTCAATTTTATTCATATAGCACCTTTAACAACAAGCACTGTCACAAAGCGCTTTACATAGTCCTGGGCCCACAGTCCCCAGAGAGTAAGCCAAAGGCGACAGCGGCAAGGAAAAACTCGATCAGAAGGAAGAAACCTTGGGAGGAACCAGACTCAAGTGGGAAGCCCATCCTCCTCTGGCCAACACCAGGCAGGACAAATTAATTAATACAAATCAGAACAATAGATACAAATAAGAACAAATCCTGTAACAGTCAGGAAGACAGCAGGGTATTGGAGGTTGCAGCCCAGTGATCAGAGCAGGTTCAGTGGCTCAGAAGGCAGAAAGCCGGTCAGACTGGACAGCTGAAGTGGAGGGAGGGCGTGGTAGGCCAGCAGACGATACAAGGATCTCTTGAATATGAACCTCTGAGGGAAGCACCTCAAAAAAGGGGGGCACAGGGAAGGAGAATGTGTATGAGCAGAACAGTGATTCAAGGCGGCAGAATAATGGGAAATAAAACACAGAAGACCTATGAGTGGCGGGATCGGACCAGTCCACCCTCTGTCATGTTTTTTTGTAATCTTCCTCTGGATCTCCACCCTTTCTGTTTTTTGGCAGTTAATTTGCTTATTAGTTAAATTACATTTTGTCAGAGTTATACCCTCAGGTGAGATGCCTCTCTCTGCTGAAGCTGTTGCCTTGTGTGGTAAACCTTATCAGTTACAGCTGGGCAAGGGTTCACATATTCTTCACTCTAAGCCCAGTCACTCCCTCTTGGTTTTCAAGCATTTCTGCCTTCGCGTCACTTTCTTTTCCCACTGCAAACGACTGCAGATTATTCAGTCAGAGTTTACCTTGTCTCGACAACAAGGCCTGGTGGCACCTTCTTTGGATATTGCTGTGAGAGTTACATGGTCTCCAAGGACAGAAAATTTTGCCACTTCATATTTTGGGGGGCAGACGGAGTGGTTACCTCTGTCAGTTGCATAGTAACTCCCTCAAATCACATCTCATAATTCAGACAATATAGTCAGGCCTTGGGTGAATCAGCAGATGTTGTTGTCGTCTTACAATTTCTGATTCAAATCAACCACTTTGGCTTTGTATGTGGAGTTTTTATGTTCACCCTGTTTCTGTAAGTTTCTCTTCCTACCCAAAAATATGAATATCACTTACATAAGGTGGTATCTCTAAAATGTCTGAGTGTGTGCCTGGTAATGTATGGGCATCCCACAAAGGGTGCCTTATGCTCTTTGCCTTCTGGGATATGCTCTTGACTTGCTGTGACCCTGTATTGAACATGTGGCATGAATTTCCTATTCCTGCTATTTATCTCTTTCACAAATTTGGGAATATTTTCCATTTCTCAGCTATACTAACCCTAATTATTCCAATTAGTCACTATGGACCCTGTTTTCTTCAGTCACTCACCTGTAGTGACACTCATTATTTCAATGACTTGGCCACTCTGACAGTTTGTTTCAAACGTCCCCCATTGCTGGCTCCATTTATCCTAATTCCTTTCAATTTACTTACTTAGATTTCCCCTTTCTGAGATTCATTCAGGTCTCAACCAGCCCCCAGTGCAATCAGTAGAATTTAGTCGGCTCTTATGGAGAGTTCAACGGTGTTAAATCCACTCTGAGAAAAAACTCATGAACACACAAACAGGCTTAGCTGGCCTACAAGTGCTTCTTGTCATTTAGCACTTTTGTTTTACTTGTGTTTTTTGTAATCACTGGACGGTTTTTTGTAATCTCTGGACTTTAATCGGGTCACATATGACATTACAAGAGCTTAGCTGGGTGGGAAACATTTTGTTATTAAATAATGTGCTGATTTTTTTTCCATCGTTTGTACAATTGACTGGACCAGAGCCCAGTGCAAAGCATGTGTACGACTAATAACCTCCAAATATAGATGCAGCATATTATAGCTGTGTAAAGTCAGCAGCATCCACAGCCCACATACATCAACCTCCTGCTCCAAATTAACCAATAAGAATGCTGGCCTGATCTTCAGGATGACATCAACCTCCTTCTATGAACTGACCAATAGAAACACTGCTGTGATGCCTAGGATGACATCAACCTTCTGCACCAAGCCAACCATTAAGAACATAACCCTGATGGCCAGGGTGACATCACCCTTCTGTTTAGGTCTGACCAGGGACAACACAACCCCGATGGACGGGGTGACATCAGCCTTCAGCTCCAAGCCACATGCCGCGGGGATTTACATCCTAGTACCTGAAAAAGGACCAATTTAGCCCTCTTAGAAATTCATTATGTTTCTTCCCCACAGCTTCTCTTTCCATCTGTTTCAATAACAGCTTATCTAGTTATCAGGAGCCAGATGGAGGCAGCCGGTACAAGGCAGGGTACACGCAGGGTATACCCTGGACGGGACCCAACTGCACTGATGGACCAAGCTCACATAAAAGAGCGACTTCAGAGAGTTTTTGGTGATAGGAGACAACATATATGGCCAAATGGAGGACATACACACTCCACACACAGCCTGTAAGGTTTGAGGCTATCAACCTGTCTTTTACATTTTAAAAAATTTTTTTTTCACTGATGGTGTTGGTAAGCTGGACATGTTTAATATTAATTTAATGACACAGAAAAGACTTTTAGGTTTTTAAATGAATGAAACTCATGGCACAACAAACATTGAAATACACGTGAAACAGCATTGCTTTGCATGCATTGCTTTCTGTGAGTTATGCATTTTTTACACCATCTTCACTAGCTCATTGCTCATTAACATTGCTGACTAGTATTGCTGATTGCTAATTCTATACTGCAATGCATTCTTCTGTCACCATCTTCAGGAGCGCATTGCTAATTCTGTACTGCAATGTACACTCCTGTAATAATTTGCAGGAGCTCATCACTGATCAGCAGTGCTTATTGCTGATTCCATACTGCAATGTACTTGACCTTAGCCATCTTCAGGAACTCAGCTAATTATACCTACTGCTGTCATCTAAAACTAACTTCAAAAACCTGCTGCCATTCCTGTGGTGAGTTACATTTTTTACCTGCAGATCTGCTCTTTAGTTATATAAACTCCTTTCCTAGTATTCTGGGGATGTTCCTCTTAGGGTCCATGCAGTGTTTTTATGGATTCATGTGAGCATAAAATACAGTAGCCATAGTTGCTACCTCATTAGGTGCCTTCACAAGTATTATATTACACATACTGCAGCACACCAGATGGAGCAGCAACCTGCATGTGACCTGCATGTTGTCACTGCACAAGTGGCTTTGGTTTCCACTTCAAAACCGCGACCTCCGCTATGGTCCCACAATTATGGAACACTGAATCGGAGAAGTAGGAGGAAACATTTAATCTTTCAGGTACTTTTAGCTTGATTAGCAGAGTGACCTGAAATGTAATAAGAGATTCACTGTGTAGAACAATGTGATATCAATACTTAATGTGAATGTGATGGATATTCAGTAATGGACTGTTTTTCCAGCCAAGACTCTCACCAGGAGTATCAGTGCGAAGATGATGATGATGAGGACGATGTTTGTAGGTGTCTCTGCTGTCTGCTGTCAGTCTTCATCGTTCTGCCAGCAAAATTTACTGACACACATATTCACTCATCTTCATTTTTTGTGGCATGTATAATAATGTCAAAAACAATAAAAGCACAGAACCAGTATGCCCAGTGATGGTTGCTGTGTGGAATCATATGTCATGATGCTCAGATTGAAATGTGTGGCATCTATCCACCTCAAAGTCTGTCTTCAAACGTAAATTCAGAGCTATGCCTGATTATTAACATGGTCCACGCAGATTGTCAATGCTAGGCAGATCATGATTTAGTGAATTCCTTATCTGTGCTGAACTGCTCTCTGATATTTTTAATACCGTAATCATGTTTAGAGCCACAAATTAAAAAAGGGTGAATTTACGATATGCACTGCGGTCGAATTGTGGCCTACCACACACCGTTTAGAACACGCCGACTGTCAAGGCCATATCGATTTTGGATTATCACGGTGGGATCGTTGAAACTGTGCCGGATGCGCATCTCGTTTAGGTGCCGAAGATTGGAATTCGTCCTGGACCATAAATGCTTAAGGGCACAGAAATACTAGCTCATGCTTCATCTCAGCGACCAAATGCATTTTCTTGAAAAATGAGGGGAGAGGGGAAAAAAAAGAGATTTTGTGAAATCGATGCATAATGACCCCGAGATTTATGGCTTGCGGTGCAAACACACAGCACCGGCCAGTTCGAAATTGATCGTTTGGAAAACCCACGTGAACCGGGGGTGTAAATCGATGACAAGTAGATTTCCAGGAGTGCGAGTGAGCGCTGACTATTTAATTAAGATATCTACCTGCCCAGCACGACTTCAGAATCCCAGTTAGAGGAGAAACGTTGGCTTTCCACTGTTTAGCCCCCGGTGGCTTTACCATCCTGAATCCACAGCCAGTGGTGTCTTGTTATGAAGTAGGAGGGGGAAAGCTGAAGGGAATATTTCAGAATGGGGAGCCAGTGGGTGGTGATTTGATTTTATGAGAAGTGCAGATATGGCTGTCCAATACAAGCTGTGTGGACTATAGCCTTTCACCCTAATTAGAGCGCCAGCCCAGCAATAAGCCACCCTGGTCACCTACCACCATTATAGTCCAGGACTATGGATTGATGTAACACTCTTTCACGCAGGGTTACCACCAATTCTGAATAAAGTGTAGCTTTTATTATCAGAGAGAGCTAACACCGTCATTGTGCAAGGAACCCCCATATCTGTACAATGAATCCAGGCTCTGTGAATGCATTGGTGTCCAAATGAGTGAGGCTGAAAATGTGCATCTGGCAACGTGTAAGGCTGTAGACACACTGGCCCTGTTGCCCCCCAGGGGGGAGATAGTGAAGTTGGCTCCAGGATGGCTGAATTCACATGCACATGTCAATCAGACCTCCACCTCATGGAGGGGGAAACAACCTACACATTGACACCCTACTGGAGACACCTCCTGCCCCTCACTTCCCCTACTCAG
>JAACJT020000110.1:18471951-18505713 GCA_009936485.2 Gymnarchus niloticus | reverse complement strand
TGCCCAGAGGCAAGAGTAACTGAGAGTAAGGCATGTCTTGATATTATCAGAACCAACCTAAATTTATTAGAGATCAAAGCCACAGCATTATAAATCAATAAGTAAATTATATGGAGTCAGATTAAAACACACTTATTTTATATTCAGTTTAACTAAGGTTTTAATCCCTTTCCAGATGTGTATGGAAGGACCTACACACATTTATACCTTCGGCTGTCCACTTGGATTCCGACGTTGGGCCAGGGGGCGGCTTACCCTTACAAATGCAATATATAGCGATTAACTTTTAGACTATTCTTCATCTACTGTTCCATCTACAAATTTCAAACCCCTTCTGAGGCCTCTGAGGATTTCCATCAAAGTAAACTCTTACCTCTAAGCATGTATCAGAGTTGGCTCAGATTATAAATTACACCAGGACCTTTGAGGAACTTGGGATGTACAGCTGTAAGCAGGACTAAGTTAAAAAAGGAACTCTATATTGTCAACATTGTCTATGGGCACTAGAGCTTCCTGCACTCAGTGTGTTAGCTGAGCCAGGCTCTTCAGTTCGTGCATCCTGTTCTCCAGCCAGGACCACCAGAAGTACTGTTAAATGGGCTGTGAACAAGACAAGCTTGGGTCATTGAACCAAAATCAACAATGCCTGTGTTAGAAGCTTGTTATTCCCAGTAGTTTAAAGAAACAGGCAGAGGGAGAGAGAGAGATGGAGAGAGAACTCATAGAATAGGCAAGATTCTGAGTCTCACCTGGACCACACTTTATGTCTGCTATCCTGTCTTCCTGAATTTGGTTTTGATGTTTATTAGGTAATCGAACCACACTCAGCAGGTTCTGCTGTTAAAAGGGCTGCCATCTTTCCTGGGCAGGGGGGTGGGGTAGTGGCTGATGGGGGAGGCAGGAAGTGAAACACATTAAGAAGAGCACCACTGAGTAACCAAAAGAATTTACTCTTCAGGGGGTCACACTGTTCGTTTCTCACCTTTGTTTTGCTGTCTTAGAAACAGCATGGTTAAAAAAAAGAAAGGTTTTGGTTTACTTCAGTAAGTGCTCTCACGTTCTTTAACACAGATGCCAGTTCACAAGCTGTGGTCACTGTCAGTTTTTACATTTGTCCCTTCAGTCATCGCTAAGGGGACACGTAACAATAATTTCAAAATGCATACACCACTGCAGCTGGTGTTAAACTACGCCACCAATCAGGGAAAGGTACCAGCTGTTATACTTTTGAGAATGGTAGATAACCTGGACTGTAAAAAATGGATAAAACACTATGTGACCTCAGGTAATCCTTATAATAACTGGAGGATGTGGAGTTATTTATGTTCAACATTTAGTTCCAAGATCCCCTCCATCTTGTTAAATCACACCATCTTTGTCAAAGTAGAGCTGACCCTGACCCACAGGCAAGGTGATTGGTCTTTCTGCAGCATCTGACCCACATACTGGGTCTGAAGATAGCTGCCGTGTGGCCAGGGTGGCAGCAGTAAGTTTGGGGGGGGGCTATTCTTACCATTGGCTAGTTATGTGCATGGAAGAAAAAAGGCGGGTGAAAACTAATAAAAGGATGTGAAAGCTGTTCTTTAATGGAGATCTGATGCTGTCTAAACGTAGCATAGACTTCCTCTGGGCTGCATTTAGGTAATCTGAAGCACAGTGTTGTTATGACGATTGATCACATGCCCTGTGCCCCAAGACTCCTCAGTGGATGAAACCCAGCTGGCCCTTTTCAGTCTAATTACCTTGTTAAATGGGGTGATATGAACGGTTTCGTTATTTGGAGGAAAAAAACTCATGAAGGCGAGTTTATTTCTTTTATTTGAGAGTGGTGGTTTTCAGGTGTTGAAGTTGGTATCTTTTACCTTGCAACCCTTTTTAGTTTTCCTCACCTTCAGATGCAATGTCTCCCATTTTAAGTAAAGAATTTTCTTATCCTCAGTGTCTTGTTTCCACTTTTGCAGTCTTGGTTTGCAACCTGCACACCTAACCATAGTTAATTTCGACAATATTCTGCTTCTACAGAGGAGAGGTGGAGGTTTGGGGATCTTTATTGAAATAAAAATGAGACTTATTTTGGTCTTTCTTTGGGCCTGGGAGGGGGATGGGATTTATTGATTTTTCCTGAGTCCATGAGTAGAAATATTGAAGAGACATGGGAATTTAACATGCATTAAAGCTGGGTTCAAAAGAAACCTTGAATTTAATTCTACTCCCATAGGCAGAGGGGAAATTCATATTTAAAAGCCAATCTGTATGAAAGACAGGAGCAACAGCACCAGGTCAAGATGACTGCCTGAATTTACTGGTTCATTAAGATTAGAAGAGCAGGTGGGAGAGGATCACAGGAAAGAAAAAGTTGGGATTTCATGCTTATTTTTGAAGGCTGGTTTTGTGTACTGTGAGGTTGAAACAAAAAATAACAAAACACGCACATCTGATCATCCATGGAATGTTCCAGAAAGCAGCATTTCCAATTTAGTCAGGTCAGTTAATTCAAGACTGAAAAAATAGACAAATACTGAAGTTGGGCTTTCAGTTTTCTCCAATCAGAATTCAGGTTTAACTATAGGATTTATTAAACTCACTTTTGGAGTGGACCTCAGGAAACATTCCCAGTTTAATACGTTTGTCACACAATGATGCATTTCACATGTCTGGCTAGGCACTAAATTGGCCAACCGTTTGTGTTCAACCAGCTAACTCCTGCCTGATCATGCTGGCTAAAACTTAGCTAAGATATGCAAAAAGCATTTTAAAAATAAACAGGCAAAAATCTCTTAAGTCTGAAGCAAGCAGCACATTAATATAAGATAATGAGGGCAATGGTTGAGTTTCCAAGAAAGTCAAACACCAAAAGGAACCATAAAATAAATGTGATCTCGACAGTATCTGTCGATTCGCTCCCTGGTTTTTAACACTTGCTAACTCTCCCCTTGGCCACGGAGCTGTAAAAGTCTGTTAACTATGACAAATGAAAACAAGTCTTAGCATCGAGATGTGGAATTTCGCCCCAATGAAGGTTAATCATGCCTCCTTAGCTTTCTGCTACGCAGCTTGGTTCTTTGCTAGCAAGGAGAGTTCAAGGAGACAGCAGCAATAAATGAACCTCGTGGATAAAAGAATATTTACGATCTATTTGCATCTTAAAAACTGTTTTTCCGTAATTGGTTTATGAATGGTTGTCATCCATCTCATAAATTAATCAACCCTAATGTTACTTGGTAACATTTTTTGGGATGGAGTGGAATTGAAATTGTGTTATGGAGGAGAATTTTATTACAGGAAAAGAGATTATGCTGTCTGAACATGAATGTACATTGTGGTTTTCACACACCTACATTGTATTGCTGTTTAAGGCATATTTAAAGTGTTAGTGTGAAGACATTATGGTCTGTCCTAATATCACCCCAAAAAACAAATCCAAATGTTCACTCTTTGACAAAAATGGCTCAAAGCCCATAATAGATTTAATAAAATAATTATGAGTTTCTGTCTTGGGGCTGTGCTGTATTTTTAGTTTTGCAAAAAAAAAAAGTTGCTTTCCTAGTGTTGTGAAAGGCTCACATCAGTGTTCCTGAGCCCCAGGGATCTGTCACTCTTTGACATCTTCTCCCAATATTTTGCTGGAGTTAGAAGTAAATCACTATGGTTTAACCATATGCGAAGAAGGTGAAATCTTTTGGAAAAGACACCAGTTACAATTTATCCAGTTTTATATCTTTCCCATAATTTATATTATACTAATAAAACTGCATTGTATTACTACATTGTATAGATTATTAACCTGGTATGTAGATTATAGAGGTGTTATATCACTTGGTTGCTATAAATCTAATAGACTATAAAAGCTTATTATAGTATGAGTTCGTATAGTCTAGCATGTAAATTTTCACCAGTTTCATGAATGTTGAGACTGTGGGCATGCAGCTCACGTCTTGGTTAGAAGACAACGATTCTTCATCCAGAATGGACTTTTACCTTTTGTGGATTTTAAATACAGAAGTACTGGCTGATACTGGGTGAAAAAGTTGGACCAAACTGTGTGTTGAGTTGGGGAGGGGGGGGGGTTCTGAATATTACCTGTTAAAACATTAAGCAGGAAAACAGGGCCGATGGAGCATTGGTGCAACACAGCAGCAGACAGTATCTAACTGAAATCTTTCACAACAACCAGAGTACTAACAGGGAAGACGTCAAACTGTACAGGTCCACCCATACAGCTAGACTTTCTGCTCAGTGGTTTCAGAGACTGACAGGCAGCAGGGAACAGGTGACTGTCAGATCTTAGGGAGGCTGAATGAATTGGCGGCTCTGGGACAAGGTGTGCATAGAAAGAACCCAGATGCAGATGACCACAAGAATCAGGAAGAGGAACCAAGATATGGGAAATGGGAAGAAAAATGGAAACACAAACAGGAAGTCCTAAAAACACTAAAACAGTAACCTTGACAAAGGATTCAGGCAAACCAACACCATGGGTGCAGGCCTCTGGCTGACCAAAACTGTATATCTGGACACAATATAGTGGCTGACCAAAACCACAAATATGAAAGACATGAGATGCTGGCAAACACAGACCTGAAAACAAAGCTCCAGTGAACAAAAACAGGCTGCCAAATCCAGAAACGGGACTCCAGAGAGAACAAACCTGAATGCCAAGCCTTGTGCTCTGAGATCGATGAAACTGAATTCCGAACAAAAATTGAACCCCACTCCTGATTCAGGGCCAGTTCATATGAACCTTGCTTAGTCCCATAATCACTGAAAAAGGGGAGCTGGTTCTTACACTGACTGAAATGCATCATGGGATTTTAATTTTCCATAAATTCATTTGATGAGCTGTGTAAGGGAGTTTGAAAACACCCAGCCCAAAACCTTAACATTTAGATAAAACTCACAAAGCGAGTAGAGGAGCAAAAGTTAATGTCATCTATGGCTCTGGGAGCTCATAACCACAGTTAGAGCTAGGATATCAGTTCTTGTGAGTTTATGTGTGAGCTGGACATGCCTGGGCCTCTCCTTCCTCCTGCCAGAATGTTAGCAGCGGAACCGCTGGGGCAGCTAGCATCAGCTGGTGAAGACTTCCAGTTAATGAGGCCCCCGTGGGTTATCCTCTTCAGCCTGCCTGTAGCCCTCCTCCATGCCGTTTTCCATACACACACACACACACACACACACACACACACACACACACACACACACACTCACCCTCTGCCTATGGCTATTCTCGAGCTTCGGTCCAACAGAGCACCCACGTATCGAACCGAGGAGTGAGAGAAAGATTGCAAGAAAGCTGCACCTCTCTGTTACGTGGAGGCATGTTGGAGGCAGGATCTGGTATCTGGGGAAATGTTATTCTTCATCCATTTCAAGCGTAACAGCTGAGGTCAAGGAGAGCTTTGCCCCTCCCACACAGACACACAGAGAACTTTCTGTTTGAATGTAGCACACCCCCCCTCCCAAGCTAACACTTGCATTTTCATCATCTTACTGATGGTAGGATTTTTCCATTCTACAGCATTTATAGATCCTGGAGCTCAAAACTGCATTTTCTGCAATAAAAATGAGATCTGCATCACCAACAGCCTCATTTTGCATCTACTCCTTCTCCAGTGTCCTAACATCTGCTTATGTCTGACCCTCTGTTACATTTCGGTCTGCACAGTGTGTGTATAAGTCTGTGTGTGTGTCTATGTGTGTTTTTGAGAGAGGAAAAAAATGACTCCAAGAAGTTTTTAACTCCTAAAAGAAAGATTTCTGGGGATATTTTGAGTTTAGTTGGTTGGAGGTTAGGGAATGGTAATTGCAGTAAAAAATGACAATGGGACATCCCCAGAATGGCAGAAAAACTAATGTGTGTGTGTGTGTGCGTGTGTGTGTTTGTGTCTGTATGGTTGAGTTTGTATGTTTTACTTTCGGGGGTGGCGGCTTGTAGGTTACCCTTGTAGGCATTTTGGTGACACAGAAAGACTATTTTCCCCATCATCCATCAAGCACAGTTTCTAATGATAAAAGGGGTGTTCTGAAGAGCATTCACGTTCAAGGTACGCTTAATTCAAAGCATTGCCCTAGGACTCAAAAGTCACTCAGAAACCTGTGATACATTTGAGCACAGTGTAGGTTCAAGGAATGACAAACTCAGACAGCAGCAGAGCTACATGATATAACTCATTTAAATACACAACCAGTTTATTATGTGATCCTCGGAATATATATTAGTTTTTTACATTTTTTAAAATTCTGTACTGAGTCATGTATAGAGAAGGGCCTGGGTTTAAAAAGTATGTTTCGAGTACTGACCATCTGTGAAGGACATTGCAATAATAACTTGTTTCTGAAAATATTTACATGGTTATACAAAATAATTATTTTGATTCAAAAGTAACCTTTTTCTGCTAGACATCTAATTATATTTTGAAGAAAATACAGTACTTACCACATTTATAAGAACTAAAATAGTTAATGAATGCTAATTATTCTCATTAAGAGAGCCTAAAACTAATATCTGTGTTTATGTGTGGCAGTGTGGCTTCATGCCCCTATAGATTATTGGTTTGATTCTCACCCCTGGCTCTGTTCGTGTGGAGTTTTCATGGTCATCCTGTGTATACGTGGGTTTCCTCCAGTAATTCTGCTTTTAGTGTACTGATATCTCTAAATTGCCTGCAATGGCCTGGTGTTTTGTCCAGGGTGTCCCTTTCCTCATGCCCTGTGATTTTCTAGGATAGGCTTATTTTGGAAGGGTGGATTTCTTTTTGCAATTCATTTTTGAATATATTTTGTGCAGGTAATAAAAATGCAGCAAACTCATTAAATCACTTTTTAAGGAGCTTTTTCAACAATTACAGCTGTTTCTCAATGCTAACAGTAACCATTCTAGAATTATCCATGACAGATGTTTGAGGAACCTGCTTTCTTCTCTCAGGTATTCTTTGCTTCAAAATAGAATTAATCATGGAAAACTTCATGCAAGAACATTTTCTAGGAAAATGCTAAGAAAGGAACTGTTAGATCTGGTAGGACAGAAGTATCCCAGCATGGGAAAATCAAGTTGTCCAGTTTTTATATGAAAATGGAGTCAGCTAAAATTCCCGTTTTTTTCCAGAGGTCAGTTGGTCAAGCTCATAGGAATTGATATTAGAATCCCATTATAGGCACTCTCTTGATGTCTTGAATGGATGTAGGGTAATCGCTTCATTGGGGTCATCAGGTGGGCACCCTGCTTCATCGGTGTTTCGTTGATAGGCTCATGACACTTCCATAGGGCTCAACAGCACCACCTGGTGCCCCAGGTGCACTCCCCTCCACTTTTACCAAATGTTTGTCATTTTGCAGCCCAGATGGAATCCTTTCTCTTCAGCCAAATCCAGTTGCTGCTTCGTTGAGCAGCTTCTGAATGCAACCTAACGGCTTGCCGGAAGGCCTGCCCTTGTACTCCCATCCCCTTCAGAAGCCTGATTGTTGATGTGGCTACAAACCCTCTACACCCTATGTCTACTGGGAGCACCTGGGTATACCAGCTGCGTTGTTCTGCCTCGGCTGCTATGTCTGCATACCTAAAAATTTTGCATTCGTATGCCTCATCAACTGCTGCCTCCCATGGCACTGTTAACTCCACGATGAACAAGGACTTCAGCGAGGTTGACCACAAGATCAGGTCCGGCTTAAGACTAGATGTAACAATTTTTGCTGGAAACATGAGCTTCTGATTTAGATCAACCTGCATCTTCCAGTCCCGGGCAATCCCCACGAGGGTCAGTTCCTTTCTTGTAGACAGTTTCGCTGGAGGTTGTCCTGCTCTTATGAATAGGATGGTGTTTGCGAATCTGGTGATTAGGGGATGGAGGGCATTGGTGGAAGATCTCCTTTCTTCCAGGGTAATCGCCAGTTGTTGTAGAACCTGGTTATGCCTCTAGATGTAGCAACCTTTGGAGAGACTGGCTTTACAGCCAATGAGGATGTGCTTTAACGTCGCTGGGGTTTGGCAGAGAGAACCTGATGGATCTTCTCCAACCCATTGATGTAGGTTCATAGGTGTGGGAAGAACATCATAGGTGGGTCTGATGATGAAGCTGATTCGGCTACCTTCCATTTCCCACAGATCCTTCCAGATGAGCTTCCTATGCTCCAGATTTTCCCAGCTAGTCCACTGGCCCTGTTTGGACTGTGAGACTGCCCTTGCATGTCTCTCTGCCTCCTCTTGCTGCCAAACCTCAGCAAACACCAGCTGTCTTCTCTGAGTAGATGTTGCCCTATGCCATGTGGGTTGACTTGTCCCTAACCAAAACCCACCTCTTCCTTGTTGTACCTGTCCCACAATGTCTCTATGTCTAAGATCAGATATTGCTAGCTGAGCAGCGTCAGACGGAGTCCACTTCCTCCCTGTTGCCTGCCTAGGAGCAGTCGCTTGTATTGTAGCATCTTGAGACTCTGTCAGAGTCATGTCCAGCCTTACTTTGGTGCATTTGTACTCCTCCGTCAGGCTTGAGACAGGCAGCTCCAGCACACCATGTCCATACAAGCTGATGCTGCCGAGGCATCGTGAGAGACCTAGCCACTTCTTGATAAATGAACTGACTGTCCTCTCCAGCTTCTCGATTTTGGAGATAGGGACCTTGTAGACCGTTAGAGACCACATCAGACGGGGGAGCATTCCAAACTGCAGACACCATAGTTTCAACTTGCCAGGAAGCGAGGTCTTGTCTATAATTTAATAATAATTTAATAATAACCACCAAACAATAGTTACAAAATATTTAGATCTGTTTCACCTGGTCATTGTTACTCATATAAATTGAAGCAGAGTTTTACATTCACCTCCAATGCTGTCATGCTGCGAAGTGGTAAAACAAAGAAAATATCTAGATAATATATCCAGATTTAATTACAGAGCGTGCATTAAATGGTCTGGACCCCAATTCCCTGATTAGTTGTTCAGATGAAATTGAATTAGCTTTAATTGACTAGGCTCCATGTGATTAAAAGAGACGAATCATCAGAAAATGCTAAACAACCACTCTGTAACCACAAATAAACAAGGCAAGGAGACTCTTGTTCTGCAGCCTTTCCTGCAAGGTGATGCTATTTGGATTCCCACGCTCAATGAGATGGCGGACAATACCACATTTGTCAGGTAAATTACTCCTTGGATCTGAGCGCTGTAATACAACATAATGAAGTTATAAATTATCAATTAAAATAATTACAGAGCAGATCCAATTTAATTAACGTGGAACGGCACATGAAAGCCAGTCATGCAGTAATTGGGCCTTGATGTCTTTTCGCTTTTGAAATTCAATTATTCAACGCAGTTGGGTGTGCTGAAAGAGTGAGCTATTTAGAGAGAAAGACAATAGTGGTATGGGGAAGTACCTGTGCTACTGTGGACTTTGCCTGGTCTTTAATGATTTGGTGTTTGTCAAGATGTACATATTCCATAATGTAGTAATTGCACTGCAGTAGTGGGTATTGCTTAGGTAGCTGTGTGAAGGACGTGGACTATAGGCCAGGCAAGTGGGTCTATACCTTGGGGGGGTCAAAGAGTGCCTACTGCATTTTGGGTTTACACCTGTTAAGTGTGTTTCAAAGTGAGTCTACCCGTTATTGGGTCAACACTACAGTGGTTCTACTCCATAGACAGTCTACATCATAATGGGTCTGCTCCTAGCACATTATACACTGTGCAACACTTCATTCCTAAACCAAGGTATAAATAGGAAGCTGGTCCTCCCTTTTCTGCTATAATAGCCTCTGTAATGGCTTTACATTAGATGTTGGAATATTGGAAGTGATACTGATGTGCAATCAGGTCCATTTCTGTTTCTGTGGTCTACTGCATCTCAGCTGGACTCTTGATGCTTTAAGTTTCCACATCACAATCAGTTCAGCTGCAGTTAACCAGGGCAGAAGTTTGATACTGACTAGTTGGAAGGGTAGATTTCTATGATGGTGCCACGCTGAACATCTCTAATCTCTTCAGTATGACCCATTCTGCTATCAGTGTTTGTTGCTGGAGATTGCATGACTGTGTGCTTAATTAGTCAAGTCAAAAGTATATGAACATTCTGATAATTCAGTCTCGACATACATTTGGCCATAGAGTGTACACCAAGGGGCATCTCATGGCTTTACCCATAACCTATAAAGGAGCGCAGTAACCGAACACCTGCTCGATGGCAGGCAGTCCTTCTGTTGAATTTTGGAAGACTGCAGGTTCCTTGGTCATAGACGTAATACCATAGCGGCTGGGATGTTAACTTACTTCCACTTGTGGTGTTGGATACTGCAGCCTCAGTCATAGTCATAAGAGTGCAGGAAGTTCCTCAATACAGGTCCCATTTGCATGGAGAAGAAATCAGACCTCTATAAAAGTTTCAATGACAAAAGCCAGCAGTGGGTTTTGTGTGTAAAGAGTCAGTGCAGAGATCATGACCTGGTTCCTCTCACCCTGTATAAACCTTCTGCCCATTATCTCTATAAATGGATATGGCTGACCCTAAAACTTGAATTGAGATTGTGGACCTGCTCAGATAAAACGACTGAGGAAAACTGACGTTAAAAATAAACTCAGCCAATTCATTAGTTACACATTGCTAGTACTGGATTGGACCCCCTATGACCTTCAGAACTGCCTTAATTCTTCGTGGCATAGATTTAACAAGGTGCGTGAAACATTCCTCCGAGATTTTGGTCCATATTAACATGATAGCATCAGACAGTTACTGCAGATTTGTCTGCTGCGCCATCAAGATGCAAATCTCATGCTTCACCGCATCCCGAAGATGCTCTATTGGATTGAGATGTGGTGATTGTGGAAGTCATTTAAGTACAATGAACACACTGTTATGTTCATGAAACCATTCTGAGATGATATGAGCTTTGTGACATGGTGGATTATCCTGCTGTAGGCATTAGAAGATGGGTACACTGTGGTCATAAAGGGATGGACATGGTCAGCAGCAATACTCTGGAAGAATGTGGTATTTAAATGATCCTCATTTGCTACTAAGGGGTCCAAAGTGTGCCAACAAAATATTCTTCACATCATTAAACCACCACCACTAATCTGAATTGTTGGTACAAGGCAGGATGGATCCATGCTTTCATGTTGTTTAAGCAGAATTCTGACCTACCATCTGGATGTCACAGCAGAAATTGAGATTTATTAGACCAAGCAACATTTTTCCAATCTTCCATTGCCCAATTTTGGTTAGCCTGTGCCCACTGTAGCCTTAGGTTCCTGTTCTTAGTTGACAGGAGTGACACCCAGTGTGGTTTTTTGCTGCTGTGCTCATCTACTTCAAGGCTTGAAATGTTGCGCATTCAGAGATGCTCTTTTGCATACCTCGGTTGTATCAATTGATTATTTAAATTACTGTTGCTTTTCTATCAGCTCAAACCAGTCTGGCCATTCCTCTCTGATCTCTGCCATCAACAAGGCATTTTTCACAAGGGAATCACAGCTAACTGGATGTTTTTCCTTGTTTGGATCATTCTCTGTAAACCCTAGAGATGGTTTTGCATGAAACTCCCAGTAGATCAGCAGTTTCTAAAGAGACTTGGCTCATATTTTGTCCATTCTAATATGTGATCTGACTTTTAAATGAAGCTCTTGACCTTGACTCCTATCGCTGCATGGTTTTATGCATTGAGCTGCTGCCACATGATTGGCTGATTAATTATTTGCATGAATAAGCAGGTGTACCTAATAAAGTGGCCGGTGAGTGTATGTAATGCGGTATCTGAGACTTCGAAACCGGTAAAATCACAGCACCTCTCAAAGGTGATTTCCTCATAAGCAAACTCCTTCAAAGAGCTGCTAATGTGGGAGTTGGAGGTAACGGGGATCATTAACCATTTTTGCTTGTCCCTTCCACCCCTCTTTTCGCTTCTGGCGAAGACCTGGTATCTTGCTAAGTAGCTGACCAGATGTTCTCCAGGAATGACAGATGTTCGTTTTGCTATGGCTCACTCTATCAAGGCAGGCTGTGAGGGAATCTGCGGGAGCATGATAAATTAGAGGCATGCCCATGAAGCGGGGCAGACTAGACCAAGAGGTGCAGGCGATGGGGTGAGATGAGGGAGAGAGGGTCAGAGAGTATCGTTGCCAGAAGATGCATGTTTGAAGGCCAGCAGATCCTGGAACATCATCACTGGCCAGGGACACATCATTTTTTCTCTTCTCACTTCAGTTGCTAAAAAGTTTGCACGTTTTTTTTGTTTTTTTTTTTTCGTTTAATTATTTCCTAGTCCACGTGGCTGGTTGGAGCTGCAAACGATCCAAGACAATATGCCTGTTTTTAACTAATGACCCTTCATTTAATCCCAAAGCAAATTAGTACTTTTCAATTTTTGCCTCATTATCGATTTGTGTACTTGACTGATTAGTTCAGTGGATTTTAATTTTTTTCTTAACTATATGAACTGAAACAGTGTTGCACATTGAACACATACAGAGTCTGCTAAATCCATCTTTCTTCTTTCAGTGTCTCTTTCCTAGGAATTTAATGTTTTCCAGATGTACATGCATGCAACACCTGGCCTATAACAATGTCAAAAGATTCCAACGGCTTGCCACCCAGTTTGAGTATGCCTTTACCATTGTGACCTTGACTAATTTCATGAGGAACTCATTTCGGCTACTTTTCTGTAGAAAAAGAACTTTTCTGTACTATTCTGTTTTCTTGGATAAATCCAATGTTTTGACTGCATATTCATTTCTCATACAATTCTTTTACATTTTAATGTTTGTGATTTTACAGATCTGTAATTATTTATGTTGTAGATGTAGTATTAAATTTGCAGGCTACATCAAGCTATAAATGAATCCCTTCAACTTTGGACAAAGCTTTGCAAGCAGCTACTATTTTCAGATATCAGAAGCGTTTCTGATATCCGCCTGCAGGACCATGTTTTCTTGTCTCATATTTGCTGCTCCTCTCATTAGCCTGATAGGTCACCTGCTCCTCCAAGGTCACACCGGCCTTTCATGTCGTGTTAGACGTTGTTCTTCCTCTTACTCCACCAACAGGACAGGGCAAGAAAGTTCCTCTTTCCGCCGGTGCCCATCTGGTGGGAGTCCAAAGCCGGGGAACCACGGCAGATGGAGGTGGAGATAGCATCTCAGACTGTAGGATCTGATAAGTTGGTGTGAGCACAGTGGAGGAAGGGCCGGCACTGTACAGATTCGATTTTCATTACCCCGTAATAAATGCAGCGTGAGGCCCGGCGAGACTGTGTCAGTGGGAAAATAAATCTGATACATGCATAAACGACACCCCTAGGGAGGAAGCTGGAGCGTGGTGTGCTCACCGTGAGGAAATGAAACAGAAATAGAAAGTGCAGCTGAGGTAAAGCTGAAGGATCTACACCCTCTCCCTCCAAACTGACACCCCCAAGCTGAGATTAGACGTCTGCATGATAATGTATACTCACGGCAGGGACACTGTTCCTCACAAGATTCTCTGGAGGCCTGAGATTGTGTAATTTGTGTACGAGGGCAAATAATTGTGTCTCCAGTGAAGGTTCTCTTCTGAAATCTTTGCTGCTTCAATGAAGGAATCGGGTACTTAAGCGAGGTTAGTGAAGTTGACCAACTCTGTACACACAGACAGTCTGTTTGTTATCTGTCATAGTATTCAGTTGGTGTCTAATGTAGGTGGAAGGGTTGTGGCCAGTAAGTGAGCACAGAGGCAGGAGTAAGTGGGGGGGAAAATAAGCGTTTTTTTTGCCCAAGCAAGTGCTGTCACCATACAAACCACTTAAAGGTTGACCCAAAATACAAGAGGGAAAAAAAAAAAAAATTAAAGTGAGCAATGATCAGAAACATACATGAACATAAAAAAGAAATAAACAAGACTACTCTTGCCTCTAAAACAAACAGAGGTCAAACACCAGCAGTCCCACTTTACTTCTGGAAAAACCCATGAGTAGAAATTCATTTATATAAGCCTAACAAGACTGCTCCTTGGCACAACAGCCGGAAGATGTATATGGTCATGTCCAACACCATTAAACATCAGCGGGGGAACCAAAAACACAAAAAATGACATAACATAACCCACTAACATACATAGACAAACATTAAACATTTTATACAACAAACCCTTACTAAGTTTAAAATTGTTGAATTAAATAAACTACAGGCCCTTCTCCTGGATGGCCTGTAAATGTATGGCTGTGCTTCCTGCAGGAAACACATATCAGGTCTTTGTTTCCACTCAGACACCTTTTGCATTATGTCATAGAAACAAAGGTAATTGGATACTGAGACTGGTAAACCCAGCTAACAGACAAACAATGCATGTTTATGACAACTCCTTTAAATTACTGCTAACTGAGTGTGGGCACAAACTCAGTAACAAAAGTTAATAAAAGCCATCAACACAAACCCATACTTGTAATAAACTGAAATGTTTGAAAGTTCTATTCAGGCTGAGCCTGCAGGGTCTTGTGTGACATGCCTGGTGGCCCGTCACAGTTGGCGTGTTCCATTTGCTCATTGATTATTGGTATGAACCATGTTTATTGTTCAGAAATATGAAGTTGCTTCAATGCACTAATGATCCTCTAACTTTTTAGCTATGTGTTGTTTTGGAAATTAATTAACTTAATGTTGGTATTATATTTCCACCTGAAACCCTGACCGGGATAAGCAGTCAGAAGATGGATGGATGGATGAATTACATTTTCTGTTTTTGATTAAATTTGAATTGGCAGAAACTACAAGTAACTGTTGTCTGTTTCAAAAGGGTTTTTTGTTGTTCTGTCAGAAAAGATTTTTATCAATATCATTATTTCAAATGTTACTCCAGAAATTTCCATGACAGACATCTAAGTCCATCAGAATGGTCCTTTCAGACTAAGGTTAAAACAATTATTTTCCACAAGAATCATGGAAAAGATCCAGAGGGTAAATCTCTTTAATACTCACACAAGGAATCTGCTGGCATCTTTGTGTAGAAATCTATTAAATAGATCATTGCACGTTTACACTCTGGTCTGTGACAGATGGCCGAAAGTCTGGGATCTGAGCGGGCAATTTTGTGCATGGCTGCCACGAGACATTCTCTGGTGGCTTCATGCTGGCTTGCACGCTGTCCTTTGACCTTCAGCCCCCTCCTGACTCACAGCCATCCAAGTGGCGCATGTGAGTAACACACAGGGGCTGGAACCAGGGTCCTCTGTGTGCTGGATCCCTGCTCCTGGCAGACGGATGGCTTTGGAGCCATGGGGACAGAGCTGGGAGCCTTGAGCCTGATAATCAACATGACATGCTGTGTCTAGCATGGCAAATTTGGCCTCCACCTGGAGACGAACAGCGCTTGTGGAGGAAGTTTCAGCATTGACTCCAAAGGGACGTGCAAGATGGGCAAATGTTGTACATCTATATCATTTTAGCATGCATGGATTTCATTATAAAAATTTTACATTCTCTATCAAACACTTTTAAACTATTCATTCATCCATTTGCCATAACGGCTTATTCAAAGCAGACACGAGCCTGAATTTTTATCCTTGGAAATACAGGGCATTGGGTAGGGAACACACTACCTGACATAGCAATGTTTAAACTATATTATCAAAAATGCATTTTCAGTGTGCCACAATCTTATAGGAGACTAAGATGTAAATATTGATTTGTTGGACTTGTATAATACACGATAGTTTAGCAGAATCTAACATGAACCATAGAGCATGGACTTGTAATTGCAAGGAATAACCTGCTGTTGTACCCTTGAGCCAGATAATTAACCTGGCTCCAATGAAATGTACAGCTTGATCAACAGCTAAGATGAAATGAAACCGTTAGCTAATCAAAAGCTACAATCTGGAATGGTTAAGTAGCCTACTGTTGATCTGTCTCGCAACAACAAAGCCCATGCCAGCTAGTGAAGTGTGAGCGCAGACCGGCATTTGGCGTCATCGGCCTGCTTCCTGATGCTCTGCAGGCTTCATCACACTCAGCTCAGAGAAGGGTACTATCCACTTGATGCCTCATGCAGTCTCCTACACACCCAGTTGATAATGTTTTGGGGCAAAGAGAGGGAGAGTAACTCAGTCACCTCATCCACCCGGCAGAACGTCGGCAATTGTAGCTGTGGCCAATGTAACTTAGTTAGCTCAAATACCCACAGCGGGTCATCATCAACCGGTTTGCCAGTGTGGAGGTTGGTCCTCCAGTTCCTTTATCAGTTAACATGTTTAGATGAATTTATGGATGAAATAGAGTAAAGGTATGTTAATAAGAACCAGTGTGTGTGCAAAAAGGAGTGCACCACAAGGTTCATTAGCTCAGTAAACGAGATAAGCATAATGCGATTTGTAAGTAAATGGCCCTCAGTGGTGGAATAATGTTCCACATCAGTCAGGTCTTCAGAATCCTGTCCACTCTTCAAGAAAACATAATAGATAATGTGTTTCTGTTATTTCCATTACTCTCATTGACTTTATGGCACGTGGAAGTGGAAGACATGAAGGGTTCACATACTTTAAAGCAGTGCTAGATAATTTCATAAGCATTTGTTTGCTTTTTGATGTCTCCAGACGGTGTTGTGAAGAAGCCATATTTACTGGTGCTCATTGGGATTCATGTGCTTGAAAACTCAACAGACGGAGGACAGGCAAGCTTGAGACACAAGCCGCTGAACAGCGTAGCCAAGGTGTACAGTCACATGACTCTTCTTGTTTCTATGTGCATGTGATTGCAGTTCATGGGTTGTTACCTCCCAGAATTATTTGACTCCATCAGGATAACCATGTCCCATAGTGAAGATGCTCAATTTGTCTGGGTATGTGATTAATCAATTCATTTTGTAAGAAACCAACCACTGACTGTGTAAGATGGCTCCGATCCTCAGACTGTATGACTGGCTTCTGTCCTGATGGTTTGTGATTGGCATCTCTCCTAACACAGTATGATTGGCTCCCCAGCTGAAACAGTATGATTGGCTTCTCTCTTTGTGCCGTATGATTGGCTCATCTCCTAACACAGTATGATTGGCTCCTATTCTGAAACTGCATTATTGGCCTCCATCCTGATGCT
This sequence comes from Gymnarchus niloticus, assembly GCA_009936485.2. Classification (NCBI taxonomy): domain Eukaryota; kingdom Metazoa; phylum Chordata; class Actinopteri; order Osteoglossiformes; family Gymnarchidae; genus Gymnarchus; species Gymnarchus niloticus. The sequence continues at coordinate 18,488,669 of JAACJT020000110.1, read as the reverse complement.
TTACAATTGGTTCCCATCCTGACCTGACATTGCATTATTGGCTGAAATCCCGAGGGACCATCTGAACAACAAAACTGAACTTTCCCTCTCCAATGCTGCCGGTGTCCTCCATGATTCTGCATTTCATCTTTATACTGCACAGTTCATATATTGTGACCTGTACTATATTACCTTTATCGCATTGATTATTTATGAGGAGATGGTTTGATGGTGGAGACCATCTAAGAGGACAAGGACGTATCGCCTCCTGGCTTCTGGGAATCACTTCTAATTCCCAGGAGGACTGTCAGCTTATCTGTCCCCTGGCTCTGTATTAAAACAAATAATGGGACAATAAAGACATGCAAGTGTCGAGGCAACTGATTGCAAATATAAATCATGCTTGCAATCAGGAACGCTTCACACAGTAGTAGCTGACTGAAGGTGGTCTTAGCAGTTGGAAAGCTTGCGGTCATTCAAAGAATGTCTGCATCTTTTTCCAGGGGCAGAGGGGTGTGTGGCCAGTGCTCTCTCTGACCCCTGAAGTGGTTTTTTTCTCCCGGTGCCTCTTAGGAACTTTTTCCCTATTGACTTTTAATAATGACATTAATTGGTTTCACGGCAGTCTGCACCATTGCTAATGTTCCATAATTGCTAGAGTTTTGGGGCTATCCCGGGAAGCAAAGGGGACAAGGCTGGGGACACCCGGTGAAGAATGACCTTTCTAATTTTACTGGTAGAGCTGTTGCTGGAGCCTGAAGATCTGACAAAACAATTTGGTGGAGGGAGTGTTGTATAAAAATATTTCAAACTGAACCGATGAAGTCTGAGCGTGAAAATCCCTACAAAATGCTATTTCTCTAGAAGGCATTATAGCTGTAACAATGAAGCTTAATGTTTTTTATAGCTTTACTTTACAATGTTTAGAAATAATTGGAATGCAGTTTATTTTCATGTCTGCTTCACAAATCAGTCAGAAACTATTGCTTACATGCATTCTTCTGGAAAACAAGTTTGGGTAAACGCCATCATGCTGATCAGCCATAAATATACTATTAACTTTGAATTTTCAAATGGGTATGAAACACAATGTAATGACTACACTGGGTTAGAAGATGACACGTAAACAGAAAATGATGCACACATTTTCACAGTCAGGTTTTCCAGCCAAAACAGTTTTTCCTGATATCAGTCACTTTCACCTGCAGCCAATTAGCTTTCACAGACCAGATAACTTCTGGTTTTTCGTCCACCTCAGCATGTCATAAGAAACAGGCTGCCTTTTCGTTCACCACACTCTTCTTCTGTGGACCGTCCTTGAACAAAAAAATTCACAATCGGGACTCCCCAGACCTCTCCACATCTCCCTTGCTGGATCACTTGCGCCATCACAAAATATCCGGATGTGAGATCTGCTTCATCTCCTGCTCTAGTCTCTGTGCTGGCTTGTGGTGGACTTTGAGATGCTGCCTATTTGCTTTTGTGGGGCAGAGGATGGCGGTCCAGGGTTTAATGCAGACATTCCTGGCAAGCTTTTTCTACAGTGGTTGCATGGAACATCTTCAAGGGTCATTGGATCAGTCTGGTCCATCTTTGATTCCGATCTGGGGCTCAGTGATTCAGATGACCACTTGAGGCCCGTATCTCGTACCCTGACTGATTTATGGGGGCCGTGTTGTTTACTTGAGGCGAGAGACCAAGGGCTTTCAGCCGTCTCCACATTCTCCATCATTTACTCGTTGCTGATTTCTGCTCTTTGATCTGCCTGAGCTTTTATATTTTTACATATATAATACACATTAAAAATAAATTAATCCACTAAGCCAGCGTCAGGCTACCGTGTTTCTGGCAGCATGAGGATTTGCATGTGAGAGCATAGCCCCCCCCCAGATCCCAGATCACTTGGCCTGCGCCTGGGAAATAGTTCCAGTCGTTGCGATATGAATCACAATTGAATCACACGGGTCTGTAGGAGTGTGGAATGTATCAATACACTTTAGTATCATCCTATCTCGGTAGAGCGCTGTGCTCAGAGAATGCAATGTGAAGTTTTATTAAAGTTAAACCTACATATTTATTTGCTGAGTATCAGTACAGCAGTGTTACTCGAGAGGCTACAGGTTGAGTTTCCATAAAAATGATCAGAAATTTTTTGCATATCATAGTATCAAACATTGCTGTAACTCTTAGATATCTGTTAATTAAACTTGCCTGTTAACTAATTCTTAACCATGGAAGTCAACACCAAGACAATTAAACAACAACTAAAAATAATGAATTGCTATCTCCAATGTAACTGAAAGAATCAAACCAATTTCTTTGACTAAATGTTAGAAAGCCATATTAATAGAATAATCTATATATACAAAAAAGATAAAAAGTTATGCCCTTTAATGTACTAGCATCATGTCCATGGTGTACCCCAGCCTTGTGCCCTGCACTGTGCTGCCTGGGATAGGCTGCAGTGGTCTCATTAATCTTTCCATGCAAAATTCACAATTTATAAAAAAGAACTTGACGGGAGATCTGCTGTACATTTATGGAAACTCAGGGGCATGCATACTCAATGTTTTGAATAAAATTGGATAAGGCAACACCCATTGTAAAACAAAGAAATGCAGGTAAACCTGATAAATCACCACACACATGCCAACAATTCATCTCATCAAGCCACACTTTAACGTGTCAAACAGTAAGTCTAAAACATGTTAAGTGGGATCTCTATATTTTCCATTCATTTATGTAAGCCAAAAACTATAAATTTGCTGTGGGGAATTAGCAAATTAATTTCAAATATTATATTTTGTAACCTCCTTCGATGAATGGACTAAGTGAGAATAAGGTATCAAACGTTTGCATACAATGATCATCATATTTAAACAACTCAAATGTTGGTGGCAGTGTTTGTATTCATCAGGTGGGAGAGTGCTGTACAAATCAACAAACCAGTGGTTTTCAACATGTGGGCCAAGGTTTTCAGCATCATAAGAGGATGTGTTGTGTTTCACCACATGGCAGAGTGAAACAACTTTCCAGTCCCCAACCCACATGATATGCAGCCAGATAATCCAGACTTGCATTCCCACACGCGTAAAGAACCTTATGGCCCTTCAGCAGTGACATCCCGTAAGGACGTGATGTGTAGCTTCTAAAAAACAAGAGCAATTGTATCATTTAACAAGACCCTTTAATGAAACCAATATTTCGCTCAATACTCCTATAATTTCCCTGAGATCCCTTACCTTTTCTTGGATTGCTGTACAGGTGTCCCATTGTGCATGACTGAAGACATGAGCATTACTGGGGGCTGTCGGGACACGTGGCGATGGCGTCAGTGTCTCTCACAAAGCTTTGCTGGGAATGGGTTCACTGCAGTTCTCTAGAAAGGCTTGACCTACGTATCAAATGAGCAGGTGGTTCATTTGCATTGACCATTTATGGTTATTTGTGGGTGGCAACTGGCCCGGATCTCAGGCTTGTACACATACAAATGTTTATAAGATAGTTCTGACCTATAATGGGGAAATTTCATGCAAATATGTGTACATCAGGTTTCATAAATGTAATTTTTTTTGCATATGCCATTTCCTGTTTTTTTGGTCTATGCATAGTTTCACGCTGGAGTCCATGGAAGGATTTATAAATGAAACCCCAGGCCCACGATGACCCTGAACAGGATAAGTACAGTAGTTAGAAGATAGATGGATGGATAAAAATTTGTACATTTGTCAAAATTGATTCCAGTTTACATGAGAAGATTAATGCTTCACCAGCTGTTCAACCAGGAGAATTTGCATCATGTGAGCAGACCCTTCCAAGTGGTGAACCGGTGAAGTGGTTTTGACCTTCACAGTGCGTACCGTGCCACAGTGGATGAGGGACATGTCAGTTTGATTCAGGCACTAACTTTAATCACCTGGTTAAGATGCAAAATTTAGAAAGTACACAGTACTTATTCTGAAATCTAGACAACCGTGTCAGGAGCAGCCGGCTATTTTAATTCTTTTTAAAGGTTGCTCCTGATCACCAAAATGACAGCGGCACGTGAAGTGTAAAGTGGGGGACATAAGCATGGCGAGGATTACTGAGAGGGTCTTCAGAACCACGGGCAGCTCTGCGAACAGATCCAAAGATTTAGGAGATTTTGTTTTTCCATTGAGAGCTGTGAGAAAAACAGACAGTTACCATCCTTTTCAATAAAGAAACATAATGCAACGATCACATAGCCAACCAGACGGTGCTCCCATGACTTTGATAAGCTATTCTTCTTATTGTAATGAGCAGAAAGATGGGGCCCACCATATGTTCAGATCAACAAAGTCAGGGTCTTGAAACCAGCAGCATTGCTACCTGGTGATGCTATATTACACCTGGGCCATATATAAAGTGGTAGCCAGGCCCTGGCAGCACAGGACATGAGGAATCCTGGGTGGGATGCCAATCCATCAGAGGTTACAAGCACCTGTTTTAGGTGCATGCCTACAGAGCACTGAGAGGAAACCCACGCAATCAGAAAGAGCAAACTCCCCACAGGGGCAACTGCATCAAAACCTTGAGGGTTGCGAGGGAAACATTATTGGCACAGGGCAGAGGGATCTGGAAGTGTCCGCAGACTTTTAACAAGCGTACAAACAACATCCATTTGTTGCTGCTTAGTTCTTGTTTTGATACGTCTAAATTATGACAGGAGTGCCTTACGGGAAATTCACAGCTGGGTACAGACTCGAACAGCAGAGTGTGCTCCCTGCTCATCCAGTCAAACCTTTTGGAGTGTCACTTCAAAGACTGGGATGGTGGTGTCTCCAATGCGTACAATGTCTGCTTGAAACCTTCACGGTCTGCCCTTTACTGAGACAATAGTATGTTCTACTTTGCTTTCCCGTGTCAGCAGTGAGGGCCTGTGACAAAAAAAAGTAAAAAATCAGAGCAAGTAAACAAACGGTGGCTTCATCCAATGAAAGTGGAGAACGAGTGTGTGGTCACGGTATTAACGAGTTCTCCTCACTCATTAAAAAATAAACTTTGGTGGTGAAGTTTCTGGAAAACTGGCTGTCTCTACTAGCTTTGAAGAAGATTGAAGGAAAGGAATTAAAAAAAATTTGAAAAAATGAACCTTGGTGGAGCAGTTGTTCAGCTTACAGCGATTAATCCTGAACAAAAGACGGCCAGCATATGGAAAAGCAGCGTGGGTGGGGATGGGATGCAAAGGTGCGGAAATGTTTAAAGAAAAAAACGTCTGAGGTGATGAAAGGAAAAACAGCAATCTGAAGCCGGGAGTTGCCATAGCTTTGATGCTAAGCATCTCGCTCAGTTCCAGTATCATGTTTTCGTTAATGATGAAGATTAATTGGTATGCAAGTACTGGTGAAAAAACATACGAGGGGATAACTAACAAGGGGCATGTTTTATAACTGCGCTTTGGAAGGAAGAGTAAGCCGTCCTCGCCGGGCCTCCAGAGCGGCTTGTTTATCGCAAACGTTGCTGTGACAGTGGGTAGTTGTGACACTGCCAGTTTCCTGAGTTGGCTGCCAAAACTGCCTGTGCAGATGGCTAGTGGACAGTGCTGCGCCATGAGCTGGGGCAGCCGGGGATTCTGGGTACAAGGCGGTATGGCGTCCGGTTGCCTGGCCCGGCTCCTTCCTCAAAAAAAGGGGTGGCAGTGGACCTTAGCCTTGGGACGAAGCTTAATTGGATGTCCCACCCCAGGCTTGAGTCCCATTACCCCACTTACAGCATGCAAAAATAAAGTCATCTGGGATGTGGCTCTGAAATAATAAAAACGGCAACTGACGTATATTTTATCATAATAGCAGTGCCTTCCAGAAAAAATAACTCTTCTATTCTGTCCAAATTTATGAGAAACGTGACATTTTCTCAGTTTCCTTTGAATTTTTTTTTACCTTTCATCCTAGGCTTCATCTAAAATAAAAGCCAGTAAGAAGGTCAGTTGTAGAACATTTGAAATAACCCCGTGTTTAGATATATTGACCTCGTTTGGCTGTAATGCCTGTAAAGGGTGATAAAAAGGATAATTGAGAGCCAAACCACTGTAGTCTGCACTGTCTATCACCAAGGGCTGGCTTTGTGGTATTTATATCCTCTTGGGTCATTGGAGCTTTTAGTAGGCCGCAATTCACCCTCAAGTCCTTTGGAAAAAAGATGCAGAATTTTACAGAGTGCTGGACTATCATGTGAGTTCCTATGTATCCCTAGATGATTCTAACATGTATTCCAATTTCTTCCTCAGCTGTTTGTCATAGACACACACACACTTACACACGTGTGTGAATTTCTAACCCTGTAGGGGCCTTTCATTCATTTCTATTGGCCTAAGCGTAATCCTAAATATGATAACCCTAATCTTTACCCAGCCCTATTGTTAACCTCCTTAATCATAAGTAACCCAACAACATACATGACTTTTGGATCTTTTGGTTTTTTTGATTGCATTCACAGATTGTTATAAAGTTGAGGTTTCCCTTGTGGGGACATGAGAAATGCCCCTACAAGGTAAAATGTCAGGGTCCCCACAATATAATATGAACGTGGTACACACACACACACACACACACACACACACACACAAACAAACAAACAAACAAATAAATGAGTCTGCTGCTAAGAGTATAGCAAAGCAAACACAGAGAAGATGAAAGAGATAAGTAACCATAGATGCTATGTAAACTGTCTTCAAGTGGATGGCGGTGGGGTGCAGGGAACTGGAGTCAAATGCACTTCATCAAAGTCGCTCTGCTTGTTGTAACAGATAAGGTCAACTCAATTATATGGTGAAGCCCTCCAATTACTCAGTCTGCCAAGGTAATAAACGCTGGAGAGGGATCCTCTGTCGGGCTGGAGCATGACTTTGCATCGCCTGTGATTCAAATTATTGGGTGACACGGGCGTCCGGCCATGGAAAACCAGGCACCACACAACCTGCTTCCATCCACTTTCAAAATGAAAGGATCGGGCACATTTAAAATTTTCCCTATCCTGGGAAATCTGTCTTAATATCACCTTCAAATTCATCCAGCCTTTTGTCCTGTTTGCATGTGATGTTTTACCAAACGATGGAAGGCTCTGTTGTAAATCAAGTCATGCTGGATTAATAAAAAAATTCAAATTGTGAGTATTTATTACTTTTTTGAGGCAAAAGGAGGGATTCTTTCAGATTAGAGATTAATAATCCTTGCATTTCAGCATCAATTAGCCACATTTCTGAGGCATGTATGTAAAATATCCTGCATCTTTTTTTTTAGGGACTCTTGCCCCACATCCCATTTCACATGCAACTTGCAGGTCCTTCAAGGAAGCATGGGAATGATTTATCAGGCTTGTCTGTTCCACATATATACACAGCCAATCCAACAGAAGTGTGATGCCCTCTGCATTCTGACGGCGGCGCTAAGGAGCAGCGTAACACCCAGAGTCAGTGAGTTTTAGGTGGATGTCATTCAGCAGTCGACCCGCAGCTGAGAGTTGTCACTCAGGCTAAGGGAAAATCACACACTAATACGCTTATTAAATACATCATTGGAGCTGCAGTGTTATATGCAACTTCTTGTGTTAGAATTCTGCTAGGTTCAGGAAACATAACATCTTTATTAAGATTAGCTACTTTTCTCTAAGTTAACAGGGTTGGAATGTCACGAAAGCAGTTGCCACAGCCATGAAAGGGTCAGCGGCATTTTTGAAGTAAAACCTGATTAACGGTTCTCATTAAAGTCGTACTTTTTGGTTTGAACTTGTCATGAAGCTACCTGATGTATTTTAACAACACCTCCCCCCACCCCCATCAACTGAACCAATTAAAGATTCCCTTTAGGACCCAGAATGGCAGGCTTCTGTAAGTGACCGTCGCCATGCTTTAGTTTCACCACCTGCCAGCAACCCCGTTCATTACACTCTAAAATTACAACTCTTTTAAGTTCCATGCAATATCTACTAACTTCCTGTGCGTTTTCTATGACTTTGCAGTCTAGTACTTTCGACCTGTAACTGTTCACAACGAAAGCTGAGCCAGATCAGGAGCTTGTCCATCCAAAATCCTGGGTGATCACAAGATGCACATACAGAACTGTGCAAAAGTCTTGAGCCACCCCTCATTTCTTCATATTTTGCTTCCAAAGAGCTAGACTTGTATTTTTTTTTTTATGTAGCCTCAAGGAATAGTTCTCCAGGCTTCCTGAAGGACTTTCAAAGTTTTTGGCTCTCATTTCCAGTCCAGTCTCTGTACCTGGCCAGTTTCAGAGGAATGTTTTTTGTTTGTTAAGCCACACAGTGACCTACGTATGAATCATTCAAGCAAAACAAAGCCATCCAACTTAAGTCATGAACCAGTGAAGAAACAGGTGCAGATGATTACAGATGATCAGATGATGCTGCAATAAATCACTGTACCTATGGTCCCATTTTCCTAGCAAAATATAAAGAAATGAGGGGTGGCTCAAGGCTTTTGTACAGCACTGTACATTTTGAGATTCTCCAGGTTATAATCACCAGTTCATTAAGACCCCTGTGTCAATCGGCTCTGGGAGGAGATTCGCATAAACACTGGGAAAACACAGAAAGTACTCCAAGTATGAATAACGACAGCTGTAATCACACTGGTTATCAAGTAAGGGAAGACTTTTGTAATGTTCTCATTTCATTGTGAATTACAAATACATTATAATTTCAACTCTTTTGGAATACAGAGAGGATTTTTTTGATGTTTGCATGCTCTTTGGTTGCTGTTTTCGGTGATTTACTTCATAGCATCATATCTAGCACATCTGTTGTGCTACTATACATATTATTAACACTAATCCAGTGTGGCTGTTGTGCTACATTTCATGAACTGGGTGGAACCTACAGCCTGGGTTGGATGTTCCAGGAGGGAATGTAAAAACCATGACACCAGTAGTTAATGAGCTCCAGTGGTTATATGAACAATCTTGAGCTAGCTGTTCAGACTTTTCGGGTCCGTGTCTAAGCTGTTCCTTTCTTTTACTTAGCTTGTCTGGTCTGTGTTTGTCTAGCATAGATGATTATCTTTGCTGAGCATATTTGAGTCATTTGGTTGATTTGTCTAGTTGGTAGCTTTAACACGAACCTGATTGGTAAAGGTCAGTCGTTAAGGTTATTGTGTTCCTTCCCTCCACTCCTGACTTTTGCACAGTTGGTCATGAGTTGGGAAACCAGTGGCCCAACTCTTCTGAATACAAAGTACCCTCATCCCACGCCATGGTAAGGTGTCTGTCACAGGTGGAAGACCTTTCTTTCTTGGCAGTTAGTGATCTGGCTCAGGATACCTGTTAGCTCACGTTCTGCTTGTACCTATTCATTAACCCATCTGTTATGAATAAATCACTTCCTTACATATTGGATATTAACTTGCGGTGATTGTATAGTGGTGAGTACTCAGTCCTCAGGCTGAAGCAACCCTGGTTAAAATCCTGATTACAGTATATGATTATTCCCTAGGGGATTGATAAATTCAATTTATCTCATTGAAGCATCGGGAAGAAATTATTAGACTCTAGGAAAAGAAGTTTGGTCAATTTTGAGTTAATGCTTATTAATGAGATATAAATGTCATCATGTCAGTTCCAGAAAAAGCTCAGTGGCCTTTAGCTTTTTCCTGTTTTGTGACAAATGTGATCTGTTGGACAAATAAAGGATATTTGTCAGAACCAATCACCGTGGTCAAATGAACATTGTTGCCTGCTTATCTTTTTATTCTGGTCCTTTCAGATCCTTTTGCCCTGGGACTTTTATACTGGTTTCATCAGGTTTGGTACTTCAGACTTCAGGGTTGTGAGTGTGTGATGCCACATTGTTGAGAGAGCATCAAGAGAAATGAGTGTACTTTTGCACATTCAGGGATGAGGGGGATCTTGCTGTTTCATGAGGATGTGCTCTGGGAGCAGCTGCTGGTGCCAGAATAAAAACACTAATATTGTAGAAGCTGAATCTGACACAGCAAATGTGAGGGTCAAAAGATGTTCTTTTTACCCTAAGGGAAGGTAGTTGATTTGAGAGTATTCTTGACAAAAATATATTATTCTGTCTGAAGTGTAGGAACTGTACATTTTATCACAAGACCAAAACACCATGACTACTTAAGAAGTCTTTTTTACCTCGCTCTGTACTCAGAGGTTACATGAAATACACAGTAAGACATGACCAAGTAAAAGTATGCGTGATATTCACTGGATCTTTCAGGAATGATTGCATTCTTAGGCAAATGCCTTTTAGTAGGTGTCACATCACATTCACAGGGTGATTGAGGCAGACTATATCTACTTTCATTTGGTGATTCAGCAGTGACAGTGATTGAGGTTTGTGACTGACATAGGATTCTACTACATTAAAATGCTCCCACATTCTTTATGCCCATTCCCAGTCTTGATCCCACAAACTCCCATGTGTGGACTTCTAGCCTCTGACTCTCCTTTGGAATCCTCTTTTGACTACCTCAGTCTTCAAGAGGAAGCCCCCCCCCCCAAATCTCACCACAACCATGTGATCATCCCCGTAGTGCTCACAAGTCGGTCAGTCTGCATGGACTCATTGCCGTGTGGGCTCAAGGGTTTCAGAAAGCTGCAGTGATCATCAAAAAGTCTGCAAAATTTACTAATACAGTAGTTTGGAAGAAGCCTTGTTGAGTTGTGTTGTCTCATATCTCCTTAGGGTATCGTTGCTGCCTCTTTGTTGGTCCCACTTCAGCCAGATTTGAAATGCAGAGAATGTTCAATGACGCGATAATGCAAAATATTTCCCATTTCCCGCCACTAGCTACATCTCCCACTGAGCTCATCTGAGGAGACTAAGCAGAGGGTATGTGCTACACTTCACACAGTACTTTAGGAAACTTTTTCAAGAATGGGAGAGGATATCTAAATGGTGATTAACCCAGCAACAGAATCTTTCTCTTAACAGAGTTTATACAGGGCTTCCATACATAAAACACCTCACAGACTTATCTGCTAATTCAGCTGTCCCAAGAGGAAAACAGAGAACAGAGAGATCAAAGTCTGGCATTTAGCATGGGAGAAAGTTGAGATGTAATATCACGTTTTCAAACACTTATTCCTTTAACCATTCACTAAACAGCCTCAGTATGACCTAACTTCTCTCACATAAGTGTGCACAATTACATAGGCACATACAGTACATGTTTGCATATGGGAAGTTTTAGCAAATGATGTTGTAAAAGAATGACCCCTGAATCACTTAAAAAAAAAAAAAAAAAACAGAAGACCTTTATGTTAACATTCTTCCAGGCCTGAGACAATAAGAATAAAATGCCCATACATGGGGATTTCTAGTTTTGTTAATTTATTTACTGTATATATATATATGCAATAATTCTCCTGTGGACTTACATTCACTGTTTGGAAGTTCAGGTATTTATACTGTTCTGCTCTGGCAGATACAGGAAGGTAATTCAACACCAGGTCGCCAGTCTGTTTTTTCAGGCAGAGAGAGAATTGTGGTTGCCAGGTCAGGACCAGGAGCTGTCCATACTTCAGCCGCTTCAGCTCTGCTTCGTCTGACTTCTGGAGGATCAAGGCCGCATGCAATGTTCCTGCAGGTCTGAAAGTTAGCAATAATGCAGTACATTGGCTCAGGATTTTCTCTTTTTTCCCCTGGATTTTACTCTTCCAAATCTGGAAAGATGGCACGTTTAGATATTTTTATTTAAAGTTGCCTCAGGGGGACAGAGGTGTTTTTCCTGCCTAACAGGAGGGGCTTCGACAAATTGGGGCAGCCTCACCTCAGTGTGCCTCCTGTCACCCCCTGGTGTTTTGGAGCTCCATGCGGCATGTGAGCCTCTCTCAGCTCTGCTTCATTGTTACATCACAAAGCATTCCGTTCCCCCGCTACAGGCGGCGCGCCGCGCCCCCGCCGCCCTCCCCCCCCCCCCCCCCCCCCGCCCCCACAGGAGCCGGTACTCTTTGGTACATCCGTCATGGAGAACATCCGATTTGGCAAGCCTGAGGCCACTGATGCTGAGGTCATGGCCGCTGCCACGCTGGCCAACGCACATGCCTTCATCTCCGCTTTCCCAGAGGGATACGGCACAGTGGTCGGTACGTGTGGTCCTGTGGGAGGGCTGAGCGTGGTAACCAGGCTACTGGAGGAACCGTTGCTCAGGGCTAGACTTCCTCCCTGGATAGTCAGGCTAAAGTACTCGTGTGGCTTGGGAATACAGGACACATCACAGTTAGAAGCTAAGTAGCTTCCTGGGGTTTCATGGGAAGATGGACGCTCAGAGCACCCTGCCGTAGATCTGCTTTGTTCTTTCTGAGTGTTCTTCCTGGTGGTCTCCAAGGTGAGCGCGGTGTGACGTTGTCGGGCGGCCAGAAGCAACGCATCGCCATCGCCCGTGCGATCATCAAGAACCCCAGGATCCTGGTGCTGGATGAGGCCACCAGTGCCCTGGATGCCGAGTCGGAGCGGGTGGTGCAGGAGGCGCTGGAGCGGGCAGCGTCGGGTCGCACCGTGCTGGTCATCGCACACCGCCTGAGCACGATTCAGAGGGCCGATCTCATCTGCGTCCTTAGCCACGGCCGCATTGTAGAGGTAGCCTCCTTGGTTGTTGAACGTGCGATCGTCCAGATCTGATCTCATGTCCAAACCTAAGATTGTGATTATGTTTATATAACAGCCATTTCAATCAGTTATCTACTTACTGAATTTTTGCAAAATAAACAATCAACCGGACAAGGTTAAAGTAATGTTTGAAAATTCAAAATTGTTTCAAAGAGTGGTGGGGACATCTATATAATGAAAACCTGTGGCTGAGCCATCATCTCCAGGATTGCCTGGTCCAGATTTCTCTCCCTGCAGTCCGTGATCCTGTTCCTTCCTCTCCTGTGAAGGTTGGAACACACTTGGATTTGCTGAGAAGAGGAGGCCTGTACGCGGACCTGATCCGCCGACAGAGAGCCCAAGGACAGAAATGAACATGACGACATGCAGACCAACGCAGGCCTGAGTACTGCGGCACCAACTGGAATGTTGACCAGCAGCTCTAAGACCACGTGTGCTTGTACGTCTGTTTTAGCTGCCCTTATGGTTAGCCGTTGTTGCTGAACTTTTCACGCAGCTGTCTGTGGAGGAATACTTAACTTGTCCTGTCTTATGTCATAAAAAGCTCTGTTTACATACACCGCCTGTATTTAATTGGTGCTTTGTCTGAGGGGACAATGTCAATATAGAAAATGCTTTTATGTAGGTGAAGGGGATCATCTAAATTTTCCTGTACACTCATACGTTAACCTAGCCACACTTGAGTGTGAGATCGCAATTAAAACAACTATTTAAAAAAAGAAAACAGATCACATGGGGAAACCGTATAATTTGTGTGAGTGGAGTGGGGCATGGAAATCCATCAGTTTTTGAAATACTCAAACCAGCCCACCTGGCACCAACAGCCAAACCCCACTGCAGGTGGTATATGAAAAAGGTTATCAAACTTGATCATTGATACCTTACCTGCAGCGGCAGAGTGGGTAAGGTACCAGCCCTTTACCGTTAAAGTCCAAGGACCAGATCTACTGATAAACAAACACAGACCTGATTGTAAATTAACGCACATACTCCAAGAAAACGTACGGCAGAAAGGGTGTCAAACTTAGCCTTTGCCACAATAGAATGGCACATAGGGTACGATGCCAGCTAAGAAGAAAAGCGAGAGTTCAAACGTGGCAGTAAGAACTGCCCACTAACCCGGGTTTTAAAATGCTAAGGCACTGATGCCCTTAGAAAACGTACCTGAAAAAGGTTGTCAAACTAATGCTCTGTTATGCCACAGTGGGTTCTGGGTTGGCACCATAATCTAGCGTTGAAGATTTAGATTTATCACCAAAGTGTCCTTATTGAACAACCAGGAACATTTGTATTGCTGTAATTCCCATTAGAACTAAGGCTTCTGAGGAGAAAAGTAGTGAAAGACTCATGACTCCTGGTTCGAGCCCCAGGTACACAGTTCACAATGACTGAGTATCAGTGGTAAGAACTGAATTGGATGAAAGGAAGGAGGATTTAATGATGGAAGGAGTAAGAAAGGAGGAGTTAATGACTATTAAATAAGAACTGTGCCCTATAAATGGGCAGCTATACTTTGGCAAAAGTAATTAGATTTAGATTTTAGAGTTTTTTTTCCAAGCAGTTTTTTTTTCTTGTCCTCCTCCTCTGGGGGTTCAAGGTAAACAGGCCACCTACCCCCTTGGGCATGCTATAATTACACAGAAACAGGGAGAGACCATTGTAAACACAAGCAGTAAATTATGCTCAGGTCCATCATCTGCAAGCTGGTTCGTCATGCCGATCCTAGTAGGATTTTCTTGTCTGTAGACCACGTCAATGATGTCACACTTGGATCTGTGGGACTAACACCACATCCAACTGAGATGATGCCCATGAAGTAATAGAAACTAAACCAGGAACCCCATCTACTCACCTTATAAAGGAGTAAATTACTTAAATATCTGTTTACGCTCCCTTGTCACTGTAGCAGTCAGCTAAGACAGACCAACCTAGAACAGAGTACTGCAGTACCACATGGTACATTGGCTAGCAGCTCCAAGACCATGTCTGCTTGTAAATCTATTTTAGCTAGTGTTACAAGTCGCTATGGTAGCTGGACTTTACTGACAGCTAAATACTTTTTACGATATAGTTCTTGTAAGATTAGACACGTTCTATTTACCTACGCTGCCCGTATCTAATAGCTGTTTTGTCGAAGGAACAATGTCAATATACTGTAGAAGACTTTTGTGTAGGTGGATCACAAAAATTCCAACAACACTAGAGTGGTGTTATCAGACTTCCTGTACCATATACGTCATTCCTCAGTGACTTGCTCACGGACGTGATCTCCGATACCGAAATAATTGGAATCCTAGGCAATTTTTATCTGTACATGTTGACATAGACATGGATGCCTTTAACAGAAGTTTCCTATCCCTTCTCAACTCCGTAGGTTGCAGCCAACAAATAACAGGGTTGACACACTGGCACGATCATAATTTAGACCTATAGTCATCTCTCAGAATGTTGAGATTTATAATGTATCAGTCTGTCCTATGGACAAGTAGCTCTGTCTCTGACCACATCTTAATCACTATTGTGATTCAGCCACCTTCTAATATTATGAAGAAAAACGTTACCGTCACAGGTACTGCCTAGGCAGCACTTAGTTGATACATTTCTTCTTTGTAGTTTCTCTCATATAATAGAATTTTCAGTAATAATACAACCACCTTGTTGCTCCTCGTCTGACTCTGTGCATATGTTTTACCTTAGCTGATTACCAATAAAATATAAGTAACTGCAAAGTCTTGGTTTGCCCTTGTCTTCACGGCAGAGTCCAGTGGTTATTTTCATGGTGGATTATTTCTTAACCTCTTTGTAACTTGCACATGCATCCTTGCCTCCCTGCTCTCTTGGCCCTGCCAACTTTAGTCTGGTGACAACAGTAACACCACTACTGCCAGCCAGAAGAACATCAGGCTGAAGTTGAACATCTTTCTCAGGCATTCAAAATTATATTAATTTTATGGTACCTTGATAATTTGAAGAAAAATGTATCCTATTTAACACACACGATTTAACACTTAACCTACAATGTTTGTTATGGTGGCATTATTTGATGAATAGCAATATTTGACAGAACACCAGTGAGAATATAGTTCGGTAGGGTGGAGTAACGAAGAAACGGGCCACATAAACATAGAATGTGTAAAAAAAATTTGCAAATGTTTTTGTCACCAAAAACATGCGAATAATGAAAACAAAAAACACTGAAAGAACGCTTGTCTTTTCTGGCCCTCAGGAGAGTATCATTTCACTTCACTTCCAGAAGGATCCTGTATTATATCATCATAAGAGCACAGAAAACCGGCCGATGCAAAAAATAGCTGAGGGATCAAACCTTAAGTGGCCTCTAGGGCTACGCCTATGACTAAAGCCTAAAGAGAAAGGGAGTGGATAGGGCTGCATCCTTGGAGGAGGTCATCCAAGGACAGGACACGTGTTCTGACTGAAATTCCATGAGTCAGAGTCATGAATTAGAATATTGACTTAACATCATACACATTCCAAATATCAATAGCATGAGAAATGTTTCAAATTATCTGGCATAGCTGTTAGCTTCTTAGTAATGTTGCCGAGTCTTCCGATAATGCGTTTGGATTGAATAAAACTTGTAAACCATATAAGCAACATTTTTAAAAAGCACTCCGGGTGCGGGGTTTGCATGGGAAATATTTAATCTATTGATTTTGTGTGTTTGACACATGAAATTCACCAGACTGAAGTACGTCCTGGACACAGACCACTTGTCCGTGCTGCTCCCTTCAAGTTACGGCGGTAAACAAAGTCATTGTTTTTTGCATCCATCATGATATTTTTCCCAAAGCAGAGCGAGCCCCATAAAGCCACGTACAAGACATCTCATGATTTCCACGAAAACAGTGGCCATGCCATCTGGCATACTACTCAGAAATGATTGGTTTGACCTTAGAGTATATGAAATTTGTTTGACGGCTCTTAACAAAGCAATAAAGTGCATATACTGAGATTATGCCAAAAAGCTTATTAAAAGAATCACTACCAAAGAATTGATTTCTAGTCCTTGTTGTTTAGTCACGCAGTCGTGTCTGACTGTTCGCGACTCCATGGACCACAGCACACCAGGCCACCCTGTCCTCCACCGCCTCTCGAAGCCTGCCCAAACTCATGTTCAT
>JAACJT020000110.1:18368494-18471851 GCA_009936485.2 Gymnarchus niloticus | reverse complement strand
TCTTTTGTCTTATACTAAATTTGTTTGGAGATCAGAAACAATTAAGTGTTGTTAATAATCAAAAATAGAGGAACTCAGGAAGGGAGCAAATACTTTTTCACAGCACTGTATATGGCAGCATGACTATGAGGGAGAGACTAATGGGGGCACAAGCATGAGGAATCCTTGAACGCCAGCACTCCAGCAACACACAGAACATGCAAAGCAGGAGTGACAGCACTGACAGAAGAGTCCATCCAAAGTCAATGGCACTGATCCCCACCCAGCTCTACACCTCAGCCTATAGCCTGTAGCGGGGGAGTGAGCAGCTACCTAAGGTCTCTGTAAGCTAGACTAAAAAGGTACATTTTAAGCCTAGACTTAAAGATAGAGAGCGAGCCAGAGTCCCACACTGCTGCTGGAAGACCATTCCACAGCTACGGAGCTCTGTAGGAGAATGCTCTGCAGCCCAACATCACTTTTTTCACTCTTGGAATTAATAAATAACCTACCCCCTGAGAGTAAAGCAAACGGGGGGGGGGGGAGTAAGGGACCAAAAGATCAGTCAAGTATTCTGGAGCCAAACCATGCAAGGCCTTATAGGTAAGTAATAGTATTTTAAAGTCAGTGTGAGCCTTAACAGGAAGCCAATGTAAAGATGACAATACAGGACTAAGATAATCGAACTTCCGAGTTCCAGTTAGCACTCTTACTGCAGCATTTTGCACTCTTTAATAAAGTCACTCATCCATTTATATGACCACGGACCCAACTGGGTCATCTGGAACCAAGACAAGGTACACCTTGAACAGTAAACCATCACACCAGAATGGCAATTTAGAGTTGAGTGCGTTTGGTTTGTTGGAGTGTACAGGGGTCAAACATACAGAAAATTTACTAAGTGATCACGGTCAAATGAGGCTGGTTTGAAACATATAGCTCTTAGGGCATAAAGCAACCATACTTCCTGGGGAGCCTTCAGAAATCCTGAGTTATCCTGAGAAATCCTTCATCCATGTGAGTAATTCAACTTTATTCTGCTTTCTAACTTTGCTGTACTCTATGAATATGTGGTATTGAGAATAGCAAAAGCAATAACTAAGCTATAGTGGATTTATGTGATAATGGAGAGTGGTGACTGGAGCTAAAGACCGAAGTGTCAGCCTTCTATAAAATGTGATGAAAGGGGGAAAGAGTATTGGGTTCATGAACCTATAGCAACATTGTAAGCACAATGTTTAATGCTTTTTTGCAAGTTAATATTGCTTTAGCTTGTATGCGTTTGTAATTATTAATATACTTAATTGCCATGGGTACAGCTAAAAATTAAATGTGATTTTTAACTGGTTTTTCCTTAACAGCTGGACCATCTGCTGGCTCAAAAGCATAAAGCCTTGCCTCACGTAAAGTATCGCTGTTCATTTCTGCTGGATTTATGGTGAGGATTGTGTGCCATTTCAGTTGATTACAGTCCATGTTTTGGGTATATTGTATGGGACCTGTTTGTGTTTCATCTTGCTGTTAAGACCAGTTTGTCTCATCCCCAAAGGCGAACCGTTCCTCAAATTCCAAGATGTGTTTGCGTTTGGTCCCTGGAGCATTTTGAAAATCCACAGTAATATAATTAGAATTTTATAGACACTTGAAGTATTGTTTGCTACCCAATTAAAAGTGTCAATTAATCAATTTAGAGCTCAATATGAGAAAAAGAACAAACACAACCATTGCCTCACCTCACCTTAAGTTGCAGTGTGATTACTACCATCATCCAGCCTGGGCCTGGAGTGTTTATGTAGCCAAAACATCAACTCACTCACAATATCAAATGCTTTATTTTTAACAACACCACAATTTCAGATGGGCTAGCTTGAGCATTGTTTCTACAGATGGCAGTAAGTCATTGCTACAAACAGACTTGACGGACTTTTAAATGTAGAGGAGGCTAGGTTTTCTGAAGCTGTAAGGTTTACTTCAGTTGTGGGGGGGGGGGGCAGATCCATGTGACAAGGGCGCTGGAGGGAGGAATGAGGACTTTATGGGAGTAACGGGTTTTACAACATGGGAGGGCAAACTGAAGAAAAGCAAAGGAGATATAGACAGGGAAAACAAATGTGACACAGAACTCAGTGAAGGGTAATACTACCTGGATGTTGAGGCACTAGGGATGAATATGTGGTTGGGGGATGTTGGAAGTGAGATCAATTGTTTTATAACACAGGAAACATTGTGGGTGAGAGAGGCTTGTCACCTGACTTCCCCCCTCCACAGGAAGTTCATGTCAACCCCCCCCATGGTTCCCTTGAGTTATATCTGTTCCTTCTCATCACTTATCCTTCCTCAGCTGATAAGCAACCAGGCAGTCACCATCCCTCTTCAAGCCACTAATTTTGGGTTGTTTGTTTGGTGGAGGAGACTCAAGTATTTACAGCTGAAAAAATATTGTAGCAAAGCTACGTGCCATGGTGTGTGTAATGAGGACTCTATTGACACAGCGTTCAACACAGACGTGTTTACTAGCAACTCCAATAATCAACCCAACGATGTTCTCTTAGGACAACATGGGGTTAGCTTCCTAGCCCTTCACACACAGTCCCGGTAGCCTTTAGCACATTGGACACATGGTACAGTATAACACGACACAGTACACAACAACACGTTACATGGTAGATATTATTTATAACATATTTGTCATTGTTTACATGCTGTTTACACTCTGTTATACATTGGCACTGCTCCAGGTCACCTTGCAACATTTTTGGCACCCGCAGCTTATGCACAGCGCCACAAGATATTGCCTATTAATGGGATGAGTAAGGCTTTTAAAATGCTTGAAGCAATTTCTATGAAAACAGCTTTTAAAACTTGACAGACATCATAGAGTAGGAGGGCAGGGACTGTAATGCATTGTAATGTTTCCACTGTAGGCTCACCCTTGAGTTTAAAAAACGGTGGATGTAGTAATGTATTAGTCTGTGTGTCAGGAGTTGACGGTGTTTAGAAGGAACATGTGTTATCTGTGACGTTACTGTAAGTTCTAGAGCAGGACACAGGTGTCTTTCCAACGCCCTCCCGGGGCTCATTCTCCCAAAGTAGGTGCTCGTTTCAGAGAAAGTGCTGTGTTTGTTGAAGGGAGAGAGCACCATCACAATTGAACATCTGCGGAAATGAGAGCACTATTTTTTTTTTTTGCTCCCCGTCGGCACTTTGCAGAGACATGCATATCTTATAGTATAGTATACTTGTCTATTTTTGCATTGAGGGTCATTGGATTGTGGCATACTATATAGAAAGAAGGAAGTATAATCAAGTAGAGATAGTAATGAAGGATATTATGGGACTGTCATTGTTGTCACCTCTAAAATGAGTAGTTACTACATAAGCTGCATTTTTAAATACTACAACCTAATACAATTTAGGATGGGGCTGAGGAAGCTTACACAACACAGTGAAAGCATGAAAAGGTTTGAGGAAACGTTGTGATCTACTGAGTCACTGTGCACCATGGAACCACTTTCTCCTCTGTGAAGTAGGCAGGAGAGCACGGCAGATTGGACAAAGGGGAGACACGATTTAGCGGGATGAAATGCAGAAGTTACCCAATGCAAAAACAGAAACTACCGGCCAAGCACAGCAAGTCCTTGGTTTTCTTACAGATGTCAACTAAAAACAAATGCGTCCCTGAGGTCGTTAAAGGGAAAGATAAAATTTCATTCTGGCATACAAACAAAGCATTGAAATGAAACTAGCACTACCCCAAGAATTGATATTGACTTTGTTTTGCCTTGATAATGTCCATATGAAGTATGGTCATGAATGCATCCTCTACAAGATGCTGTCAACTGCATTTACTAAGATTTTTCAACGAGCTAAAACTCATGCAGAAATATGATCATTTATTTGCTGCTAGCTGAAAAAAAAAACAAAAAAAACCCAGGACACATTTTCTTCTATGCAAATCTTGCAGAGTTTTAGTGGGCACATTTTCCACTAGCTGTCTCTTGGCTGATTCATACTGTAAGTTTTTTAAGTGTGAAAAGTATTATTTGCTCTATGTTAATTCTCCCTCTAAGCATATTTCCATGAGTCAGTGTAATGCTTGTGATTTTGACTATTGGGTGAATGTGTTTTTTTCACTGTTAAATTTAGATATGATAATGAATCACAGCTCCTCTAATCTGATGGACCCGTAAAGCCTTTTTAATGTAAAGGGTCACGCACAACATTCAGTGTGAGTGTGGATGTCGAACAAGCAAAAGGTGTTTCATTTGAGCCTGGTTATGTTAAGGGAACCAGTTATAGGTTCCAGTTAGAGGATGCAAGGACACATCTTGGACACTGAAATTGTTAACAAGGGGCACGTCCAGGCATTTCTGGCTCAGCGTTGGTGAAGTCGTTAAGCCCTGTGAAAATGTTTGATAAACTTGGACAGTAAGGAGTTTGGTGTTTTTTCTCCTCAGTATTGAAATTGTAGCAGAAGACCAAATTATGGACAATTGGAGTCAATCTGCTGTCCAGAAGGTTGCTTTTACTAACCATGTATGAGCTTAGGTTAGTCGTACTTCTCAAATATGTAGGATACTGTCACATCTGCTCAAGCTTCCAACTCACCAACATGGGCATGCCAGCAATTTCTGTTGCCTGAATACTGATTGTACTAATCCAGTTCTTTGATTGTTTTCACCTGTGCCACAATACCAACCTAACCATTTCAATCTGTGTGACTTTAATACCATTGCAAAGTCTTGTCTCACATTTTAAGTCTTTGGTTTCTTTTGAATTCTAGCATATTGAACCATTGTTTTCTTGTTCTTTAACTCTGGATTGTCTCTAGTACCCTGTTTGTGCCTGATTAACCTCTTCCTGATTACTGACCCCAATTTCTGATTATTGATTTGGATACCTTCACAATAAACTCGAGGTTCTGGTCTTTGCGATGGATACCCCTGATGTAGAGACCATGGATTAAAACTCTCAAATGTCATTATTATTATCGTTAGGTGCTGTCAGGTTGGTGTTGACTCCTGGCAGCTATATAGATGACCTTCTTCTCCAAAGTCCTGTCTCAAATGTCATTATACTGCAGCTTTGTATAAAATTTGCAATATGTGCAGAAGGTGTTTGGTGAAATTAATTAAACACAGCCCAATTTCTGATACAAATTAGATTTCCTGCTACAAAACAGAATCAGATCCAAAACAGCTTTCCAGTTGAAAAACAGATACTGAAAAAAGCTGGACAGTGCCATGCTGTGTAATATAATAACTCGTATAATAATTCATCACCATGTGTGTTGACACAGTGATTCACAGCTCTGCATAACACAGGGCAAAATCAAGTGATGAGCACAGTCACCCGTATCACCTGTGCTTTTAAACCTGATCTATACAAATGGGTTTTGTTTTTCCATGCTTTAAACCTAATGGAAAACGAAACCCTAACCCTACACCTTACCCTAACCTAAACCTAGATTCCTAACCATAATGTAAGCACCTTCGGTTTTTGTTGTGCCACACTACTTCTTCAAACCTGTCTCCATCCAGGTTCCAAAAATACAATCCTCGTTCATTTTTCCTGTCCCCACATGATGCGGTTCTGTTTCCCATTCAGACCGTGCCTCAAAAGCTCAGTTTGATCCTTAGTCAGAATCCAGTGTAATGCCCGTACCGAATGAAAACCTACACATTGTCCTGTTTGCCACTGCTGACTATATGTCTGAGGCCCCTGGCAGCTACTGTTTCCGTTTGAGCTTCAACCACAGACTGGAGAAACAGATGCTAAAACATCCCTGACATTCACCACACTTAATATCTCAACGGGCTCTGGCCAGCGGATGGGGGACGGAAAACGAGGGGGGGGTCTGAATCCCGGGCACGTGAACATAGGAGCATTTGCGCCAAAACCCACCTTGCTGCAGAAAGGATAAAAGGATTATCAGCAGACGCAGAGAGAAGGATTAGAGTTGGCGGCCACCCCGTTTCCCTGCACTGTACCTTGCTTCACACCTCCCGCCTTTCTTTCTTTGGTGAGTGCTGTCCATAATCCCTCTGGAGTCTCACACTGGAGTGTGAGATGGAGGACGGTGTATGAGTGTGGGCGATGGTTGCAGAAGCCGCCATTCCGGTCTGCTGTTTCCTGTCAGAGCAGCACCGACTTGATCGGGACCATCTGACCAACAATGGACTTACTTTAGGAAGGAGGTTCAGACTGTGTTTATGTGGCTTGTGCTGTCATGTTTATATGTGAGTGTGTGTATGTAATAGTGTATGCCAATCACCCAAAACATTATAACCACAAAATGTACAACAATTGGCTCTTCCCAGCAGCCAGATGGCACGCCTATAAAGGCACAAATGAGAATGGGGATCTAAAAGAACAGGCACATGTTGACCAGAAGTAGTTGTACCGAACGCTCCAGGGAACTTGTCCATCCTGGGGAACCAGGTCCACCCCTACATGATGGCTGTTCTGCCCTGATGGCACAAGTTGGATGCAGCAGGATGATTCTTGCTGTGTAGCTTGGGGTGTGCACAAATGGTTTGAGGAAACATGTAACACAGAAAAAGCTTCAACCGTCATTCCGCAAGCTCAGTCCATGGTCCCCCATTTACCCCCCAACTTCCCCATCTCTCAAATTGACTCCAGTCACTTCTAAAAGGTCCCTTGGATTTCTCCATTGTGTCCTGTCAGTCCACTACACTATCCCCCCGCCAGTGTCGCATGGTTCAGTCTACTGACACTAATGTGTTTCTATTTAAAGGGGAACTTTCATGCTAAATTCTGTACACAATCTGAAAATGAGCTTTTAATCAATTTATCTTCATCTCATGTAATGACACCCTTTGGCAATCCAGATGTCTAATGCAATTTATGCCGAGGAAGGTTTCTCCAACTAGCAAATGAAGAACACGGGCAGTCACATCTGTTAGACCTATAAAAACAGGTGAGAGAGAGGAGACATGCTGGGGACAATTTGACAGCTGGCCTACGGGGGCCTTGTTACCACCGCAGACCTCACCAAACCACACAGGTGGTGTTGACCTCTCTGCAGACAGAAATGCACAAATGTGGGTAAATGGCATCAGGATGGAAACTAAACTATGGATTTCATTTATCAGAAAAAATTAAAACCTGAAAAATCAGACCTAGCCAACTGTCTGTCATGTGTGGCAGCTTTCCTCTAAATCTCTCCAACCATTTGGTGTACACTGGTTGAAATCTGGTCCAGTACATTTTCAACGGTCCAACATTTAATATGCTGGGGATTTGAAAACAACGTCCATGAGTACTGCCTCTGACAAAATGCTAAGTGTAGTCAGAGAGTAATAACATGATGGGCTTCGAAGGAAAGTGGGTGGGAAAAGTTTATGTAGACGTAAGGCTTCAAATTTCATTATGGATAATGAAATATGAATCTGCTTCAATGTTACAGATTCTTTTTAAGTTATCTTAAAGGCTTCACCGTTAAACTGTGGAGGTTTCATAAAAAAACTATATTTATTGCTTCAATGTGGCTTGACTAATCAGAGCTGTTTCAATTATTTTTCTCTTGGAGTCCTTTTATTTTGAGAAATTAATCTGAAAATAAGTCAGTGACATTGCCACACCGGTCTCACGTGGGCCAAGTTTACTTTGATTATAAAGTTTAATGTGGTTTGCCTCGATTTAATGTGAAGGGTCTTCTGTGAAAAGACAACCTGAGGAAATATGTGAGAATGATGGTCAAATCTATTGGACAGAGGAACCTATCATTTTTATTGTTAAACATTATATTTAATTCATTCTTATTGTGGCAATATGGAGAAGCCACACCCCAATTGTCTGGTCCTCTGTGCCAAAGCCTTTGGCTCCCTTAATTAGGGCCCACATTTCACAAAACCTTTCTAGATTGTGGAAGGAGCTCCAGCTGGAGCCAGTCAACAGTTAGCCACTTTGGGGCATAAAGGGAAAGAGATCAAACCAGATGGGAAGAGACGACAACTTTGGGGCCATGCAGGGTGGCCCACAGGGGCTGGCTGCCAAGGGGAATGGCCATATGCCAGGACCGTGCAATGGGGCCCGGTCCTGCTCTGATGTCCATCCGCTCCGTATGTGGTGTTTGTCCTGGCCTGATGTTCAAGAAATGCAACTCCCTCCATTTCTGGTGGTCCGTGTCCATCCCTTGACATTATTCATATTTAATGAATTGTTCCTATACTACCAAGCCTTGAAATACAGTTTTATGGCCTTGTAAGCTAATTCATTTGACACAGACACCATACCTTATTATTCTTAATTTTCACTAACAAATTGAAGTTAAGCTATCTTTATGCTGAGCTGGAGTATGCCATTTGGTTGAATAATATGGCCTTTCCCATTTGCCCTGATGCGTGTCACCCGTATGCTACTCTGCCATGCCAAAAGTCTGTTCCCAAAAGGGCGATGTCATCAAGGAACGTAGAATACTACAGTCATACTAAAATGGAGAATATCACTATTAAATAAACCTCACACTTCGGTATTTTGTTATCCATTTGCCATGCATAACAGTTCTCAAACGTGTAAGAATACTTAAGTACCGGCTTCGTAAATAGTGGAGAAAGACTTTACCAAATATTTTTGCAGAGGTAAGTTAGTCCTCAGCGAATCTCCTTCACATGTTGCTGAAGTGGAAATTTTATAGTTGCTCAGACGTTTTCTGTTATATTGTGGTCTGGGATTTGTGGTGGCCATGATTGGGCTGGAACATCAGGAACATCAGCTTCTCTTCTGGACTGGGAGGTCCTTGCAGATATGTAACAAGGTGCACTGTTGTCTTGCACAATCCAGGGATCTGTCTGAAAATGTTTCAATGGCTACAGACAGTTGTCTAAAAAATAAATGTATTTCTCAGAGTTCTTTTTGACTTTCGCTGCTGCAAGTTCACCCATTCCATTGAAAGTAATACTCCAAGATATGACTGAAAGTATTGATTGACATTCCCGATCACCATACTGCCAAAGACACTGGGGCAAGAGTCTTTCACAGCAACGTCTTAAGTTCTCTTATTTTTCATCTGGAACTTGAGTTTCATTTGAAAAAAAAAAAAATACCATAAACCATCGTTCTTGCAAGGTGATATTTTGTTCACCAAAATGCACATCTCTTGGTTTGTTTCTCTGCGCTTACAGTAATTGGTTTTCCATGACTTGCCATTTAAATCCAGCAGCATAAAAACATCTCTGGGCAGTCCTGGAGGGAATTTTATATGGGGCTGAATGATTAAATCAGGCTATGAAATCTCTTAAACACTGCCGCCTGTTGGTTTTTACCATCCTATCAAGAAGCTATTCTCTCCTTATGTTAGTCTTTTTTTTCCTATATACCACTCCATGGATTTATATTCACAGCACCATGTTCTTAGGAACGTTTCGCTGTTTTTTACTATTCTTACTAAAGTTTACAATTCTGCTGTTAACTGAGAGTAACACCCCCGTTTTAGATGCACTATACTGCATCCTTTTTAAGAATGGTGGTTTGTTTAGTCTCTCATGACAATTTTTCTGTTAGCTGGCATTGATTATAACCTTATCAAAGCACACATTTATTACGAAAATGCCGTTAGAAAGATATTTAGGGAGACTTTACACATGCAAATAATATTTTCTTTTTTTTTTTTAATAAAGGTAACATCACAAATTTCTGAGTGAACTATGCAATCCAGATTGTGGTTTTACCAGTGCTGCCAGTTAGGGAACAGACTCTTGGCATGGCACTATAATCTCAACCAGAGTCTGGTTATCTCAGACATCTGATCATCTGCTTTGTGACATCTGTGTTGAAGCGGTATTTTCTTAGTTTTGGGAGATGTTTTTCTAATTTTTTTTTTTTCTTGTGATGACACCCCACCCCACCCCACCCCACCCCACCACAGTAAAGCCTGAACAGATTGCTTACCCAGATAAACATTTGGTTTTTCCACCAATGTCACACTGCTGGATGTTCTGTATTGTTAGTTATTAAAAGCTGTTGTGCACAAGCAGTGCTGTTTCTGACTTACTTGATATCCTGGGCAAAACTACCCCAACACTCCCCCAAAGAAAAATTTGTAAGCAATGAGAGATTTGTGAGCCCGGGGCCATTCCATGATCAATGCCACCCTAGCCAGTTGCCCATCTCGCCCATGCCTAGATCCACACCTGTGCACGACAGTTTACACCTACATCTCCTCGACTTCACGTGCTGCCTCCACCTTATCAAATTAGGAACAAGGCTACCTTTACCAAATTCAGGATTTAGTACTAACAACTCGTTAGGAGAATGACCAGGTGAGGGAATTAATAACAAGTAATATCCACTTTTTCAGCTTATTTAGAGGAATCCGGAAAGCTTCAAGATAGTTAGCCACCCAGTCTGAAGTGCAAGAAGCAGCTGACATTATCCATCCATCAACTAACTGGTTGTACTGGTCAGGATTGTGGAGGATCTGGAGCCTATCCCAGGCTACACATGGCACAAAGCTGGGGTACCCCCTGATTGGGATACTGGTCCATCACAGGGCACAAACACAGTACATGCAGTCTAGAGTCCCTCTGACAGGACTGAAGGAGGAAAGCAAAATAGCATGATACGGGGAGAACATAAGCACTCTACAAGGTAAAAATATCAGGGTTTTATTACCTTCTGGGGACATCTTGTCCTCACAACATAATATAAACATGGTACACACACACACACACACACACACACACAGAAAGGCTGGGGGTTGAACTCCCAATGTTGAAGTAGTAAGCAGCAGTGCTACATACTGAGCTGTCATACATTGTAATGTGCCGGCATTATCTGATAAAATGGTTGCCTGGTATTCAGTCCACATCTACCTGTTGTTTTATTTTGTTAAGGTAATATCATATAATAAGTGTCTGTTTCTCTTACGGGGGATGAACCCATCATAATTATTTACTATGAGATGAATTTTATTGCTTGGCATTATTGTGTGATGTTACTGTTTGATAATATTATCTGTCACATTTGTCTTCATGGCTCTAACAATATTATTCTCTTATCTGTGTGACAAACAGTCTCAAAAGATTTGTGTAGAAAAAGTTAAGGTGGGTCTTGTAGACACCAGGAAAGCCCTCCCCATTCTGCCCACATCCCACCCCAGTAGGCATGGGGCAGGATTTTGGAAGGTGCTGAAGTCTGACTAATCAGGAGCTGCTCGGGGGAGCATTAAGACAGACATGTCGAAGGGAAAAGTGACAACTGGAAATTACACAATGTAATAGAAGCAGCCAAGTGGTAAATGTAGCTTTTAAATAGGTTCTGTGTTCTCCATTAACTTCCCTAACGCTGATTAGTTCTGACAGTCGGGAAAGTGCCAGTCAGCATGTTACCCCAACCCCACCCTCCAGAACCTTGGTGCAAAGTTCTCCATGGGATGAGGTTAGGGAGGGCTGTTGAAGGAGTCTGACTAGTGTAAGTAATCCTGGGTACGATTTGACAAGACTGTCACTTCTCTCTCTTGAGCAGACTGAGTATATCAGCACGCAAACTTGCAATGTGTTGACTGTCTTCAGACCTGACCAAATAAAAACGGAAATATTGGAATCACTTAAGCCACGGTGACCAACTAGTAAATAGTTAACTCTCACATATAAACACATCTGGAAGATTAGGCAGATTGAAAGGCTTAGTCTGTATTAAGTTTGCAAATTAAATTTCTTGCCCAATGAATGCAAACTTGTTCATGTGGCACGGTGCTGAATCCTGCACCTAATGTTTGAAATAATGTTTATGATCATTAAAATGTACTGCAAGGGGTGCGTCTTTTAACTTTTAATGTGTAATATTCTGATCTTCATCGAGTCTAAGCTTTTCTTTCCATCTAATTACATTTCCTTCTGTTATGTGCATATTTTTCGGTGGCATTTCTTAGTGGGAAATCCTGTGAGTGAGGATGTCTGTTTTTGTAGGGTGGGGGCTATATTTACTGGCACAGGACTACATTCTGTCTTTTATCATCCTGTAAATGCCAGTTTTTTTTTCTGATGGGTGCCAGACACCATTGCGGTGAAGATCAAGCTTGACGATGTCAGGAACCCCCATCTCATGAACACAGCTGATAAGCGGTTTGAAGGGTAGCTGAAAGAATCGACCTGGGAGGGGAAGAGAGAGAGGGGGAGAGGGAGGAATGTCTGTGTGAGAGAGAAAATATCCAGGCAGGCCTCACATCAGTCTCGCACACAGGGGTACTGTGGATAAAACACCAACATGGAATCTTGGATACCTCACACTCCCGGCTTTGCCTAGGACCTTCCAGAGTATTCTACTTGAAGTTTTCACTTACATTATTTGCAATTTCCGCAGGGGGTTGGTGTTTCATCTCATTTTTCCCTTTTCCCACTTCCTCTTCCCCCAACTTGTCCATTTCTTCCTCCACATGAACCCAAGTCACTTTGTGCTGCTGGCTTGCCAAAGTCCCACCGGTCCGGAGGTGTATGAGTCGTCATTACGGAAGCGGCGTTTAAGGCATTCTGATCAAAGGCGGGCTCCCTGCCGGCATCTGTATTCTGAAATTGAGCTCCACTCAAAGGGAGGGAGAAGAATGTGATTAGGATTCTTTGCCAGTTTTAAAACCAAACCAGGTTAAAGTAGCTTCCCCTTGAGCGCTTGCTAATCAATGCAAGTGTATGCATTCTGCGGTTTTCAGAATATATTTTTTATTTTTCATAAAAACTCTAAACGGCATTTTCCCTTAATTTCGAAGTATCTAATTTTTAAAAGTCATTGCTAGCAAAAAAAAACAACACTACACCCTTTTTAATAGGTCTCAGTGAAACAATTTCCTCATGCCACTTTGAAGCTGAAGTACGCAGAATGGCAGCCGTCAAGAGTCAGAGCGCTATTTAGGAGCCCGGAACCTATAAAAGCCAGAGCTCGGACAGGGGGGTGGTGCAGGGCTCCACGTTTCCCAGCAAGCCTTTCCATGCAAATGCCCGTGGAGAGCAGCTGGGCTGCATGTGCTATTTGGCTTCAAATGAACACACGATAAAAGCTGACATTAGACTGGCGATGGACTCTTGGAACATCCATCCCCCTTGTTGTATTCTTAACTGAAAATCAGAAAAAAGCAAGGTGATGATCGAAAAATCTGGATTGTCTGAGGCATTTTGAACATATTTGGATATTTTGATATGGAAAGGAGGGACATTTTTAATGCTTTTTTTCAGGCACTCCATGAACTCCACAATAGCCCCTGCATCTGTTTAAACAGCTAGCCAATGCTAAAATACCTTAAAGCCTCCAATAACCAGCCTTTTGTGCCATAAACATTTTTTTTGGGGAGGGGGGTTCTGCTGGATACCTGACCTTTATTGTCGATTGAAGCCTCGTCCCATTCTTGTGGCAGCCCCCACTTTGTGTTGTGAGAGACCCTCGTTGGGGAAGTGGTGGTGCGGTGAGACCTGTGGGGTCGCATTACATCCCCACCATTGGGGGGGTAGGGTGCCAATGGGGTTGAAGGGAGGGGGCAAAGCTTTCCCCTTAACATTAGGCCCCCGCTAACAGTGGAGGTGTTATAGCACACTAAATTAATGCTGCATATCTTTCCTACCCCTCCCACCACTGTTTCAGGAAATGCTGATGTGCATGCATCAAATTCCAGCTACAGT
Source organism: Gymnarchus niloticus (assembly GCA_009936485.2). Taxonomy (NCBI): domain Eukaryota; kingdom Metazoa; phylum Chordata; class Actinopteri; order Osteoglossiformes; family Gymnarchidae; genus Gymnarchus; species Gymnarchus niloticus. The sequence continues at coordinate 18,458,244 of JAACJT020000110.1, read as the reverse complement.
AAGCTCTGTGTCATTATGCACAGATATGCTACACCACCGGTTTTTTTAATTATTATTTTGACTTGTGTTTTGTGTATCTATTATATTTTTTGCTTGCATGCTTGAAATGAAGGGTTGGAGGTTCAAATACCTCCTTTGCTCTTTGTGTGTGGAGTTTGCACCTCTGTCACACAACTTTCCTCCAACAGTTAGGCTAACTGGCATCTCTAAATTGCCTGAAGTGTATCATTTTGTACATGGACACTTGATATAGTCATTAAAATGTAGTAGTTTAAGTTTCATTATAGGACTCACTGACCATCATCTCTCCAGTGTAAATATTTCTATTCACTTATTTTCCATACATGCATGCATTCATCGAACCATTGCCCATCTCTTGCCCAGTAAATCATTGTGCTGGGTCTGGAGCCCAGGACGTGACAAGCCATTTCATCGGAACACATCTCTCTGGACTGGAGGATGAACTCGGCCATGCTGGAGGACACTCGCAGGAACATGGGATGCACATGCATGGTGCAAGAGTCAGCTTATTTCAGGGGTGGCCAACCGGTTGGACATGAACAGCCACAAAAGTGAGGTCCACAAGATGCAATCCTTTGTGGGTGGGAAATTGTGAGAAGAGTATGCAACTGGGGGGGGTGAAGTAACCACAGTGCGGGTACTGAAGAGAAAAAACAGGGAGCTAGTGCTGGTGGAAAAAAAAAAAAATGCGCGATTGGAGGATTGCACGTGAATAAAATTTGAGATGGGGGTTCTCTTTTTTTCATCACTGAAATGTTTTTTGTTTTTATGATGAAGAGTCACAATGGTACATGCGAGGAGCCACATGTGCTTTGTTGGCCAGCTCTGGCTAATATAGAGTCTGCAGTTAATTGCTGTATCGCTGTGAAAAAGCAACTTTTGCTCAGATGTATTAATAAATCATGGTCAATTTGAATAATCCCACTACATTATTCAGTAAAGGAAGCACTGATGAGGTTAATGTACGGTGCCAGACAGCATTGTGGGTTCCCCAGAGATTATTGGATATTATATAAACCTTTGTAATTTCATTTACCATAGCTCTTACACAAATCATTTAGAGGATGCAATGAAACAGGATGGAGTACTGTCCACAGTTACTTGTTTATCTTGGGCAGTGGCCTAAGACAATTTCTGTTTATCTGATGCAGGATGAACACACATTTTTTGTCTGCAAAGTTTATGCCAAATTCCAGTGGCAAGACTCAGGCAAGTACCTAATTAACTCAATGAGACGTGAAAAGTCTGATTAGGGCTGGCAAAAGGAAACGGTAGTCGTGGCTCTGTTAGAAAGAAATTTTATTGAGAGCCATATGCAATTTGTTCCAGAAACACAAATCAGGAGCATTCCCAAAACGATGGACCTGCACTGGTGCTTGGCCATTATTGACCACTTTCCAGAGTCAGTCCCTCTGAATGGACAGCAGACTGGAGCCAGGGGTGGGGATGATGCTTTTGTCCAGAGCACAAAGCAGGAAGTGGCTTTTTAGCCAGGTGCAGATGGACACAAAGCCGCCTTTGTTAGCTTTTCAACCTGTTTAAGAAGCCGGCACACTTAAAACACAGATGGATTCTCCTTCCTTGACAGTCCTCATGCAATGGCAACTTTTGCTTGAGGCAGAAGGACACGCTTGCATGACCGTGATGCAGATTGTAATGTACTCCCAATCAGGTTTGTAAGTGAAATCTGAGATGGCTTCATCATGAGGAAATTAGACATTAATATTCTGTTTACTACTGCATTATTTTGATTTGGTCCAGTTTTTAATATGCATAGATGAATGTTTAAATGGCATGTTTTGAATGTTGAAATGTAGTAGCTGTATTAATATTCCATACTGACTAAAACCTAAGGGCACTTAAGTAGAGATCACCAAGAGATTCTGTACAAAGGTTTACGTACAAGCCAGACCTTCGCAATGTTTTGGCGGGAACTGTGTCTGTTCTGTGAAAAGGGAAAGGCTGCAGAGGGAAGTCTGTCTCATGAGAAAACAAGGGATGAAGGGTCCTCTTTGCACTGTTTCCAAATGGGTTCAGGAGAATGTCAGCTGTGACTGAGGTAAAGATGCTGTGGGGGATTTGGTATGGGGCTCCATCTGGCCCAGAGCAGACCAGCCGCTGTGGTCTGTGGGAACATGGCCTCAACTCTCCACCACCTTTCCCCCCCGCCTCATTTTCATATGGAAATATCCCTCTTGCTTTTGTGCAAGAAATACTCTTGTGTGTATTCGTGGGCCCTACACTGCCTGGACAAAAACAGCAGCTTGCTTATTATTTTTAGTACTGCTAGGTCTATATTTAGCATTTGTGTCCACTGTTGTACAACAGAATGAGGCTAAGGAGAAGAGCAAAAGCAAACAGTAAAGCAAACTTGCCAGAATATAAGACAACATGGTATTATAATTTTAAGATTCCGATCCTCAGTCAGAACCAGGCTAGGAAAAATTTATTGTTATTAATACACGTTCCTGAGATGGGTTCTAATTTTTGTTTCAGACTAGACAAAGCAGCAAACCTTAAATTTGAGTAACTTTTCATTGGGGGGACTGTTTTCACTGGCTTCCCTGGAATTTATGAGCCTTAGAAAGATTCAGGTTGAGAAGAGCTGGTCTTGCTGTCTTTTTTCCCCCAAAGAGACAAACCAGAGTCAGGTTTGGGGGGCTTTCTGACATTTTCAGGGCTGCTCGTGATGAAGGAGACAATGCTTTCCAAAGAACATCCTGTTCCAAATTTGTGTGACTGCAGTGTTTTATGTCAGAGTGTCACATGCCATGTTTTGTGAGCAGGGGTCTGTTGGTGAATGACCTATGGGTACAAGTGTCATGTACAAGTGTTACAAGGGTCTTTATGGTGAGAGGAAGAGAAAGGCCAGTTTGGAGCTCCTCTTAATGTACAGTGGTGAAAATCAGGCCGTTCTTCTTCTCCAGTGAAGTTTCAAAACCACTCAGCCATAATGTGGAACTCACTAACATTTCCTGAGTTAGGGCTCTGACACCTGGCATTATTAGAGAACTTAACAATATCTGCAAATAATGCAGGCTGCTTTGGTAAACAGGTGGTCAGTTGGGGGGCCAACCATCTCTCCAGTGTGCTCTTGTTAATTAACTGTGGCCCAGGTATAGTGACGAGGTCAACATCACTCTGAGGTTGCATAGGAGGGGTCAGTAAATGTGTCTCTGCACTAAAAGAAGGCCTGTCCAACCCCTCAGTGGGGATTAAATTCAGCATATGAGTAGGGAGTGACAACAAAAAGGCTGAGAAGCCAGAATTACGTTAACTGACTGCGTACTCCTTCCACAGCAAGACAGCACTATCCATTACCTAACAACAGAAATGGCATGTAAGTCATGTACCAAAGTATGGTGTAGCTGAAAGGATCTTGACTCCAAACATGTCCTGAAATCTTTAACAGGAACTTCAGTATTAGAAGTTGACTCAAGGACTTGAGGTTGTTCACTTTGGGTAGAGGGTGGGTTCATATTTTTTTCATTTTGGTGGAGGCCAGCAGCCACAGAGGAGACTGTTTGTGGTATTTCCATTCATAACGCTCTAAATAGAAAGCATTTCACAATGCACAATTACCTCTGCTCAAGTCCGTCCGTCCGTCCATCCATCCATCCATCCATCCATCCATCCATCCATCCATCCATCCATCCATCCTTTTTTCATCTTGCAGGACCTGCTGGACTCTGTGTCAGGGGAACAATGAGGACATTTATGTATGGCAATTAAATGCATTCAAAAACATGACATCTACTCTGGGATAACTTTGGTAAAGCGGTTGACATTTTGAAATGCTTAAGTGGATTTATTGCCAGTAGAGGGAGAAATATCAGGTGTTTGTTTTACTTCTTAAAGCCGCAAGATATGCTTTGTTACCTGCAGCATCAGCAAAACTCCACCCAAAAAGTGTTACTGGCTCAGTAACACCACCTGCAAGTGGTGTATTAATGATGACTATAAAGAATGTAACAGTAAGTAGCCTCGTATTTAATCTTACCAAGGTGCTTAAAGGTAGAATACAAGGGTCGGGGGAAGGGGGCAGTAAAATACCTACCTGCCCTCAGAAAAACTGATTTTCCAACGCAGTAGGAGGAGTGTTTTTTGACTTTGTGTTCAGAAGGAGATGCTGTCGCACCTGGCTGTCATCTCTCTCCAGCCCTCACCTGACATTCTGCAGAAAGCAGCTCTGACAGCAGCTTCACAAGGGGACTGTCAGGCCTGAACGACACAGGGCCGTCGTTGCAGCTGTAAACGTGGTCCCCAGTTAACTTCTGTCAAAACAAACAGGTTTTCCCAAGTCTTTCTCAACCTTTGCTGAGGACTCCTTCAAGATGACGTAAACCCAGCTTCTGTGGGGTCTTGCCAGACAACTGGTTGTAACTTTGGCATGCATTCTCACGGCCAGGATGCTGGGGGTGAAGCCTATTTGTGTCTCACATGCGCCATAACCTTGTTCTACATTTTTTTTTTTGCTACGAAAAAGCACAGGAAAAGGCTTCAGTGAGCAAAACATTCTGGAAAAAAAGTTTGGTTCCTTGTGAGTCCCGTGGGGTCCACCATGGAAATCTTTCAATTTGCAGCTCCTGCAAAGGTTTCAGAATATCAACCCCCCCCACACACACACACACACTTGTTGACATGCTGGGTACAATCCTCTGGGGTATTTTTGAATTTATTAGTCTAATTGCCAGTAAGCAGCAACTATTTCTGCAGCTATACCCGACGCCATTCGGGATCGAGGGACAGACCATAAAGTGTTCCGATTTAGCCAATCCTTTTCCTTAGCAATCCCTGACTAGTCATACATCTATCTAATTAAATTGTGTCCGTACATTTTCAAAACTTTAAGAGGCATTAGCAGGTCACTGGTTTTACTGCTTATCATGTCTTGAAGACGGGCTTCTCTCAGTTACGCTCTCGCTACCTCTTTCCTTTTCTGTCTGCCTGTTATCTCGAGCTCACACATCTATGGTTGGTGGGTCATCACAGGAGCCCACATGGAAACCCCACGGTGCTCAGGAGAAATGTGTGAAATGCCGCCGGCGTCGGTTTCCATTCATTAGCACTGAACCGGAAGAGTTTTGTCAACTCCAACTAGGTGTTGAAATATAGTGCGTATTTTTCTGCTGCATTAGCAGTCGTGCACTGGTAATAGGGGAGTACAGGAACATTGATCCATCTGCAAAGGCCTCTGTGTGCCTTTGGTCTGTTGTGTAATTTATGTGATATAATAAAAATATCACCAAAATTTCAAAAATATCACAATAGTTCACACTTGGGGCAGTACTTGTGCACATTTGATGTTTATCACCTTGTCAGATTTTACCAGGGGTTCCTGAATGCAAAGAAAACTGGCCAAATGGCTCAGTCGCAAAACACTGATGTACAAAAAGTGTTTTATTTATTAGATCCTGCAATCTCTCAATTTGTGTAAAAAGAAATATATTGATATATACATAGATTTACAGGATACACAGTACAAGCGAATTCAACTGCAGTCAGGATCTGAGGAGAACCAACACTGCCAGACGAATAGGGGTTCCCTACTACTGAAAGCTCCACTCACTTGCAGATACCGACAAATCAGCTTTTCCAGGTGCCCCCAAAAATAAGATTACTACATATGATAGTTGTAATTAGTTCAGAATCATTAGTTATTCATATTATAGTTTGCACATACTTCAATGATGCTAAAAAAGCATTTTAGAAATAATTTTTTTAGAATTAAAGGTACCTCTCTGCACCTTACTACAGTTGAAGGGGTTTAGTCCAGACATACCCAGTTATACTCATGCATGGTGTGGGACAGGCATGTGAAAGCTAGAGCTGACACGCTCAACAAGTTTGACCCTACAGGCTTCCGTGCAGTGGTAGCTGTAACACATAAAACACATGAAACATTGCAGATTGGGATTATAATGAAAACCAAAATCTAGCATCAACAAACATGGACAGGTAAGTACAAATGAAGTTACTAAATTTAACATGTATACCTGGAATTATGGCATAGTAGGAGTGTAGAAGAAATGGGTATTTGTAAAGCAGAATTAGATGTTCTGATATCTACCAACAGGATTCTCTGTCACACACCTGATATGACAGATGGACACAAAGGGAAAGGAAATGTCACAGCAGCCCTGCCCAGCCTCCCTCCCCCCCTGAGAAGTGACTGGTGGGTTTGGCTGTCTCGGCCCATGCTTCTACGGCAGGAGTATCCAATCTCATCCACAAAGGGCTGGTGTGGGTGCAGGTTTTCTTTCCAACCAAGCAGGAGCCACGCCTGATTCCACCTGTTTAATCAGTTAAGCTTGATTTTCAGTTAACTCAGATGTGGCTTCTGCTTGGTTGGAATGAAAACCTGCACCCACACCAGCCCTTTCCGGATGAGACTGGACACCCCTGATCCATGGGATGGAATAGATCACCAATCTGCAGGTAGCTTCTGCTCACCCCAATGGACAGGAAGGAAAACAAAGGAGTGCTTTCTGATGGGTGTGAACGGAAGAGTCATATGAATCAGTACCTGAGATAAACTGTCTCCCATCACTCCAGAAAGCCTGCCCCGTATCCGAGAATGCTTGTGCATCTGTGTGGCGTTGTGCGGATTGGAGTGGAGGGGTAATTCTCTGGGTGCCAAGGTCTCCGATAGCGAGGTAATTGATTTAGTGGATCTTAAGATCAATTCCCAGGCAGCTGGGACCAAATAGATTAGAAGTGAAGCTCAAGTTGACCCACATGGGAGTTGCTGGCCCACAAGAAAACAGTAATCTAAGGATTATAGAGGTGTGTGAGACATACCTGTTTTCTCTCCTCCTATTTCCCACTTGTCATGTTCCTAGTGACTGTCTCTCTTCAACAACTGGCTCAGGTTTCCATCCAGCTTAATGGAGGAAGCCTTCAAAAAAACAGAAAAGGGACCAGCTGACCGCTGGAGGAGCAGAGTGGCACAAAATGGAAATACAAATTACTGCCGGGCCTGCTGGATAATTTATTCAAACCTTTTTCCTTTCCATCTCCTAAATGAGTGTGGACATTAGTGTAACATTTTTTTTTGTTGTTTGGCAGAGACCTTTAGAAAAGAAATTTTAGAGAGAATGAGAGTGCGCTTCCTTGTCCCTTGAAGCATCCGGGAAAACTAATGAATGACACAGAGCGGGAAGTGTGATAATGGTACCGGGTTGGGTTTACACGATCTCTTGGCTTTCCCAAGGCGATTGATCGCCAGCCACTTCTGTCAATGAAACCCAGCTGGCCCAGATTGCAGTAATTGGCTTGTTATGCCTCATAAAGGGTCAGCTGGGCAGATTTTGTAAAGAAGGAGAGTGGGGGGGAAGTAGCCTCTACATAATACTATGTCGTGAGGGGTTTTTTGTTTTTTTTTTTGGTTTAAATACACTTACTGTGTTAATTTGAATTTTAAGGCTTTTATTTTCTTCTGTATATAGATTTTCTGAAAAAGACATTTACTCCATTGATCTCAGCATAGCTTTCTTGGAATAAAATTGTTGAATTTTATACCGCTGTTACATGCCACCCTTGTGGCAGTCTTCCACTCTGCAAGCTGCCATGGTGTCATCCACAAAGGTTATTTCTATAATTGTTTGCTCCTGCTTGACCTGCCAGAATGGTATCCTGCTCAGTGACCTTGGTTTTAAAAGCATGGATAGATGAAGTAATGAACCCCCCCCCAACTGAATCAGAACCTCCCACCTCCTTGCTTGGTGGACTGGATTAAAAGTTGGGTGTAAATCTTTCAAAAGAATAGCATAAAGATTGCTTCAATCTTCAGTTGGGGGAGGGACAAATCTGTAGCCTGCTGTGCAGGTGAATAAAATTGACAAAAATTAGCCCCTGCAATAACATGCTTCCCCACAAGTTTCCCCTCATGCTCTGCTTACCTACAGTGAAAAAACAGACACCTCACTGCGGTTAGCTGTATTGACCATCGGCAGACTTCGACACGCTGTTCTACGAAAGTATTGTGTTTAGAGACAGCAGCTAAAATCAACTGCTTGAAGTTTCATTCTCCGGGCAGAACTTCAGGATTTTTCCTTAAGTTTGCTCGTTAACGTTGCAGGCAGAACGCAGGAGTGTAGAACATCGCAACCTCTCAATGAAGGTTTCTTCCAGTTAACGAAAAACAAATTGAAGCCCATGTGTTTCACGCCGGCACATAACCATTAACGACCACTCCGGGTGTTAAAGACAATTTTATAGTTTAGTCTTAATTCAATTTCACCTTTAATCACCTGCAAGTACAAAGTGAAGAGAGAGAGATCACTTTATGCACATTTAAGCGGTGTCAGGCACAGAGAACTTACATGCTAGTTAGTGGTAAGATTAACTTGTGATGCAGATAACCGCAATTTCTTTTTAAGGTAAATCTGAAAGGCCAGACGCCCATGACCCCTTCCATTTATTCAAAATCCTGCATCCAAATTCACAGATCCTTTTTGTATTATCTTTCTTATGTAGATGGAATTTTATTACTTTTCCTCACGAATCATTTCTCCTTGAGGAACATACACGTTATCCGCCTCTCTCCAACTCGCCACCACAGAGAGTGCAGCTGCGTGTACGATGTGTAGCTGAGAAAAATATGTCATGGCAGACAAACGGTGGCTCAGCCCCAATGCCATTTTCACGGGCACCTCCTCCGTCATGGGCTTGTTCTGGGGTCAGAAATTTGCACTCTGTCATTTTTAAGAAGTCTGAATTGCTGAATTGCTTCACACAGCCAGTATGGTGGACTGTGTTTGTTTGTTCTTTCATTTTACCTATAGGGATCCACACACGTCCTGTGAGACTGTAAAAGCTACCAGACTTTCACAGGTAAAAAGACCACACCTTATCTATTCACTCCATTGGACCACCAGACCTTCAGGCTGCGGAAAACAGCCCTGTAATTTTACCCAAGCAGCTCTTAGACCCCTTGCCATAACTGTAAGCAATCATAAGTGACTGGAACATTCCTCAGTGATGTTCCTCTGGCCTTCTCTGTTGAAAGATGTTTTTTTATGCAGACAAGCAACATTTTCTGAAACTTTCTTGACTTTGATGTGCGGTCAAAGTCAAATCCAGCCAAATTTGGCATTCAAATACTTGGTGGATGATTCAGTAGCAATAGTAGGAGGACGCTCAGCTCCCCTCTATGCAGAAAGCAAAGTTTATACACATCACTCGCAGAAGCAAAAACAGAAAAAACCCTTAACTGCACAGAAATATGCAGGTCTGTCTCACTGAAACTCCCAAGGCATTCCTGGTAAATACTCAGTTTTAAATTTTTCACTGGCTGTTTATTTTGTTATAAGTGGTGTTTATATTTCATAACTTTAAATTTTTAATCTGCATTGCACAATCCCATCATGTTTGATTATGCTGAGTCAGTTTCCTGTTGGCTGTTTTCCAACTCTTTTCAGAAACCCTGTGCTGTCAAAACAGCTTTATGCAGAGATACACTTCATTTCCCACTGCATCACTATCTCATTCCTGAAATTCTGCTCACAAGAAATCAAACTTCAGATAGTTGTAGTACTTGAAATGTCAGGTGAGGGGTCATTGGGTTGGTCCCTATGCTCAGAATAAGTGTCAGCGCATGTCAGATATAGGAGAAAGCAGATAATCTCATTTCTATTCAATAACATTTAGCAAATTTTGGCAGTATTTTGTTGTAAATCATTTTTATTGGTTCTGAGGGTCACTGTCATCATGCCACTCACCTTCTCCGGACCAAAGATAAATGCAATTCGAGGGGTGTGTAGAGGAAACTCGAATTCACTGAAGTTTTGTCTTCCTTCCCCAGTAATCTGTTGGTAAGCCAGTCCCTTGTCTGCTTGGCTTTAGAGGCGCTGTGCACTCAGTTAAGTGTTAGCTGGCCTGGCAATGGCAAAAAGGTAAATTATTCAATGGAGAATGAGCTCCTCTGTTATCTGTGTCTTGCCACATGTCATCTTCCCCACCATCCGTGGCAATAATGGGGTGCGACTCAGATGTGATGCCAAACAGCTTTTGGGGACCCAGGCCCAATGGACCTCATTTTGGACTGAGAACGGGAACACATGGTGCAAGGTTTGGCCAGGGAAGGGCAGGCTTATCAAGTATAGACATTTCCTATTCCAAAAGAATGGTATAGATGACCGGAGAATCATGCAGATAGGTGTCGCTTAGGGGTGGAAATCAAATTAAAAAACCCGCCAGGTTGGGGGCACATAGAGATCCGCAGCTCACAATTGGACTCGTTATTAAAGAGCAAAAAACAAGCAGAAGCTTCTGGAAACAAAGGCAAGCAGACTCCGGTGCTTCCTGAAAAGAATGGTGTGCCCCAAAACAGTTGTATCTGTGGCTTAGCCTGACAGGATTTCCTCTTGTTCTTGACAAGGCCACTGCTCCGGCTTTGAGGACAGCCTTCCTTACAGCAATCGGTCAGAAGACAGCTGCTTGGTAGAGATATGACCACTGACCAGCTGTGGGCCAGCTTTTTAAATAAGGACGAGTCAGGTGGTAATGGGAACATGTGAAATAAGCTGTGAAAATGTGAATAAATAAACACCTCGCTTCCAAATGTAACATGAAAATTGGACAGAATGAAAAATATGCCTTACTTTAAGCTGTTAAAATTATTATATGAAAACTGTAATTTTGCTGTAAAATTGTCATTTTGCTCTTCTATATAAATGCAGGGTACAAGCTTAAGTTGGATTTATCTGAATCAGGTTTCAGGAAACAATTATGAAGTCGGCATTAAAATGTGCTTTAAAGATCAGGCCTGGTTTTGGTCTGGGTCAGCCAGGGATAATAAGGGTAAGCAGGAACTGTACACTTAGCCTGAATCTGTTTGATCAGAAAAGACTTTTTTTTTTGCGACAGACCACTGGTTGTGTCATGAAAGCACCATGCCTGCAAGGTTCAGCACCACACCCCTAGACAGCCACTGGCATCACACAGTTAAGTGGAATGATCAGCCAACTGAAAATCGCACGGGTGGAGCCTCAAGAGACTCCACCAACATATCAGAGAGGCCAAGCTTAAACGATGGCCTCAGTTTGGGTGGGAGAGAGAGGAAACAGACTCAGGCTGATAAGCTTGCTTTTCCGAACAGTAGAAAAACCGACTCAAAGCCCGAGGACTAGATCTGTACCCAGTACCTGTCTAGAACGTCATTCTGGACTGGTGATGTAAAGTCCTGGCCCCTCAGCCTGCAGCCTTCTGGAGTCACACCATCCCACACCGCACTCCACCCAAGTACTCTCTCACAATATAAATTAAGTACACAATAAACACACCTAGAACAGCAGCTGTGACATGTGACACAGGACTTGAGGAAGGCTCTCAAGTGCATGACTGTGACATCTCCTGTAGCAACGCCATAGTGCTGCATCAGGGTGAGCTTAGCCGGCAGAACGATCCCTGGTCTTAAAGGAATGTGGTGCAGGGACTTGTTTACAGTGAAATGTCTCTCAAAAGCCAAATAAGTGGGTGATAGGCTCTAACCCGATTTATTAATTTACTGAACCAGGAAAAATAAACATTTTTTAAAAGGTTGGTAGTTGAGGGGTTTGAATCAAGCAATGCACAGGGTGCAGTCCTTAACATCATCAAAGCATCAAAGTAAGTTGACTGTGAGGAATAAAGCCAGATGGTAGTCAGTTCAAATTCCAGTAGGCGTAATGGCATTCTGCATTCTAACCAGGAGCAATCTAACTAAACTAAAAAAGCTGTACATATGTGAAAAAATCTAAATGTTGAGAAACCTACTGGGTTATATGACTAGTAACCATCCTTGGAGGTAATGGATATGCATTGTCCAGGTTGTGATGCAAAGCTAAACTTGGTGCTGTCCGTGGTACTGAATTGCTAGCCTTGGATTTGGAGTTTACAAAACAACTGACAAAAAAAGTGGTAGGAGACAAATATAAGTATAAATGAAAAGGGATTGATCATTAAGAATTCATAGTTATGTTAAGAGAAGGAGATTGTCTCTTTCAGGCAGGCACATACAATCAAACTGTGCTTGGGCCAAGGAGCTCAGAGAAGAGGCCAAAGCAGCCATAAGATGAGAAAATCTGTCTATGTGCAAAAACTCTGGTGAGATGAAAAGACTCCAAAAAACAAAACTGAAATGGAATTTGCTGTAAGGCACAGATATGGCTGAAGAAAAATCAACATGGTTCAGGGAAACATGGCGCTTTTGGAAAATGCCGGTGCAGAGCACCGCAGGATAACGACATTGCTGCTGCAAAGCGAGGAGGTGGCTGACTGAGGACAGAATGGATGGAGATAAACAGGCAAATCCCACATTGAACACCATGACCAAGTTTCACCTCTAAAATGGCTGGACTAAAAGGACCGGGAAGACTGGCAGCTGTAATTGCTGAAAAAAGATGCTTCCTTGACTCAGGGGGATGAATATTAACTAAGATCCTTCATTTTTTTATTTTTCAGTTTTTGGTTTCACAATAAAAACTCTCACAGCCCTTCAAAGTTTTAGTGAGTTGCGGGAAATAAAAACTCGCAAAAAATGCAAATTTAAATGCAACTTAGAAAACTGAAGGACATATTAACCTCTTTAATCGGACGCAACCGTAAACCATGGTGATGTGACCAATTTTCCTTTACGACTGAAAGACCTGTCGTTTTGCCTCTTTGCCCATTAACTCCCTTCCCTGGTGTTCTGTTCAGGAGACGTCCACATTGATACAGAAACTCACGCGGTAGGAACTGAGGGCGAGAGACAACCACGTTTCCATGATTCATGTTCAGAACCTTTTGAAGACCGTTGACAGCCTTTCAAATCTCCATCAAGGGCTGTTTAGAAATCCAATACTTTTTAGGAGCGGGACGGCTGCAGAGGAGGCTAGAGCCTTTGAAACGACACAGGGGCTGGTCTCACTCCTGGCCTATGTTATTTTCTATGCTTTCGGGCAGGTTGCCATAGAAACCACAACTTTCTAGCACAGAGTCCTCGAACGACCCAGTGATTCAGTATTTTTTTTATTAATTCTCATTTTCACAAAAAGCATTTCACACACATGCACTCTTATTTAACTCGTGCTTATAGTTTCATCTGTAAATTAATTCTTATTTTGGGTTAGAAGGTGTGTGGCAGTGCTACAGAATTTCGCACCAAGAGCACTGAGACTGAATCTCTGTCTTCCGTCTCCATAGGGTTCATCTGCATTGCTGTTTGTTATGGTGCAATCCAATTTCACAAGGCATTCGAGCGTGGTACCTTCCCTGTGGGCGGGGTGGCAGTCTCCTGCACGCGACACCTTTGATACATCTTGCAGGGTTTGAATCGCAGGGTGAGTCACATGCTCACATTGAGATTGCTGTTTTACCCAATCTGAATGCTCACTTTAATACAGAGTTACAAAGAGGCAGATTCTTACATCAGAATCTCAGAATCAGATTCCAAATCTAAATTTCCACATGACAAAGGCTGGTGGAAATGTTTGTTAGCATGGCTTACTACTACTAGAGACACCTGACAATAAACAAAATAGGAATTGGGACATACAGCTGACCAGGAACAAATACAGAACACGAAATGTACAGCAGAGAAGCAATACTAGTGTATTTAATAAATAAAGTAGCATGTATAGAGTACAGAGAAATTACAGCAGGTAATACAGAACGTACACACTCCACTGTGTCCTGTAAGGAGTTTGTATTATACAAACTGTATTCACTAAGCATTAAGTGTAATGTTTTGATTCAGACATTAGCCAAATCACAGCTGTTCCTCACCCAAGTGAAATGTTTAATTCATTTTTCATCTCTAAGATTTACAAGAATCACAACAATAAATTTTTTTCTATGGTTTACACTTTGAAAGAACAAGTACATACCCAATTAATAAAAAATATCCATCTGCTGAATTTCTTAATCAGTTAAGAAAAAAAAAAATCTTAATGGGATACATTTAATAATGCATGCTGATAAAATTTCTGCAGGGCCATTTATGTGGAATTTCCAGGCAGTGAGTGTTTCTTTTATATTTTATCACAAAAAACAAGACATTGTCTGGCTACCAAAGATTTAAATTGCCAAGACATGGTTCAATATGTATCGCCACTTTCATAAGCCACTCTAATTTTCTTGTCAAATCACTGAACTTATTTTCCCTCAAGTAATTACAGTGATTTTCTCCCTTCGAAGGACCGCGAAAGCATCAGAAATCAATAACACTGATAAAAGATACTTCTTTGTTTAGGGAAATAACGAAGTTTTTCTTTGCCGCTTGACCAAAAATAATTATTGAGCAAGCAGGCAAACATACGATTCCCTTTGGGGAACAGGTGTGGCCGAGACACTGAAGAAACGCTATAATTTCTTAAGTGACACAATATTAAAATTGAACTTGAGTGTGATTTTCTTTAAAATATTAATGGAAACCTGGTGCTACACTTTGTTATAAAAAAGCCCAGACTTTATCCATGATAATCCTGTTCAGTAACATGTATAAGCTCAACACTCTACTCACTGCTTTCTGTCCTTATTTTGTGCCTGCAAATGCTTCAGAAAGCACAAAAGGTTAAATCAGAGACCTCATGATTTTCACTAAGAGCATCAGTCCTTTATGATAAATCTGTACTGAGGTGAGATGAGGTCAAAAGGTCTGTCCCTCCACACTTTTGAGGCATGAGTAATGTGAGAAATGCAAAGGTTCGAGCGGATGTGTCGTCCAGGCATAGGAACAAGTGCAGACCAGTTTATAGGAGCCTCACCTTCAAAAATGACATGCCTCAGCTCTGGTTTCCAAGCACAATGACAAGTTTTGCACCATGACAATGGAGAGATGGTGGATAAAGACACCAGCATGGCAAAAAGCAGCCTGGATGTTGGACCCTAGAGGTGACTTGTCTTAAACTACTCCAGCATAATAAACAGGTAACATCAGAAATTGCTTTGAATGATGGGATTGAAATAGAAACAAAATAAATTCAGCAAACCTAATTTGTCTGTAGATGACTGACAATGCTACCAACCAATTACGTTAAGAGAAGCCGGATTCATCTAGTATTTCTGCAAAAATATCATGTTGTTACGGTTTTTAAAAGCACTCACATTATTGTTATTGTTATGTGCTTACTTGCACCAGTAATAAATGTTTTTTATCAGTGTTACGTGGTTCATTCAGTGAGCCAGGTGTATGCTAACAGTGCTTAGAATTGCTTTATAGCCCCGGAGATATTTCCCCAGGGAGGGTATTTTAGCATCCATGCTCTTGTCATCCACATCCACCTTCTTGAAGAACCGTTTCAAATTCCAGCCATGTTCGGCTGGGCTCTCTATGGCTAATTGTCGCATTTTTCAGCTATCCCGTCGATGATCAGCGGCGCCGAGGAGATCCAACAGTGCGCTTACATTTTTGCTTCTAAAGACTTCAGACAAAAACTCATGGCAGGATGCTTAATTGCTCATTTAGCTTCTGGAACCCCCCCCCCCCCCCTTTTTTTTTGGAGTGTCATGTGATCTCAGCAATCCTGATTAAAAAGGCTGTGTGGGGTACAGTGTTTGTGTAACGGGCAGAGTTTGTGTATGGTTGAGAGTAAACCCTTACATCATTTCCCTGAAGCTAGCCCAACTTTACTGCTGTGCATTTCTTTCACATAATTGACCAAAACCCACTGGGATCCTTAAGGTGTCTTTCAGAGACCCACTGGGATGGCAACTGCCTGGCTGTGAACAGGAATATGAACTGGACTGGCCTATACCATCTATACTTTAGAAAAAGGCAATGGAGACAGTTATGACTGGTGCACAGAAAGAATTTGGGCCAATTATGATTAGCAAAGAGAGATTCTGGGCCAGTAATGAGTAAGACAGTGGAAATCTTGGCCAGTAATAACTAGCACGGAGTTCATTGACCAGTTGAACCTCACACTGAAACTTTCTGAACCAATTATGACTAATGGAGATTGAAGGTACACCAGGTGTGACAGAATATGGAGATGGGACTGAAACATTATGATTACTGTCGTCATGGCAATAAGCTGAGCTGTAGACATATTGTTTGTCTAACAATGACACACTCTCAGGAGATTTTCGCTAAAAAAATTCACTGTGACATTACCAATATTTAATTTTTTGTGTCTCAATAATTCTGTTTTTTCCAATCTTGCATCTCAGTTTCACTAGTCATATTTCCTGGGTTTCCTGCAAAAATAATTGTTATGTCAACTCGGAAGAGTAAGACTGGCTTTGGGTTGAATGTCAAAATAATAATTTTTTTATTATCTTTATTAAACAGCATGTTAAAATTTCCTTGTTGAGCTGTATCACCAATTACCTTTGAAAAGTATGGCCTATAATTGTATTCATATAATTGCATTTCAGATTGAAAACCTTATTCTGTCCATCATTTCATCACTTGAAATGTGAAAGAGAAATTTAAAACTAAAAAGCACAGCATCTCACACAGTTAACGGGCTTTTAAAGTTTGAATGTTCCTATTCAAGGGATTTGAAGTTGTGGTAAACCATGACGGACAGTCAGCCACAGCAGGCCCCTTGGGTGTTCAAAGCCAGGCTCATCAGGTTAACCCTGCCCCCTCTGAACAATTCATATACCCTTCTCAACCTAATTCAAAGAGGTACATCATGGTTACATGCAGACAACAAATGACCGCAAACCCAATGGGTGAGCCAGTAGATAAACTTAACAATGTTAATAGTTGTCCAGATACCTCAAGCGGGTTGAGTGGGTCAGGTTCTTTGTCTGTGACATGAAGGAAAACAGGAGTTACTTAGCATACAGCTCAAGATTACTGTTTTTTCCTGCATGTTAAGACATTTTTTCTTCTGTAAGGAGCTTCAGTCAGCCATATTTTTCTGACTACTGCATAGCTGCACACAGATATGGCCTGCTTGGGGGTTGGGAGTGGATTCGGGGGAGCACTCTTTCACAACCTTTACACTTCATATTATATAGACAGCTTATCTAAGATATAAAGAGCAAAATTACTCTTACACTCCTCCGCGAGCTATTTCCTGTTTAGATGGATACTTATATGATAATAAATTCAAAAACACTTTCCTGTCCAACGATGCACCAATACACTTGTTCATCTTTTCCTGGTTTATGGAGTCTTTGTGGCACAGCCGTGTCGGTTTTGGGAACTAGACGGTGACGTTCACGGCTTTTCAGCTGATATCAGGGCTGCCAGCCGTCTTTAGATGCATGAAAAACAGTCTTTTAAGAGAAGTTCCACTGCTCCAAGATGCTTAAAATGTATCCCACAGATAAAGCCTGAAAAGGCGATAAATTTCATACAGTCTCTTTCAGCCTCTTCCTGTGATAAAACTGCATTCCCTGACAGTAAAAATTCTCTTTTGTGGATTCATTCCCTGGTTCTGGCATGAGGAAACATCCAACTGCATCTTTGTTTACTCTGTGGTTGCCGTGCATAGCGATGACCAATTTCAAAAATGTCCTGATTGAACGCAAGCTGAGCTCGTGTGCGAGTAGTGGTGCCGAATCTACACGATAACTAATTTGCATGGAGAACCTCCTCAATAAAAAAAAACCTGAAATGACAACTGTCAGAAGAGAGGTCAACAGAGGTTGACCACACCTGTTCCTATCATGCCATTTTATGGAGGCAAACAGGAAACTGGAGGAGCCTAATCTGTTTGTAACCACCTCTGAATTGAACATGAGGGAGTTGGTTGCAAAAAGCCTGTGTTGGGAAAAGTCTGTTTGTCAAAGCTGGCTCCTGCCATGAAACTCATGACTTTTGATCAGTATCTTTGCAAGAGCAAATACATATCAATAGCAGCCTGGAGTATTTAATCGGTCCTGGTGCATAAACCAATACCCTCAGAGAAGTCATGTAATCTACTCACCTTTTTTTACACCAGTGATGCTCACCGAAACTAACTGTCAACCACTGAGTTTGTCAGGTCTCCACGTCAACACATCTTGCTGTGCAGTGTCCCTGTCCTCCTGTCTGCTGACAAGAATAAAAACAGGGATACCTTTGATAAAACTAAATTGGGGGGTGACTTGGAGAAAACTACATGTGAATGTTAGCTTGTTCCCACATCGAGATCATCAGTTAAGCTTCCCGTCACATCGATCGAGAAAATGAGGGACCAGACCAGGACCGTTATCCTCTTCCATTAGTATTCTGATATAACAATTAGAGAAATGGCTTCTTTCAGAGACTGAAATGTGTTCTAAGGCTGAGATATGGATGATGAGAGTCTTCACATATGGGCCATTAAAGAACCATGACGTGCTTCCTTAAAAATGCCACCTTCATGCCGCGTGTACATCCTCAAGTGAGACTAAGTCAAGAGACAGGCCTGTTGATAGCTACTGATAACAAAGCTTGGACTCCCATTCTGTGTCCTGGCCTCAGACATCATGGCCAGATCTCGTTACCTTATCTCAAACTGGAGAGCTGGAGGTGAAGCTGGAGCGCACACCCGTCATCATGAAGTGCTTCGTCAGGCTCGTCATGAGGCATATCAAGACCCTGCTGCCCCCTCACTGGACCCCCTGCAGTTCACATACCGCCGCAAGCGTTCAACTCTTAAACACTCAGGGAATGAACTGATACCACACATACTCTCACTTGTCTCTATCATGTATTTATTATTATACTGTTACCTTCTTCCTGCTCCCGGTGTCATGTTTTCATCTGTTCTTTATTAAATAATTATATTGTCATGTCTTTGCACAACCTGCTACCTTTTGCCTTGTAAATATCAATTGTAAATGATCACTACCTGCTACTTTTTGCATTGTAAATATCAATTGCTGCACTGTCATCGTCTGTACCGCTGTCTTGCACTGTTTGCACAGGTGCACTTTATGTTGTTATGTGTAGTCTTTTGTAGTCCTGTGCTCTGTGTAGCACCGTGGTCCTGGAGGAACGTTGTTTCGTTTCACTATGTACTGTACTAACTGTATACAGTTAAAATGACAATAAAAAGCTACTTGACTTGACTTGAAATCGAACCCACGACCCTGGATGTGTGAGGCCACCGCACCAGCTCACACCCTCATCTTCCTCCCATTGCATCATCACATATTCCCATTCACTCTTTTCAATCAACTTGCCTTCAGGCATATCAAATGCAGCAGACTCTATGTTGCGTGTGGCTTCCTTTGTCATACCCGACGCCCCATCACACTCTTCACCTTTGGCCCCATCCATCACTCCACAGCAGGTTGTACCACTCATCGGCTTCAGAGGCCACTCTGCTGCATGACAGCCTCAGATCTCCTGATGATCTTGCTTAAAGCTGTCTTTTCGTCCTGAGGGTAAACTATAAGAAAGCCCATGCATTACTCTATGCTGCCATAGCCTTCTTGTAGCCCTCTCTGATCTAAAATCCCTGATGTCATCCCTGGGTGTTTCCTGTTGGACATTGATCAAAAACACTAAATTACTGTTATATTTGAGTCACTTGTGACACAATTTTTTTCAATCCCTTTAATCCTCAGTCTTATTATTGCCTTTTTAAACTGTAATTGGGACATTTAAGACCTTAAATAATCAGTTTGTTTATTCATTTAGAAGGACAAATATCATCTTTTTTAACTAAATTTTTCTTCCATATGTTCAAAGTGGATATGTGTACATGTATATTTCATTTAGTGGTGCCTGGGAGCACTGGATCAATGAGTTCTAGAACATTCTGGTTTAGCCTTAGCAGGCCAGAGGAGAGAGATGCTTGACTGAGTGACTGAGAGAATGTGCTTTAAGTGTTGTGTCACACTGATCGTTTGCTCA
Organism: Gymnarchus niloticus; assembly: GCA_009936485.2. NCBI lineage: Eukaryota > Metazoa > Chordata > Actinopteri > Osteoglossiformes > Gymnarchidae > Gymnarchus > Gymnarchus niloticus. The sequence goes on along the minus strand of JAACJT020000110.1, from coordinate 18,438,476 downwards.
ATTACAAAAAGCTTGCTCAGACACTTGCCATCACAGGCTGAACTACTGTAGACACAGCCCAGCTACATTGAGCATGCTCAGTGGCTTCTAATGACATCACATCAGTGAGTGCCCTCAGATAATGTCCTTCAAGATAATGGCCTTAGAGATATTTATGAATTAGGCAGCAGATTTGCTTTTGGTTATGTGTTCAAGTGTTTAAGAAAAACTTAACAGAAAAGCTACAATGACACAAGCTAGAAAGGTCCTCTACAGACAACCTTGTTGTGTTCTACTTGTGTTTTCCATGGTAAGTCACACCAGAGCACCCTTTTGACCTTGAGTCACCATGTCAGTGTTCAGTGGGGTGAATAGGATCTTCTATCAGTCCGACCCTGAAAATTCAACTCTCCTGGAAATTGTCATTCCATTCCATTCCATTCCTTGAGCCGTCTGGCCTTTCCCACAAGAATAGCAAAGTTTTATTGCTGATTTCAGAACAAATGGGGATCTAAACATTTCAATCATATTAATTGAAAAATGGTGCCGTGAAGTGAATTAATTTCTATTGATCTGAGCCCCCCCACAATATGACTCAAAAACAATAAGCAATATCCAATTTTCAAGTAGTATGCATTGATTTTGTTGTGAGTCTCCTTTAATAATTTTGATAAAAATTGGTCCTCTGCACTCAGTTTTTAAGGGTTTCACAGAACTGTATTGTCCAATGCCTGTCTTGATCAGCATCTTCTTGAGAGAAGGATGTCTTGTCTCTTTCTCCTCCTTTGATCTCACTGATTTATGGCCCAAAGTGACTGCCAGCTGCACCCAAACCACCCCCCCCCCCTTCCTGAGCAAACAAACAAAAGAACGGGGAGAACTGACCAAAGTGCACCCAGCTTTTTTGAAAATGCTCGAGGAGGTGGAGGGAGTGGGCGAGAATTTCTCACTCCGCATTGGTCGAGAGCCCCCCAGCTTTCTAGAGTGCCCAATTGTCTGTGGAGGGTGCTTAATGCTCACGTACAAGTGGCTGTAGGTGCTGGGCAGCCCAGTTCCATTAGAATGGCCCACCAGTACACAGTTTCTGGCTCTGCTGCAGAAGAGACCAATCCTTAGTCATCTGGCAACATTTAAGTCTAGTGTGACCCTTAGTCTATCCTTCGCATGCATTTAACTCAACGGTCCAGAATATGTCTTTTTATTCTCAGAAAAGAATTTGTGTCATTACACATGAAAAGTCTATGTTGATGCTGTCAGCAGCTTGGAGCATGTTCCCTTTCAATATTAGTGTAAGTTTCTACCAGTATTTCGTGACAATGAAAGCCCAGCTTGGTTCTAATCTCAAAATGGTTAAGGTCATGGGTGTGTGCTTTCACTTACAGCCAATTTACAATTCACACACATGCCAGAAGACACGTCTATGACAACAGGGGTGATCTGTATACAGAATGAACAATGGTTGTTTTATGAGGAAACCCATAATGTCAACTATCCAAAAATGTCTAGGACACCTTGTGTGGCGAACCATTTCTTGGGCCCTTTCTTCGGCTTGTACTGCTCACCTCGCAATGGATGTTGCACATAATGAATTTAGTGTTGTGAAGACTTGGCAGAGTGGTGTCTAGGTTAATTAAATCTTACTAGACATTCCTGGCCAGGGGCCATGCTCACTGTTCTTGCTGTGCATTTTATAAACGTATTTTATAAACACAAACCTTTGCCGCTGGCTCTGCCAAGCTAATGATGGGAAAATTACACCTGTCAGGAGAAGATATTATGTTAATCCATACGACGAATGTTAGGCCATCAGGCTGCAACATCACCTCTAGGAGAGAGGTGATACCTGTCATTTATTTTTGATTCTGTCCAAGGAGGTAAGTCTTCGGTGTCTTTGAGTAGGTTGCCGCAGCTTGACTGTGTTTGTAGACCCCATTGGGAAGTCATTCTCTCCCAGGCGACTGTGAGGTCAGGACTATCTGCCAGAATGAACCTGGGTCTGGCAGTTGTGTGCACAACAACAGCTGACTATATTCACTTCCCTAACGGAGCCACGTTTCAAATTTCGTCAGTGAGTCAGCCTCGCTAACGGCTGCTCTGAAAGAGGGGAGGGAGTTAGACTCATCAGACTGTCCATCTCTTCATAGCGCTTTATACATTAGCTGGGTAGACTGAAGATCTGGGAGCTTCTTTAATATACCAGTTCCAAAACAACACTCAAAGGCATTTCTGTGGTTGATATGTCCAATAATAAGCCACTGAATCAGTCCAAGGTAGGTCTTTGACAAAAGAAACAAGTTTAGTCATCAGTTTGGTTTGGGTGTACCAGTGTTGTGTATGGAATTTGCATATACTTTCCATGTTGCTATGGTGTGCCACCAGGTAATTCAGTTTCCTCTTGCTGTCCAAAAACAAGCTGTTTGAATGAACCGGCATGTGGTTGTGTGTGTCTGCGCACTGTTGTCACTGGACGCGGAGTGCAGGGCAAAGAAACAAGGGAGGCGAGGATACAGGTGTGAGTGGAAAGGGGTTTTAATGACAAAATGAGAGAACACAACCACTGGGTTCTTCCCTGAATACAGAGGGTAAATAAAGCATTGAGTTTATGCGAAATAGAGTGAGGACTAGGGCACAGACAGGTAAGACCAGGGGGAGGGAAAGAGAACTAGAAACTGACACGGAACGAGACGGGCAGACACAAACAAACATACAGCTAAAACAACAGGTGAGAGGCTGACTTAAGTAACACTTGACACAGGTGGAACACATGAGGACAATCAGGGCAAGGGCAAACACAACAAGGAAACACGATGGGCACATACAAAACCTTGGTCAGTACTCCGGGGCCCTGGAGCCCTGGTGCAGATGTGACAGTGAGAAATCTCATTATCTCCAGGGTGTACCTTGCCTAGTTGTTCTTGGGAAAATTTTCAGGGTTTTTAGTACCTAGCATTGGATAAGCAATTTTGCAAAATGCATAGATATTTTGTCCCAAAAATGATTCCAGTGGAAGAGTGTATTAATAATAGCTCAGCAAATATATGTTTAACGTGACAAACTGCATCAACACTGCTGTTGTTTTCACCATCATTTTTCCATTATCGTCCGAATTCTCTAATTCACACAGACTGGTTTGTTTCAGTCCAGAAAGTTCCAGATCCTTTCTAACAAGCCTTTTCTCCCTTTTCTTCAATGCCAAGGACTCGATGCAGCTTTTTCACAGGCTACAGACAGACACAAGAGGAAATCATTCGATATATCTACAGGTCACCTGCGTCTCTTCGCACTGTAAGAACACCATGGAATCATTGTCTTTCTCAAGACATAATAACACATCTAATCAATGTCCCACCAGTGAACAATGTATGCATGGATTTTGGGAAAGGTTATGCTGTGAGAAAATGTCATATATTGCAACACAACAGAGCATTAAGGACAAACTGGTATTTGCCCCCCTGGATTTTTGACAGTGATAAACGCGGCTGTGAGATGTTGAAGATGGAATACCTGTAGGTTGGTGACCACTGGTAATGTCCTTGACCCTGTGTCCTGCCCCCACACCCCCCACTGCTTCTTCTCATCTCTCCGGTCATGTCTAAAAGACTGATAGACTAGCTGCCACTTCACCCTGCATGGCAGGATGGGTACACATCCTGCCATACATCCACCCATCTTGTGCCTAGTGTGGGTCACAGCCATAGGCAACAGAGTGGGCGGGCCCAGGAACATAAATCAGCGTTACTCGCTGGTGATGAAGATGGGCAGAGAGATGCTGTGTTTGTTCCACCCCCCTGCTTGGGTAGTAACAAACCATCCAGTGCCATTGTTACGATTTAGTGTCCGGAGACTGTGATACACTGACATCGTTGTTAATTGGTTGTCCCTGAGAAAAAGACAAATTACAGAAAGATTAGAAAGACCTCTGGAGCAATACAAAGTGAAGTATCTGTCTATTTATGTTGTTTGTATTGGCAATCCACTGTTTAGTGTCACATTTCTCTGATTTAGTGAGAAATTTTCTTTAAAATCATAGGGTGGATTTTTTGGCTTCCAAAACATATCTCTGTAAATCTAATATGCATTAGTGTAAAATTATTTGTCACATGACTCGCTGATGTCTCATTTTCCAAAATTTTTGAAGGAGTTTTGTTGTTAATTAAAAGACAGCTTTTGGCTGTGGGAGTTTTCTGTGGGACTGATTGCACATAACTGTTCTTGAGTGGGATTAAACAGCCCGGGTGATAGTTGTAATCATTACTCATAGCTGTAATTACTGTAAAGACCAATGCATATTGTTTCACGGCAAACTAAACGATGCACACATAGAACTCTGTACTCACACAAAGCCCCTCTCCATCAACCATCACTCTATATGCTTGACTTCTCGCTGGTCTGAATAAACTTAGACATGAATATCAGCGAAAATATTCTTGTTTTTCAGATATTTTAGAAATATTGTTTTTTTGATTTTTTTTGCTCAATCGATTTATATGAATTATGTTTCTCTTGTCTTTGATTAAAGACCGACAAGTCCATGAAAGTTTCATTGCTGAAGTTCTCTGAAGTATTGGATATCAAAAAACACTTCATGTAAGGTCTGGTAAGTTCTGTCATCACAACAGTTATTGCTTTCCAAAAGAAGCTTGAAAAAATAGCATAGCACTCAATACTTACTCAGATTAAAATACAGCCCCGCGTTCCTGTCCTTCTGTATCGGAAAGGCATTTAATCCACAAATTATCTTTGGTTCACTAGAGAAGCCTTTTATATTTCTCAAAAGAAGAGTGCGAAAATCAATAAGAAGTTTCACGGCTGTTTTTTTTTTTATTTTTTTTTCAGCTCAATACCAACGGAGCAATTTTGCGGACAATTATGAACGATCAAGCACTTTTCGATGTGCGACTCTGCAGTCAAATCGCAGAGGGTCCAGTTTGGCCGGCATCGACTGCCTGCCCCGTTCACCTGACAATTGGCGGAATAAACCGAACATGGTCTTCAGTCCCGTTGACTTGGCGTTGAACGTGGCGTTTTCGACCGTCTGGGGCTCACACAATAGGCTTTTGCGTTATTCTGGGCTGTCATCAGCGGCCCACTTTTCAAACATGTCATTGATCGCAGAGTCTGCCGCCTGAAACGTTTCAGGGAGGTGTGGGGAGCGGGGCAAAAATGAAAAATAAATACCTCTCAAAAAAAAAAAAAACAACAAAAAAAACTAAATGCCTAGATAATTGCGTCACCTTAAATGGCTGTATTATTTACAGTGTATAATGATTACGAGATGAATTGAACCATATCCAAATTTCTATTAAAGGGTTCAATAAGTTCATATAGAGGGTTTTGAACATGCAAAACCCTATCAGAGGTGGTCATCAGACAGGGACCATACAGAATTTCAATGCCAAAAAAATTATACTGAAGAACGACACGGTAGATGCACAAAAGCAACCTAACCATATATGACGTTTGGTGTCCACATAAGCCCAAGCCATGAGAGTAATCATAATAAACTTCACGTGGATTTCCTTGTGTATTCTGCTATTAGTCACTCAGGCTGGGGAGACTGTCGAGGAAGATTTAATGAAAGTGCATTCATTACCTGTACTTTAAAAGGAAAATGTTAATATGTAGGACAGTTTTATAGGCTATATTATTCTAGCACATCACTACCCTTCCTCAAAGTGCTTTGGCTGGAATAAAACCCACCTGCACCAGTTCCTACTTAACCCAAAGTGAGAGAACATATTAGTCCTGTGTTCACCTCCATAATAATTGTAATTAGAATATAACATACCACTTCTCACTTCTCTTCTCTGTTTGAAAGTCTTAAAACAGACTTTTCCTGGTGCAGATCTCCATTGCCCAAAATCCTTCGCAAGATGCTGGCCAAGATTAAGCATACAAAAGGCAGTAGAGCATTATCAGAGTTCCTGTCCTGCAGAATAATCTACCCACCCGTGTCCAGGATTCAAACACACTCTCTACTGTCTAAAGTAAGACGCTGACTTTCCTACATCTGAAAGCTCAAAGAGGAAGGTGGCCACTTGGGGTTTTTCCATTTTTTAAAATTCCCTTTGGAAAAATTGCTGTAATATGCTTTGTGATAATTTGCTTTTAAATTAAGTAAATGTGTTATTTAATTAATAAAGGCATCATTAATCTTTTTTTCTGTCATGTATTTTTCATTATACTCTGTTTTTTTTTTCCCCGCTACTATGACAGAAGAATGTGGTGACTTTGGGGTGACTTTAGCATTAACGGCACTGACTCTAACAGAGTGCGACGGGGAGATGAGGGCTAGTATTGTAACTAACGCTCTTCTTCTCGGGTGACCGTCCGCTGGTCACGTGTGCCCAGCTGGGGTGTTTTCCGAGTCCTCTCAATAGAGGGTGCTAAAGATCCAGGAATCCTTGTTTTCTAACGCAGCGTCTGTTTTGTGTTGCGCAACGCAGCAGTCAATGAATCTCGATAATGTGAGTGTCGGGGACATAACTCACGCTGATAGTCCGTGTATCGTGCCAGAACGCCATAAATCCGGACCTCCTACATGAATATGCAGTACATCTATCTAACAGCACCTACCATGCCATCCCGCCTCTCTTGTACTCACTTGTCTGTGAGCCCTTATTCCTCTCCTGCCATTAAAAAGTCTATTGAGCTAATAAAGGGACCGGAATTTGCTCGCGATGGAAGCGTGATGTTTTCACAGACGAAGTGTTTGATGATCAGGTGGATTCCGTAAGTCATTCACCCATGCACCTTTATGCATGTATAAGGACCTATATTCTTACAGTATGCTAAAACGCTCCTGTATGGAATAACCACAGTGGATGCGGTCACTATTGTACAGTGCTGAAGGAGGTACCATAATTACACACACGTCAGGCACCCCCAAACTGAGGTTGTTAGAGTGAGGCTTGCATAAGCAGTGAGTGAAGACAGGGGCAAGGAATGAATTGTACATGGAGAACCAAGCCTCAGGTGCTGGGAACACAGCTCATAAATATAATATTTTACATGGTTCTTCTCTGAGACCTTAGATCCCACCTACCTTCACCCTTTGGTCAGGGCTGCTTCAGCCACTGAAACATTGCAGGGTTTGTTAATGCACCCATCTTTAATGACAGCAAAGAGGCTGTTCCTTAAGGCTACTCCCTTTTTGGGCGGATGAGATCTGCCAGCTGGTGATCGAGCCTCACAAGAAATGCCACTGAGTTTGTATGTTTCAAGGCAGGTGGCAGCTGTTAGGAACTTTTCTTAGAACCAAAAGTTGAACATTTAAAGGCTACCCCTGCTTGTAGCTGTGATGTATGAGCAGAGTCTGAGTTATGTCATATAATGGATAAAACCAGAAGTAATTTGATATGTTTCATAATAAGAGCCTCTTTACTTCGGTCTGCTGTCCTTTGTAGTGAAGCATTGGTATTCTTGGCATTTTCTTGACAGAACTCCTCTTTCACATTTATTTCTATTCAGAAGAATATGACATTAATGTGACAAAGGATACACTTTATGGATGTGTGTAACTGTGTTTTCGAATAACTGCCACCAAAAATCTGGAATTGATGTTCCGCTGTTTAGTCTGTCAATCAAAAAACAAACTGCTTAGTGGGACTGTATGGGTGTGTACACTGCCATGGATCTTATCCAGGGAATGTTCTACCTTGTGCCCTGTACTTCCTGTCCCAAACTGGCTGAGGAAGAACCATTTATGCAGTGGGCCTGCATGTATAAAGTACAAGGGGGAGAGTTTGATAAAACTGTAAAGCACCCACAGAACAGGTTTCACACAGCTGACAACAGGAGGACAAGAGCCGATGGCATGACTCATTAAATCACTGTAGTGTTTTGTTTACAACACATGTCATAGCAGCAGTCGTGCCGAAAGGCATTCTGGGTATCCTACTCAACCCCCCCAACCATTTTTTTTACAGAAACTCAGTGCGGGAATGAGCTGGAAGGTTTCCATAACCAAAACTCTGAATTCTCATGATGCTAACTCATGTGGCGGTATCACTAATGACTTCCCTTGTCATTGGAGAGTTGCTGTGCTTTTTGTTTTCTGGTTCTGGCCATCAATAACGCCGCTTGTTTGTCTGTAAAGTGAATCCGTGGGACCTCAGATGACAGATGGAAAGCCTGCAAACAGCACGACGAGCATGTGAGGAATGGGCAGATCAAGGTTCGTTAACATGTTTAGGGCACTGCCACCGTGCGCCGCAAGACAGATGTGATTAAATGGGCCAAATTATTTAAATGAGGCAAAATAGAGTCCTTGGAGGATCTGCGTAGATCGCTGATACAGAACACTGCTCATTTGATGCCTTTCCCCACTCTATCTACTTTAGTGAGTACATTAAGCACACAAGCCGTTCATTGCCCAGCCATCCACACATTTGTCATGCCCTGTGTGAAACCGCCCAGCGAGTGCCTGACAACCCCCCTCCCCCCCCAAAATGGGATAGTCACCTCTGTATAAGTTGACTCTGACCAAGAACATTAAGCAAAATGAAACATGGTGGCCTGGTGGGTAACACCTCCAGGGTTGGGGGTTCAAATCCTTTCTGTGTTCTGTGTGTGTGGAGTTTGTACATTTTCCATGTACTGTGACTTGCTATTCCAATTTCCTCTTACAAAGACATGCAGTTAGGTTAATTGGAGCCTCTTCATTGCCTATACTGGGTAAGTGTGTGTATGTGTGTGTATCTGGCATTTGGTGGACTGGCAATTCTGCGCGGGGTGTACAACAGCTTTGCGCCTTGTGTTGCCTAGGATAGGCTCCAGGGTCCCTGACAGGATGAGTTGTTATAAACGATGGATGGATGGATGGATGGATGGATGGATGGAAGGAAGATCACAGTGCACAGGAAGTGTGTTATTGTTTTCCATGATGGCAGTATATTAAAATGTGTGAGCTTTTGTAAAAGCCTCCCAATATTATATAAGGCCTATATGTTGTAATAAACTATGCAAATGTTGTTGATGTAAATCTTTGAGAATAAAATGAGTCTTAATGGCATGAAAAATTATGAATTGCCAAGAATGTTGCTAAGGTTTATTCATTAATTGTTAAATGAACACAATGCACAATGGTCAAAAATTTGCACATTTTGTTAAGGTGGTTTTGAGATAAAGTTACTCCAGATTGAACAGGAAGCTTTCTTCCATATACAGACCATGTCATAAGTGTGTAATATCGCTGACACAAACTCACTCATTCGAATGCTTTGGTTTGCTGTGGTGCTTCCTAACAGAATGAGGTGAACAGGAAATGAATGCTGTGTTAGACACTCACTCTCATAATCACTGTGGCTGCTCCCTCTCCTTTCAGTTGCTTCTCCAAGCCTGCTTTGCTGCACTGTCCATCATCAACTCTGCAGGTTCTGCCCCGACGGTCCAGTTTCCTCTGGGCTTGGTTCCAGTGTCCTTCACATTTGTTAGGTGCATTTGGGCGCATAAATCTACAGTATTATATTTCACATTTATGTCTATGCAGTTGAATGTCATGTCAGCTGCCTTTGATTTTATTTTGCTGGACCGTATTTTCATTTTTGCGTGATTGGTTAGACACATTAGACTTCATAAGGAACATTAGGAACTAATGTTATAAGAGGTATGGTTGAAGAGGTCATTTCTTATGAAACCTATAATTACATAAAATTTGTGGCACTTTTTAAAATTATTACTGTTATTATTTTTTCATACAGGTTTCATGGCATCTTCATTGCTGTGGGATGTAAGCTGTCAGTTAAGTGTAAATATGGATATTCTTATAAGAAGGGACAATCCCTGCCTATGAAAAGGTAAGGAAGAGGTCAGAATGTCGAGTTAGAGCTTTTTCAAAAGAAATTATAAACAATATCCGATTGGTACGATTTTTTTTTTTTGCTTCATGTTGTAACAAAATACGTACATTACCGCTAGAAGCCTTTAAGTGAGACATCAAAGTTTAATCTGTTTCGAATTACATGGGTAATAATTTACTACTGAAATGCAGACCTCTGATGAATATTCAGTCTAGATGAAAGGTTAAAGTAAATACGAAGCAGTAAGATAAATGTTCTTAGCAGCAAAGTAGACCTTGTAAAATTATCAGATCTCTCGCATTAATTTTTTTATTTCAATTTGAATGTGTCGTTCATATCATTAGAACACGAATGCAACAGTTCACAAACGACTTTGAAATTAGTCCAGCTAAACTTTCTTGTGTGACTCACAAGGTAAGATTCAAAATAAAATTCATAACACTGAAACCCTTTTTAAGTCAAAACTGGTATCAAGATATGACTCCATGCACTAAACCGTTTTGACACGCTTCCTGTGAAGCGAGTCAACAAAGTGTGTTTTAGATACCCCATTAGTCGACATGAAGCCATGGGAAGTGGGGTGTGAGGTGGGGGGTGAATTCTACTATTCACGCTTCAACCGTCTTCGAAAACGTAATAGAATTTGCGGTAGGATGGATTATGTTAAATTAGGGGGTATTTTAAATGGAAATCCTCAACGCAAGCCACTTTGGTGCTTAAAGTCCTTTAATAACGTTGGGATATACTGCTGTTACTAACTTTACAAAATATACGTGAATTTACTTTTCGCCTTATAATAATTTGAAACTGATTGAAGGTGACATACGCAAGACCTTACATACATTTCATGAGCCAAAAAGTGTCACCTTCACCAAGCCTCCATTTATGAACTCACTTGTTGAATACAGAGTTCAAGACCGCGATCGTCGATACGTGCCATTGCTGTGCCTGAGACCAGGGGACAGAACATGACAATTTCATTTATACATTGATCTCTTTTCTTTCATAGACGGTTAAGCACCATTTATTGCGCTTCATCCCAAAATGAAAATCTTAAGATATTTTCTTAGATCGCACATATAATTCCCGCATCAGCACTTTACATGGTAAATAATTAAAATGACAGCCCTCTGTCATTCATTCAGTGCCACAAGCCATGTTGCCGTGCTTGCGTGGATCTCCTAAGATCCCCCCCCCCCCCCGAAGAAACACAGCGCTCCGCCACCAAGCAGCAGCGCTGGACCAAACCCACCCTCCTGCAAAATTAGCGCAGGCAACACTCCCCATCCGCATTTGGACGGTAATCCAGCCCGGTTGTTGCACTTCCCGAGCCTGCCGACGGATAGCATCAGCGGTAGGAGGGGATACAGGGACTCCTGCAGGCTAATTGCAGCAGGCAGTGTTTGCAGGTGTAACACTGATCCGTCTGTGGGAAGCACTGGGGGGCTCGGTCTGAGCGGGCCCTTCTTATATGACTTCGAGATTAGGGCTGGGGGGAAACGGTGTGCCAGGTAAAATGAGTGGCGGTCTGTGGTGGGCACGCAGTTTTGCACGACCACAGGTTTGATGAGCAGCTTTGAAGCGTCTTTTTGGAAGCTGAGAAAAAGTGGATCTCCTCACTCCGCAGTCATGAGAAATACTTGGTGGTCGCATCGGACAGTGATTTGGGAATACTGGACAGCGCTCTCTTTGTGCCTGTTGTGGATTCAGTATTCTTGCGGGATGCCCCATGTCATTCGCATAGGTAAGCGTGTTAAAAACATGAACACAGACTTTACTTGTCTTACCTAAAGACTATGCAATTATTAACATGTCAATAACTTACAAAGAGATTGCCATCTGTTATTTCGGGAAGTGCAAACATTTTTTTTTTTTTTTTTTTTGTCGCTGATTTCGGTGTGTTTAAGTGCCGTGATGTTTTTAAAATTTGCTTATCATAATCGTATAATTTCTTATAATTTAACATTGCATATTTGCACGTGCTCTTCTGTCTCTTCGTGGTATTCTTAACATTGAAATTGCTTCACACATGACGTTGTGGAGATGCGGTTCAGAAGGAAAGTGTGCCTGGAAAAGTACGGCATTTGGTCGTGTTTCGAACGGGTATTCAAGTTTCAAGGGCAGGCACGCTGAGCTGCGCCGTTTATTTGGAGTGTTCGGGGCAAGAACAGGTGTGATAACACATTTGTGATTCAGTCGTGCCACCTAACATTAAAAATGATTTAACACCGACTGGCAGACTGTACTAAAGTTAATTTAGCTCAGACATGCATGCAAATAATACCTTTGCTTGTAGGAAAACGAATCAAATGTGTAGGAGTAACGGTTGGAAAACCAAGATGAAAAGAGTATGTATGATGGTATTTTTATGTGTCTGAACCTTCCTTTGCAAGTTGAATGGCAAACAAATTAAGCAAATAAAGAAATTAAAAATGAGACTTTACAGGTGTACAGCTTCTTGCAAGTGCGTACTTTCCAAAACGAAATTTGGGGGAAAAACCCTTGACCGTTACATAGCCGTTACCTTGCCAAAATAGATGATGCACCGTCGGTTAGAAGCGTAAAGTGCCCTCAAACACCGCCTTACTGTTCGGGAATCACTCAGAGGAGGACAGAATAAACTCTTTCGGGGACCAGCGACGTTACGAAGGGCTGTCTGTCTGGAGGAGAACAAGGCTGGAGCGGAATGAAGATCAATACGTTTTTTGTCTCCAGGAAAATCGCTTTTGACAAGTACTCAAAATGGCTTTAGTGGAAATTAACATAACGCAGTAAAGCTCACGAAACGTCGATGGACTGCCTTCTTGGAGCAGATGTTTTACGAGTTGTTTATATAAAAGCAAAATAATGAACGTATGAAATGTCTAATCGAAGTGGTATTGATAGGAAAAATAATTTTTCTCAAAAGAAACGCACGTAATATATATGTATATATATATGTTTGAATTGTTCTAAAATCTCTTTTAATCTCGGTTTGTCAGTCAGTAAAACAGAAAACAAACATACCTGCGTGCGTGCAATGATGATGATGATGATGATGATAATAATAGAACTCGTATTGATATGACTTTATGCACATTTCACTAATAATAATACAAACAGCTATGAGTCAAAACATAGTTCCATAGTTCCAACTGCATCGGTTTCTTTATACAGTTCAGTCATAATTGCATTATTTGATTTTTCTGGTTATTTTCGAATTGTATTCAATTCTTTATGTATTTGTGAGAATTTATCCTGCTGTCCTGTTTGACCAAATGCTGTATGATTTATTGGGTAGAGGATAAAATGATCTTTTACTATTTTAACATTGTTGGTGTAGAACATGAATTAGCCTACGAGAGAGTTGACAATAAATACATTCATTTAATAGTTTTTTTCTTAACAATTACCACATATTAACATTGTCATATTTGGTGGTTACATTGAGGACTGATATCTCTATCTATCGTTCATTATCTACTTGACTAGTTTTTTAAAAGCTGAAATATATGTATACATTCACCCCCAGGCAAAAAAGAAACAAAAATTTACATATTTACTTTTACTATTGCTTTGTTCGTTTACAATTCTACTGTACTGTATTACTCAAGTCTGAGTTTATCATATATATAGATCACCTCTTAAATTGGGTATTAGTTCATTACGCAGTCCGCCACTAGAGGGCACAGTTTTAATATAAAGCTCTAAACGTATAGCTTGAACCAAACCTGAACTTGGCTCTATGCATTCTCACATTACGTATAGCTTTCATGACTGCCATGTCAGGCCTTTTGTATAGGAATGATGCTGAGCTCCAGCAGTAATTTTGTAACATGACCTCCAGTGTTCTTTCCAGTTTACTGTACTTCACCATTCCAACATTTCTGGTACACAAATAGCAGAAAAGGTCTAGCTAATGTAACTATTTGTCTTGCTTTCCTGCTTTCTACCTTCTACAGAGCTGCTATTCTTCTCCCTTGATTTAGCGCAGATCTGTGGAATTGTGGAAAACCCTTTGTCACGCCTGACAATGCATTTCTAAATCTCTTCTTTACAACAGTATTTATCTGTATTTAAAATATAATCAGTTATTTCCAGCAGTTTCCTGAACTACAACTGTCACGATAACAAGGATGCTGGGACTGCTTGTCAATCCCAGCAGATGCAGACACCATCTGTCTGTCTGCTCTTGTGCTACTCCTTGAGTTCTGCCCGGTTACAGATTGTGCTCAAGAACTCCATCTTCCAGGCTCATCTTTTGAGACATGCAGAAGTTCACATGCAGTCTGTGGAGCTCGTTCTGTATTCATTTCGTAGCACCGTGTATGCCGAATGTTTGCCTGATGAACTGAAACAGGCTGCGTAACATTTTCATGAAATCCATACAGAAATCCATAATTAAATATACAGCTCCTTTCCCTCATTAAAAACATAGATTTTACATTTAATTCCTTTTTGTGTCATTCAGCAAGTAAAAAAAAAATAAAATGTGTACCCAGCTATTGTTGCCATCAGAGGAAAAATATGTTGGCTTATTTTTTCTGTTGAGCCCCAGTGAGAACACGCATGTTTGCTGCTAGTGTATTTTCTGCGGTTCCTTTCTAAATATGTGAATTCAGCTACTGTCAAGAATTTACTGATGATCAATCGTTTCAGCTAATCAATGTGCAAAGCATTTTGTCAGTGCTAAGTAATGAATTGGACCTGTTATTTAACGTTTTGTTTTCCTCATTCTGCCCCTACCCAAGCAGAGCAGCAGGTGTGGATCTACGATTTTTCATGTTTCCTTCTGTTTTGGTTTCAAACACTCCCGTGACAGTGTGTATATTTTAAACATTGCCAAGTTCCATTTGGAAATAATGCGCAAGATATTTGTGAAGGGTGAAAAAGTACGCTGTTTATGAACACATAAGCTTAGTTTGCATAATTCCAGCTGTGGTAAATTGAAAGTATGGGTATGAAGGTGTTATTCTTTTCATTACAATTCGAAAGGTATGATTTGCTCATACTGAGCTGGGTGTGAACTGTTATTGGTTACTGAGCCATTTCTGAGTGAAGTGTTTCTGTGATCGAAAAGCACCAGAATATTCAAACAGAAGCCGAAAGCCCATTATTTTTATAACATCACATACACACTTGGGAATGGGAATAATCCATCGGAAAAGAATATGATGTCTGAGGAAAAAAGGGATAAAACGCACGGAAGGGCAGGATGATGCCACGCATGGCTTCCGAGGAGGTGGCAGTAATGGCGAATTAGGATGCCCGTCAGTTTCGCTAGGAATGAATATTTCATTTGTCATGTAAATTTCATTACACTGGAGACACCCTCGTAGGCTCACAAGGGGGGGAGGTTATGTTGTTGTTGAGTGTGTTGAGACAAAGCTGAGGCTGGTTTCTGAGGAATGGCTCCCAGTGGATGGGCTTTTGATGTTTAATTAAGGGGCCCCCTGTTTATGAGGTGAGATGAGGGAACCAGGTGGAAAAAATTGTATCTCATTGCTGGTGCAACATTTCTGTATATGGACAGTATGCAGAAAATGCCCTATCCCTTGCCTGTTGATTGCCTTTGATCCCAGGCCAATAGCATCAGCATCTGAATGTAAAATGGCAGATGTCAGTCCCGCCCCTGGGGAGGTGTGTCCTAGGAGCCACCCCATTCTGCTGCAGGGACACAGTGAAAGAGGGCAGAGCCACAAGTGTAAATGTGAATGGAACATGCAGCACTGCCCACCCCAGCAGACAATCCCTGATGATTCGTCATTTTCAACTTATGGTCTTTTTCAGTCCCAATAGAAAATGGAAACAACGTCAAGCCCAATGCAGCTCCGTACATACACGGGAGAGCGAAATGTTCCGGGGTCGACGTCTCGGCTCCGTACGTCAGCTACATACGACCACTTCTGTAGCTGTTCCAGCACTCTGTCCTTCCAGTCCAATATCAGATCAGTATCCCAAGTGTGTGATTTTACCAAGCCTCCACCTTACCCCTACAAATTGTACACAGATTTTTCGTCACTAACACTACCATCATTAAAAATCACGCTTACCTGATTGACAAGCAATACGGAGGGCATCCGTGGGGAAGCCCTCAAACCAATCGGCACGCGGCGGCTTTGTGCAATGTACCATGCCATTATGTACAGTGAGTCAGGCCTCTGAGAAGATGAGATGATACAGTCAAACATTTTTTTTTTCAGTTATCCGCCAAGCCGTGTTTCTGTACCAGATGGTGTTTTCATTTCATACTAAAGTGTGTACTCCACAGTAAAACATGACAACATATGCTCTCGCTAATTATTCAAATTAATAAGGTTAAGTTAATGTTAAAGGGATTTATCCACGTGTCTAATGAAAAGTGTGGTTTGATAATCATGTTGATGTAGATAAAATTCCTACATTACCAGATTTTTTCCATAAGCTGTGCAAAATCCGTACGGATAATTAATGGCTTAATTTTCTGTTATACGGAAGTCCATTTTTCAGATAGTTTAGACCCCACCTTCCTACCCCCCGCCCCAGCTGAACTGGAAGAACAAATAAAAATGAAAATCACTTGCTAAACAGTAAACAACAAATCACATTCACTGTACCATTCATCATGGCAGCTGAGTTCAAAAACAACGATTTACAATGTAGATGGTGATATAAAATGTTTTTTCATTTTATATATTTTTTTTCTTTAGTTTCAGCAAACACGCAGGAGGACTGTCAAGGGCGTAGAGAGAGGATCCCACATAACTGGAGATTAGCGTGAGGCTGAGTCATTACTCAGGAAAAGAGGGAGCGTGTCCTTTTGTTTGAAACGCGGGCACTTTGGCCACTTGGTGGTTGACGTCCAGTTCTTACAAGATGAGTACAGTGGCTTTTTTCCTTTTTTGACTATTATGGAAAAATAGCAGTCGGTGTCCATTCTTCTGGGATTTGATAACTGGGAACTCTGGGTTTAGGATGAAGGCTATACTTATAGCACAGCAGTGACACTTCCTTTCAACACGGAAGCAGTTTTCCAATTTTGAAGTGGCCAAACCTTGCTGTGACACACAGACACACTCACACATGCATGCACACAGTTTCCTTTCGACGCTTTCGTGCTGCAGGGGCAGGTGAGTCCAGGAAGTTTGTTAGACCGCTACAATTCACCCCCCAACACCCGCTGTGGCTGAAAACCCAGGGGAGAGAACATCATTATCGCAGTGTATCCTCCCACGGAGATGACTGCTGCCGGAAACATGGGGATTTTTGATGCTGGCGTTCTTTTGAGCCCTGTGGTTTCAACATGTGGAAACAGGAATGAAATTTCGTCTACTCGGTTTTGTGACATGGTAGTGTCTTCCTGTCCCGCCCCTCATTATAGTCCACCCCTTGTTATGGCCTGTCCTTTGTTAAAGCCCGCCCCTTGTTATGGCCCCGCCCCTTGTTATAGTCTGCCCCTTGTTATGGCCAACCCCATGTAACCGCCTGCCCCTAGTAATGGGCCACAGGTCGTAATGGCCTGCCCTTTGGAATGGTCCACTCTTCATAATGGCCCCCAACCCTTGTAATGGCCACCTGTTGTAATGGTCTGCTCTTCATAATGGCTTGCCCTTTGCAGCATCCTCATTGGGTGTCACGGTTTGCTCAAATAAAATGACTGCTAGAGAATTCCAGCTCCATGACTGTTTACAGCCTGTGGTCAAGGCAGGGGCAGGTGGCTGAACGAGACAAGAAGTCAGAAATAAAAGGGGGGCTCCAAGGATGGTGCAGAATGAGAGTCGGGACCTTGTACTTTTTTGTTCCTTAAAAAAAAGTTCACACATCGCTGCTTGCCTGCCTTCTTCCTGCCCTCTCCAGGAAGTTTGCTGGGTGCTGTGTTTATCTGTCCTTTGTGCAGTAATGCCCTGTTCTTACAATCCCCCTCCCCCATAGTCGCTGGAACAACAGGGCCTTTTTAGCTGGCAGGGAGCTAGCGATTTTGTCACCTGAGTATGACCCAGACCCCCCCAAGCGGGGCTTCACACCCTTGCATATTGACGTTATCGTGAGGTTGGGGTTGGGGGACAGGATGTGACAGACATGATATTGCCACACTCTTTAGCGAGTGAGGTACGTCAGATCCCCACCATTTTTTAGGATATGTACTGGATGCAGCAAAGGATAAGGAATTCAAGTAGGCCGAATGTAAACTTCCCATAGAGTTCACTTTCTTTTTTGGATGACGACCAACAGGCAGCTAACAGCCTGGGTGACCTGAAGGAGAACAAAGTGGTTGTGTGGGTGGCGTTAGATGCATCCACGCCACTGACAGCGTGCAAGTCTGAGAGGGACACGCACACCAGTATGTATGTGTGTGTATAGCGTCATTGCGTTATGGCAACGCAAGTGCGGTTGTCACAAGTGACAACACCATCAACATTGGTTAAAGAGTTGTGTCTGTGGAAAGGTTTGTATGAACATCTCAGTGACCCGCAAGGAGCTGAAGGGAAGACAGCCGGAGCCTCGCCGTCCTTAACCCTAAGGCGCAAGGTCATCTATGGGACACCCTTCCATGTGACGCTGCGTCAGCCTCTCTCTGACAACCCCGACTTTCTCCGGTAATCCATCCGCTCCTCTGCAAGCCATAATGGTGCAGTCCTGGCCAACTATGGATTGTTTTGCGGAACACCTTCGTTTCCAAGCTCATGTACATGCGCCGAGAGCCAAAACACCTTGCTCCTCAGACACCGCTTAAAGTTTCAGTACATCTCTGCTGTTCCAGTGACTTGTTTGACTGCATACACCACAGTTCCTGAAAAATTTAAGCGTACTTTCTTGGTTAGAGGCTAAAGGTTCACCATCAGCTTGAACAGGAAACTCAGCAAACATGAGAGAAAGATTTTTTGATGGTAGAGCACAAAGAGAAGGAGGATAGTAAGATAATCTCCTACTGGGAGCACTGGGAATTGAAAGAATCTGCAAGACTCCTAACTGGGGGATCGGTATTCTCTGTGTCCCAGAAAAAACTTGGAGAAAAAACTTTATAGTGCAATTGAAATGAGTGTTTAAATCAAGGTTTGTACAATATGACCAGAGAATAAAAGCTTCCAAGCTAAACAGTTGGGGTTTACCTTCTTACAAGGAACTGAATTCTCATTCAGATCTCTGCTCCTTTCTGAATGGAGCTATATCGCTTTAAGGTGTTGCCATGGCAAAGGGGGCGTGGCTCTCCTCATTAGCCCATGCAACCACACGTGTGATTGAATAAAGCGGACCATGCCCCTCGCTGTTTGAATGCGAATTCCCATTAAATTGGTGAAAGTGCGTGTGTGTGTCTGTCTATGTGCCTGCTTGAGTCACAAGTGTGTGTGTAGATGACCTTGATCCTGGCACACTGCTTCAGTAACCAGTGACTCGGGTCTAAATTAGCTGAGCCATGACCTTAACCGTGTACTATAGGTGTATTAACAGAAATGGACAGCTCTAGTTCAATTTTACTGGATTTGATGGATATGGATATTTATATTTAGTTTTGCAGGCTGAATGACCATGCCTGCCCATCGCTGTTTATTTTAATTTGAATCCCCCCACCATACTCTGTGCTATGTGCAGATCTTGGTGCCGACATCCGTGGCTCACACATTGGGCGTTGCTTGAGAATGGGAATTGCCAAAGGGGGAGGGGGAGAAAATGGGCTAAAAACAGGCAGCGATTTAGAAAATGAACGAGGGCCTTGAGAAAACCCTATATAGGCTTGTGAACAAGTAGCAGGCCTGGCAGAGGAGGACATGGTCACCACGGAGACAATGGGGAGGATGGAGATGGCGCCGAGCGTGCGGGCGTGTGGCTGTTAGACGGAGGAGCAAGAGGAAGTAGAATTCAACTTGAAAAGAGTATCAGCACCCAGTTGGTGAAGCGTCAGGCTGGCTGCGTTATGAGTCACCAGAATACAAAGAGGCTTTATCACACTACCAGCCCCTTGTTCTCTGACCCCTCCCCCCCGGCCCCCTAAAGTGGCGATAAAAGGACCCTGAATTTATTTTCTCCTCATTCTTCTCTGCAAAGAAACAGAATCAGCTTTGTGTGGCTAAGTCCACGTCTCCTCTGAACAGTGATCCTAGTCCTCTCCTCAACATTGGCGGGCATAGTTATCTCTCCTGATTAATGAGGGTATCTGTTTTGAACATCCACCTGTCCTAACTCATAGTGTTTATTTTTTTTGTATGTGGTGTTTTTCAAGGCTCCTCAGTCTAGTGGTTTTTCGTTATGGCTTCTTATGCATGATCATTCCTTCCTGCATTGTTCCTCTTCACCGTGGCCTCCATGAAATTATTAGTGTCGTCGTCATCATCACCGCCATCATTAAAGGCATCTTAAGTTCAACCCGAAGGCCTCAAATGCCAAACAAGCTGACTTCAGCCTGTAGACCAGGGTTATGATACAGCTTTGGCAGACATGTACCAACACTCAATCAGATGTGCGACACCTGAATAAATTACAGAACACGTCAATAGAAAAGTGATTTTTTGAGTCTTTCCTTGATCTTTTGAGCCCTTTTTCAGACTGATGTCACCTGTGCTGGGACAGCATCAGCATTTGTGCCACTTGTTTCCAGGCAAAGCACACCTTGGATTCAGGGGGCTGTAATCACTCTCTGCTTGCTGGGAGAGGGAGGCACATCTGCCAATGTGCCCCCCATTTGCAGCAAAGCTGTGCTTTTTGCTTGACTAGATGCTGCAAGGTGGTAGTTTCCGGCTTGACTGGTAGCTGCATCTCCATCAAATGGGATGCAGAACCTTCTGCTGGTCTTCAAGTCCACTGTGTGTATCTCCTCCCCCATGATTAAAGATTGCTCTCCCCATTTGCAGGCGTGGTGCAGAACAGAAAATGACTTTGAAAGGAGCTTAATTTGTCTGGACTATGTTGAGGAGGCTTCGTCTGTTTCTGACTGTTCTCACACCATGCTTAAGCCATCGTCACACTCTGCATTTCTCCTCTGATAAACTTTATGACAGGCTGGGAGGAGAGATGTGCAATCCTTTCGCTCCAGCCCGAGAGAGTCGTCTTGAATTACATTATGTTGTCTATGGTTTGAATACCAGACAAGAATACCATGCTAGTTAATATTACAATTCTGCACTACATTAGCAATGCTATTTATATAACAAAGTTGTCACGCTTCTTTAGCTCTCATTGGTATTATGAGCATCCCTCAGATTATGGGAGAGCATGGAAATTTTGGAAAAATGCCCTCTAAGACTCCAGTGAGAAAATCGAAAGCTCAGCACAGCAAAACAAAGAGTGCATGCTTACTGTTCCCCTGAAAAATAGCACATTGAATACAACAAAAATGGGCACCTCGTGTACTTTTCAGCTTTGGAAATGATTTTTATACTGAAAAAGGAGTACGTATCAGATATGGACTTGCTCTGTTATATGGACTGATTACAGAGCCACACGTATTGTTGCAGATGCTTCACTAAGCTAGCCGTTACCTCTGATAGACGTCAAACAGGAACTGAGGCTAAATTCTCTACTGCTTCCTACACCACTGTCATTAGTTGCCTTTTTTGCCTCCTTATCAGAGGGCGAATGTTGGTACCAGTCCGCCTGTGTCTGGCAGATGAGAGAACATCGATGTTTTTATGGGCTGATAACAATCTGAATCACTGTTGGGGGGGATTAGCGACCCAGAATGAAATGCCCGCTCTTTCAGCTACATGCTGCGGTTGTCGTTCCTTTGTTTTATTGAACCTTTTCTCCTATTTATGTATTTTTAAATGTGTCTTACTCCAAGGGAAGAGGCCCCCTGGGTGATTTTTTGCCATGTTTTCAAGCGTTTTGTTATCTCGTCAGGCTTTTTTAGGTCCGTACCTCCTGGGCACTCGGAGGAAACAGCACCGCTGAGAGTGGACAGGATTCTCCCGGTGCTGGAGGAGCACAATGAAGTGCATCTGCAGTCCATGCCGTTCCGAAAGATTCCGTCTGAGTCCCCACCAATATTACGTAGTGAGTTAGCATGAGAATCTGGAACAATC
Source organism: Gymnarchus niloticus (assembly GCA_009936485.2). Lineage (NCBI taxonomy): Eukaryota > Metazoa > Chordata > Actinopteri > Osteoglossiformes > Gymnarchidae > Gymnarchus > Gymnarchus niloticus. The sequence goes on along the minus strand of JAACJT020000110.1, from coordinate 18,416,722 downwards.
ACGGGTGATCCGTTCAGCGGGAAGTGCTTTCTTTTTTGTATGGGAGTAGGGAAGGATTCTTTGTACCAAAGGAGGGAAGGGGGTGGAGTTTTGTCAGATGGAGCCTGGTGAGTTTTCCAAAATCAGACGTAAATGACGTATTAGCTGAAGCTAGCTAATCCTGGAGGCCATATAACTGTTGAATCTGAGAAAGGCATTTGCTCCCGTAGCCAGGGTCATTAGGCGAACCCAGTGTCGGGGGATATGGGCAGAGCTGAGAATCTCAAGAGGGCAGTTTTCATTCCAGAGGGACCCTCCCTCCTTCCACTCTGCACGTGGGGCAGCAGCTGACTGGATGCTTGCCTGGCCCGGCACAGTGTCTGTGACGGTGATGCTGTGTGATGGCTGACCCAGACTGCTTGTGTGGAGGGCGGGAGAATGGGGGTTTGGTAGCTGAAAAGGACTTGATTCTAAGCCCTGTTTATGTCCCCTAAGGAGAGCTATGCTAGTTTTGCAATTCCTTCCCCATATGTTCATTGGACTTCAACCACTTTATGACCCATATAGCTGTAAAAAATGGGGTAATATAGGTGAAGGGGGGAGGGGTAATGGGTCCCCCGTAGCAATGAAGCTGACGTACCTCTCACCCAGTGTAGTGCATTACACAGATATGGCCAGTTACATTAACCACCTGTCCACATGCCACCTAAAGGTCATGGCGGTTACAATGCAATACGTTATCGGTGAGGTCAGCATCCTTGTACCACGGTTTGGTGTCAGTCAGGCGTCATGCTTGAGATCTACAGTCACAGTTATAAATGTTGTTATGTCATCTGGGGGGACAGCTTGTTGTTAAATAACCAACTTTGCCATTTTTTCCTCAACCATCTTAAAAAAAATATCTGGTGCGAAGTCGTGACTTACTGATGACCCAGAATTACTTCGCAAAGTTTTTTTTCCTGCTTTAAAGCATAATTGCTGACATTTTCATAACCAATAAACTGCCACTCCTTCAGTGACTTATTTTTTATTACTATTTAACTGTATATGATCTTTGATTATTTGCGGTAGGGAGGATGGTGGTTAAGTGATGCAATACAATAAATGAGAATTTTTTGGGAAAAGTTACACCTAACTGCTAAGCGCATGATATAATCACGATCAGAACACATGCTAGCTGGGAAGCTAGCAAAACTTTGAATGTTAGTTAATAATCCTTTTACCTGAGATTATATCCAAGGATTTTGTCTGAAGTGGAGCATGAATTATCCTCCGTACCGGAATGGCCATTTCAGCTGACTGGCAGAAAAGCCAGAAAATTGTGTGGAAACAACTGAGAGAACAGCCACTAGTGTTTTCCCAGCAAACAGGGACCATTACAGGTACGTTACAAGAACGTTAAGAACGTAATGAGAACGTTATTGGACGTTGTGGGAACGTTCGCTGTTTACTGGGTTAGCCCTTCTATTATTCAGTGTACAGCTCTTGCAAAGTTTTCCTATCTGATATCAAATCACGATACACCCCAATCACCTTGCCTTTAAAAAAAAATGGTTAATGAGTTCAGATGCTGACGAGGTAGCACAGGTTCTGGATATGACTCTTCACACAGGCCCAAGCAGAGGCAGTGCTGAATATAATTATGGTGTAAAGTGCATTTTTAAAAAGTGGCCTACATGACATGGCACATCCCTTTTATGCGTTAATCTCATCACACACGTGGTTTGGCCAATCAAAGCTTTTGTCTCTATGTCACGTTGGGTTCCCATTCTGACAGCTGTCAATATCAGAAGTGGTGGCAGCTGGTGGTGGGGGGTATGGAGTTTCATGTTCAAGTCAGCTGAATGTTCCTGCTGTTGTACTTTTGAGGAAGTTTTTAAGCAGAACTGGCATACGTAGCTAAACCAAGAACAACACTGTCATGCAGCTTTTTCGTTTATTTGACTTGATCTAGTTCTATAGATAACCATGATTTGATCTCTCTCTCTCTTCATATGACCATCCATCTATCTTCCAAAAACTTATCTTGGTTATGGTTACAGAAAGGCAAGGAGCCTATCCTAGGCAGCAAAAGGCACAAGGCAGTCCATCACAAGGCATGAATAGCTGAACAGCTCAATTAATACCATGTATGGTGACAGGGAATGGACATAGACCACCAAAGTTGCAGTCGGAACTCCCAAAGGGAGTTCCATTTATTAACCTGAACACAAGGACATAGCAGCACATACAGGGCAGGTGGAGTGGGACGCAACCATGAGAGGGGGCATGGTCCTGGGTGGTGGTGGTCGTCGTCGTCGTCGTCGTCGTCGTCGTCTCCCTCAGCTCTTCTTTTACCTCCTCCAGTGGCTTGTCCTTCCATGGGCCCACAAGTCCTGTCCCTCCCTCCCTGGCTTGCTCCTGCTCCTTTATGCCCCGAAGGAGCTAATTGGCAACGGGGGCCAGCTGTGGCTCCTCTCGCATTCCACTCCGGTTGTGTGGAATGCAGGCCCCAATTAAGGGAAGCCATGGGCTCTGGCGCTGAGGATCGAGCGATCGGGGGGCATGACAGCCCCAGATCGTCACAATGGATATTGCAACATTGTAAATAGTACCATGCAAATGAATTTACCTTGCACTGTTAATGAGTTTTGGAACACTAAAACTAGTCCCGTAAATATCCAAAGTTTACCTAGTACCATGTATTAAAATTTTTGAGAGGTTAAAGCTAAAAAGTCTGACCCTCCCCCAAAATGTTCACGCTATGACTTCCTTTACCTGCTTTGAAAAGTTCACCCCCCAGGCTATTTTCAATAAGTTGCAACCCACCCAAATAAATGAGGAGCGTTGACCCTTGTGGACGAAGGCTTCACAGCTGTATGAAAGCCAGAAAGATAAAAGCAATTCGGTCAGGGTCAGCGTCTCCTCACAGATGCCCTGACACCAGAATAATAATAAAGCAACAGAAGAGTCTAGAAGTGGCATTCTGCTGCAAGCTACACCCTGTCTCCATCTCAGGGGCGCCCCCGTGCTCTTGAAAGGCCCCTGAGAAAAATAACTGCGTTTTTTCTACCAGGGGCACAGCAGGGTGTGCTCCGGATAGCTGAACTCAGATCAGTGGGTGCACCCTGCCGCTCACAGGTGTGTGTACAAATGAATCCTTATTAAATTCAGATGATAATGTTCACATCTTCATTGCTTTTTCATCACCCACATGGTGGGTGGGTGTCTTGTGATCATGCAACGATTTTTTTGTTTTTAGGTTAAGCAATTTTATTTTAATTAGTCAAAGCTCAGTGCTTAAGTGTAAATCCCTATTCATAACTGAAATAAATACCAAAAGTATAATTTGTATTCCATCTCTTTTTCCTTGTTTGAACAAACGGGAAAATTATTGCCATGTTCACGGGTGTTCAGCCAAGAATGTATGTTCTTATGAAATAAGAACTATAAAAAGCCTGGTGATTTTTGTCTATTAAAGGTCATTTGTGAAATCTGGCATAACAGCCATCTTGTGAAGGCCTGAAGAACAGTTAAACTCACGTGTTTTTTCCTCAGTGTCCTCAGAGGCATGACGCACCTAGAAATCATCAGTGGGAGCCTACTTCTGCTCTCCCTCTCTTGGGGCAGAAATTTTGCGGATGTCCTGGGTGACATGGCTTTAAATATAGCCCCCCCCAATCTGCATATCTCATCCTCTGAATTCGCTGCTGGTCTCTTTTCACCTTTAATCTCTCCTCTGAAACAGCAGGAAAGTTTTCCTTTTTGATCAAAACACTACTGGGTTCTTTTTAATTGTCCTGCCAGTTATCGTCTAACAAAGGCCTTACTGCCTCGTCCACATTAGACCTACTTTCCTCAAGGAACCAGAGGTCACTCTGGGTCCGTCATCTCTGCAATGCTAGTCAGGGCTGATTACGGAGATGTCCTTGTCATTTTTTTTAACCATCGAAATGTTCCCACTTGGATAATGTCTTTTCTGGCTCCTTCACGCTTTTGTATTGATTTATTTATGGCTGTCTAAGTAAATGAGATATGAATCCAAAAATGTAGAATTGAAAAGCAGTCTTTCTCATGACAGCACCTTTTCTTCTTCCAAGGCCACAGCTCCGTTTCTTTAAATTTTGGGGTCGTACGATGAAAAGGCAGCACACGCTTCGGAAAAGAGTGTGTAATGCCGATTTTTTCCGTTAAGAGCGACGGGTCTAGCATTATTTTTCCGTGTCCGATTTGGCCTCGTTTTCCCCTCCAGTTCCAGCTGAACATTGATTTTTTTTTTCCCTCCTTGTCGAATCGAAGGTCCGCTGCACTGCTACGGGAGAGATGGCTGTCACTCAGTGTGACATCCAGACAGGCACTGCCCTGGAAACCCCAGCTTTGCCCTTGTATTTCAGAAGACCTGGCTTTTCCTTGACAACACGCATGTAACATGTTATGTCTGAACCCATGGCTGAATCAGGCAGTTCACATTTTGACTGCGTGGCCTCTGACATTAGATCTGCATTGCATAATGAAAAACATGAAATAAAGCAATCAGAATTTATGTATTTCTTTATTTATTGTTTTTCCCCAGACAACCCTCCAAAGCACAATTGTTTGTTTTTTTTTTGGTTTGAGTTTGTCAAAAATTAAAAAAAAAAGAAAAACATTCCCACGTCTGCGAGTCTTTAGGCAAGGATGTGAAATCGATCGAGCTGCGAGGCAATGGGGCCGCGTTATTGAAAAAGAGTGATTGGTTTTAATGGCATGTACTGAGAAAAAGCAATGAATAAATAAAGGCCCGTACAGCCAGAGAATCCAAATCAGTCTTGGATTCAATATGAGCTGTAAAGTCAATGCCATAGCCTGGAAAAGGCCACAGGTTCGCGGCTCTTTATTCTGGCTGCTATCCTGCCATACCGCTTCTGGCCTCACGGGCCACTTTTGCAAATACGATTCCGTCTCTGCTCTCTTTGCTGTTATATCCATTGTCCGCGTCTCCTTACAAGCCGGGGCTGTAGACGGGGGTAATTCTATCTGTCTGAAATGCACTTTAGAGAGTCAATCACTTCTACTCTAGGGAGACGTGGTTCGCTCTATTATCCAGAAAACAGACCCCAAGTTGGCTTCCCACCTGGTGACAGGCGGCAGCTGTGTGTGTGCGTGTGTGCGTGTGTGCGTGTGTGTAGGGGGGATAATTAATCCATGTCGTTGACTGTGCGCATGTGCGAAAGAGTGTGTGCTTGTGTTCACTTATTTGTGTGGTGAGCTCTTCCTGGGAGATTTCCTGTAAATTGGGTTAATTATGGGAACTCGAAAGATCCAAGTCCAGATGTTCAGTTTTTCACTGTTCTAGATTTCCTTTTTAATTTTCCCCTCATATCATTTGGGAAAATTTCACATTAGCATTCCTCATATCACCGTACACTCAATACTAAAGAGCATTCTCTCCAGCAGACTGAGTATTTAGAGACATTCATGCAATTAGCAAATGGTCACACCATAGGGGGCGCTGTAGTTGCGTATAGGCCGTACCCCAGATTGGAGTTTGCTTGTAAACCTGCACGCATGCACACAGTAGCCTGATAACCTGTGTTATACCACCTTGGTTAAAGGTTAACCACAACACTGACTCCTTTTTAGGCAAAGCACATCATGGTTCTACCCAGTTGTACAGCTGGATATTTTACTTGATAAATTCAGTATAAGTCTCTTGCTGAAGGGGTACTGTGGGTTGGGTCCCCATGGGATTTTAAATGAAAATGTTACAAGGCTACAAGACCGAGAGCTTTAACATGCTGCCACTTAGCTCCCAGTGGCAAAACACTGTGGAAGTTAGCACCTCTCTGGAAGCTGTTAGCGGGAGGTACCTATGCTGTGGGGGGTGGGGTTGATGGACACACATCACTCTCCCATATATCGCACAACAGAAGACCGTCCACACAGCAGCAGATCTACATACATGGGGTGGATGCTGTGTTTCTACTGTGGCTAAAAGCAAAACTGATTTGAAGCTCTGGTCAAAAACTGATGTTGATGGAGGCTCTTCAGAGATTAGATCAAGGCGCCACTGTTTTTAATTCCAAATATGCCTATATTTTCTTTCAGTATAATCCCAGCCATTTGTTGGTATTAAATCAGTTCTGAATTACAAATGTGCTTTGCTGGTATTAAGGATACAAAGCAACATTGTCTGATAATGACGAAAGAGAAATGTTAGTTCTTCTACGATCAACATTAGCCAAACCATTCCGGGCTCTACTTGATATCAGTCCATTTAGATTGCCATTCTATACCGGATACATCAGTGTGCTTCATTTTCTTTGGCTTTTTGCTAGTGAGTATCAAATTGCTTTGCCAAAAAACCATAAAGTGAAACCGTAAGTGTGGCTGCTCACATGTTTCTCCATGATTGGTTTCATGCTATTAGGACAGAGGGAGGAAGGAGCAGGCCGGACGGGCATCTTCTTCATGCAGTAACTGACACCATAACCGGCACACTCATTGACACTGACTGACCCCCTTACTAACTGATGCCCTGACTGACATCTTCTTCACGCAGTAACTGACTTATAATTGGCACTCTCACTGACACAGTGAGTGACACCCTTACTAACTGATTCCCTAACTGACACCTCATAGGCAGAGTGACAGACATAGCGACAGATGCATTGATTGAAACCTCCCGGATGCTCTGACTAACACCCTCACTGACACAGCGACATACACCCCAGTGGGTAACACTTGCCTCACACCTCAAGAGTTGGCGGCTCCTTTCCCATGCCAGTTTCTGTGTGTGGATATTGTATGCTCTCCCCATGTTTGTGAAGGTTTTCTTCAGGCTAAAGACATGCAGTCATGTAAACTGTTGTCTTGCAGTCACCCATACAATGTATGTGTGTAAGCCCTGCAATGGACTGGCCTCCCATCCAAGGTGTATCTCTGCGAGGCTGGAGATAGAATCAGAATCAGAATATCTTTATTGTCATTGTAACGAGTACAACGAAATTAAGTGATAGTTTGGGAAATGGATAGATGCTATACAAACTCCACTACAGGTTTTACAGACATTTAAGCATTCAGTAGAAATACACATATTGAGGGTGACTTAGCTAGAGAAAAGGCCTATTTATGGACTGGAGCTTTTAATCTGTGTCATTATGTTCATCTGGGGATTAATCAGCTCTCCCTCCAGCTGCCTCACTTGATGATACTTCACTGTGAGCTTGTTGCTCTTGGGTGAAGCACCAGCGTGAAACACAGACACACACACTGTGTTACGACGATCAGGATCGATGCCACGTGTCATGGCCCCACAAGTCTGCCTTCAAAACAGTCACAGGTTTCCCCACAAGGCAGCATAGGCATATGTGAGTAGGTCTCATGGACTCCCCAGGGTTCTCCAGGCCTCATTCTCAAACAGGTCAATTCCTGAGCAAAGGTAGAGAACCTCCCTCGTTTTCAGCTGAAGCTTATCTGCCACACTGCTGTCAGCAAGCTCGGTCTCTAGCCCAGGGGCCAGCCGAACTGTTGGCCTCATGCAGGGGGGAGGCCACGCTCCTGAAGTACATGCCGGAAATCTGGGGGTGTGATTAGCTCCCATCCAGAAAATGACTAGTGCCTGTTGGGGATATAATTGGCCTCTTGTAGGCCTAGGAGACAATCAGTCACTGTCAGGGAGACAGAAAGATCCTGGGAGACTCCAGGAGATGATTGGTTCCTGTGAGGCACCCCCATGAGATGTAGGATGACGTATATGTTATACTTAAAGGGCACAAACCCCTACATGCTTATCATGTCTCCGGCATGCACAGGAGAGAGTGACCCTACAGCAGTGGCCGTTTGATTTATTGTCCCGTCGAAGCTTCATCGGGTGCATCATTGGCATTTACATCATGTGTCTGGAGCAGTCGATTGCTCTATTGGCGTCAGGGCTTCCGCTGGTCCTAGTGATGAAAGACTGCGTTTAGAAACAACATTACTCTTCACAGCCAATCATAGGTACCTTAATGGTCATTCTTTTTCCATTTCCTTTATAGTAATAAGTGTATTAAATAGTGCTCAAAGAGCACTGGCATGGACAGTAATCCGAAGGCACCGCAAGTCCGGATTAACAGTCACTGCCTATGTGCGATAGCACAGTAGCCCTTCATATTGTGGAAGTACTGAATATCTACTGCATCGATGTTTTGCTGAGCTGTTATTCAAGACCGTGTCTCATGTCGACGGCCATCTCAGTCGATAAGGAGAAGAAGGCTTTCTAAATAAATGAATTTATGGCATGGGGGAGGGATTCTTCCAGGCTGTATCAATGTTAAAGGTTGCTACGGGTGATGGACAGGTGACATAATGGGATGACACGGCTGATTTAGCTGACGCAGAGTATCTTGGGGTATGACAGCGTTCCCTGACCTGCCTATGTCTCGGATCGCCTGGCTGCTGGCAGAGGTTCCTTTGAGGCACCAAACAACTCCCATCCAGTACCTTACACAGTGTGAGCCAGATGTCTTGCTGAGAGAGGTTTTTAGCAGGTGAAGGTCAGAGGTATAATCAAACAGTTGTTGATGGAGGATCGAATGATGAGCGAGGAAACAGACATCTGGCCTCAAACTCGTTTCCGAGATTGCATGACTCATTTGCCCTCCATGACCTAATGTCCACTGGGTCAGGCTACCATGCTTTGACTGTGGTCTGTAGTCAGGGTAACCGGTGTAGGTGAATGGGGTTCATCCTTCTGTTACCATCCTGATCCTAGACCCCCCCAACAGCAGCAAGCTGCGGTAATTAATTTCCACATTTAGTGCGAAGCAAAACGGCACCATCACAGGAAGAATGGTGTATCACTGAGCCCTGGGCCCCGTCGGATTTGGGGATTAGGATAATTAGCCCCTGGAAGAGCCGCGAGACAGATGGAGAGGCAGGAGGCAGCGGCACCTCTCAGTCGCCAACACGGCCTGGGCTTCCGGACCTCGTGTATGGCGGGAACTCGGGCCGGTGTGATGAGGGTGTCCATTAGTCAGACCACTGGAGATTGCTAGGAATCATTTAGCCTGCCCTCACTGTTGCACACATGCCATCTTTGAGCAAAAGGAGAAATTATTCTTTTTTTCTACATTTGTCCACACCCATCCATGTCAAAGCCAGATTCAGATGCGAAGCATTCGATCAGTCGAGTGGACCTTTCAAACAGCCTGACCATAACAAGCAGTTGTTAATCCCAAATGCTGCTGTCTCCCATCTTCAAATGAGCCATGCCTTTGTTTTTAATCTGTATGTTTGTTGTGTTTTTGTGTGTGTGGGAGAGAACAGACTTTGCAATGCCAAGGTGAAAAAACACACTTAATGGGGCATACGTTTGTATGTTACCATAAGACCAGTGTACTTTTTAAAACATCTGCATAAGCTACACCTGTGGGCATACATGCACATTTCTGTGCCTGTCTGTTTACTAAAGACATCACCGTCTGTACAGGGCCTATGTTGGTGGGGCTAGTGTGTAGGTAAGCAGATCTGTGCTCCCTTACGGAAGGTCATGGGTTTGAATGCTATATTACCGTCTGTCCAATTGCTGGACAGAGCAGTGATTATAGGGCCCTGCATGCCCACTAGTTAGCTGACTCCTGCTACAATGGGCGCCAATCATCTGCCTACACGACAAATCATGAAAAATCATTGGATGGGAAGATTTGCACCATCCTTAACAGCAAGGACTGGATGCCAAGACTGTGTTTGAGCTTCACAGTAGCTATGCCCTCCGGGATGCCTGATTGGATAGGCTGGTGCACCCCTCCGTCAGCTGAGACAAGGCGGAAATGACAAACAAGCTGATTCGACAACTATCCTCGCCATGCTCCCGATGATGAAGGCTGGGCAGAAGGCTGATCTCACACACACTAGTGCCTATTCATCCATTTAAGGGGTCCGGCCCCCTTGATGAGGAATGTTGTAAGGTTATGGGCTGCTGCTGCGGCAACCACTAAGAGAATCCCACAAGCCACCCTTGAGGTATGAGCATGTTTGTTAGGGTCAAACATGGAGATAAAACCATTAAAATTCATCAGACTTGTTCTAATGGAGCTACATTCCTTTTTAGTAGTAGTCAAAATAAATGTTAAAATTCTAGCTCATGGCTAAATAATACCAACATTTTTGGTGACTCAATTAGGGATTGCTGGTAAGTTTGCCAAGGTCTTCTTTCATTAACCCTGTGGGATCAGTTGAAGGGTATTTTCTCCAACCACAAATTTTTCCTTTTCTACTTAGCAGTCCTACATACGTTCCTCTTTCAGATGGAAGGGTGGCTTCTGACAAGAATCTTTGCTGCATGTGACAAGCGCTTGCCAAAAAAAAAAAAAAAAAAAAGCTCCTACATTTCATTGTTCTCACACAGCTTCCATGCCAGCATCGGCTGCTCCGGAGCTGGAGAGAAAGCCAGCCAGAGAGTCCATATCCTACCCAATGGCGAAAAAAATGCAAGCTATAAACACAGGCTGAGTCAGCCCTGGTGTACGTCATCTTTTTAACAATGGAAGTCATTTCTTCTGGCGCTAACAACTCGTTCTGTTAGTCTGGGTTTCAGACTAATTACCTGGAACCCGTAACATCGTTAACTGCCCACACCCTTAATAACTTTCTGTCAATACTCATCACTTAGAACCTTCCCTGTAATTGTTTGTCCTTCGGCTCTGCTTCGAACTGTCCGCCACTCTCTGGTGCTTTTTCATAGGAGCCAAAAATGCCCCACAGAATATTTTTGCATAATCAGAATAAAAAAAAGTAGCAAATGAGGGAAAAAAAAATGTGGTCGTGGTTTTGATTGATCCTTGCATCGGTTTTTCCTTAATTAACTCCACTTCCTGTCTGTTTTTTTCCACGCAGTCAGCGGATATCGCGTTAAGGACGTGTTTATTAGGCTTTGACAAGATGCTGACTTTAGCATCCGGATCCTTGGGTTTCTTTTTTTTCCCTTCGTTAAGCCCGCTGGAATCAGCAGCTTAGGATCCACATTACCATCAATGTCACAGAAGAGGTTTGCCGGGAAAGTCTGTGTGCACGGAATCGGCCTCAGTGCTGAGGATGCTAAAAACGAACGTTGTACACTGGTTTCTAAGTAAATATAAAGGTAATGCAGTCAAAGTAAGTTTAATTAGTGAGAAAGTATGTTTCCGTTGACATAAGGTTTTTGTTAAGTCATATTAATTAATTTGATGGGGATTTTTCTTTAGCATGAGCTAACAATGGTTCAAATGTAAATAAAATAATTGCGTGCAAAGTTGACCAGGTGGACTATTATTTAATTCCCTGTGTTGTATGGAAATAGGATTCCTTCACAGGGAAACGTTAAGGGCCAAAGTCACCAAATAAGATGTCCCTGACACTTTTACATTCCATTACCACTTACCTGGTCAGGTTGCCATTAGCCTGGACCCTATCTCAGGAAATGTTAGAAACAAGACAGGGGAGATCTTGAACAGGGTGTCCTGAATAAATATGCAAGATAAATAGTTACAGGTTAAAATTCAGTCATAGTTGGATTATATTATCCGAGGTTCAACAGTAGTTATTCTGGGATTTGAATTTGCAGCCTTTGAGGACAGTGAGTTAATGCCAAATTATGAGCACGGTTTTAGCATCACCACGGAAATATTCATCATCGAAGACTGCACACCAGCTCATCGCATCCAGTCGAGCTAATCAGCTCGTGCTTAACGACTGTCTCCATAGTGATTCGCTGGGGTTCTGCTCCCTTTCCGCAGCCGTGCTCTCTGTTGTCTCCCAATTCCGCGGCGCGCCCTGGGGATCTGTCACAGGGATTATAATTCCGCGGGCCTCGTTTCTCCGAGCTGGATTGGCCAAGAAGGCGGTCGTGCCTCTGAGTCGCTTGCGCATCTGTAGACAAAGGGGAATTTCTTGAGATGAGGTGAAACCTTGTTGGAGCAGGGGCCCATTTGAAATTAACGGTTATTTTATTTTCGTTTAACCCTGCCGTGGGACACCTTCGGCTCTCATTTAAATGGGTTCCTTCACAGATTTGAGAATTCCTCTGTTCATGAAGGCAGGTAGGAGTCATAAATCACCTGGCCAGTTTTCTGGGTCAAACTTTGTATCTACCTGTACATCTTGTTATATGTAGTGCTGCCCCTGCTTGCAACAGCAGGTGGCACAGCGGTTAAAAAACGGTTGCAGTGTAAAGTTTACTGGTTCAAGGTCTTTGGGTGACTCTACTGTCATAACCTTGACTGTTTTCTTTATTTTGTATAATACCCCGTTGGCTGAATGTATTAATTGTGTTGCTTAGCATAAGCAGCTAAGCAACTGACCGTGTATTTGAAAGATCACCCAGGGCTGACTTACTTACCCCATAGGCCGGTGTCACAGACAGAATAGGGTTGATTGGAGGTAATGGACTCCCCCTCCCCAGCCACCCCTCCAGAATGCTTTGTGTGATTTTGGCAGAGTACAGCATGTCCCAGTATATTTAATCTTTTCAGTGGATTTTTAATACTTTGTAAAACTGCAATGTTTGAGAATTGACTTTTAAAAAAATATTACAGTGCATTCAGATCTAATTACAGGATAATTATCCTTTTACAGAACACATTAAAATTGAAAGTTTCTGTCAAATAGTAATTAGTATTATTGATTGGGAAGTTTAATTTCAACTGAATATTTTATTTCCAGTTAAATAATTAATAAAATTTTGTTTTGACATTGCTTCACCTTGATATAATGGTCCTATGATAAAGCATTCATGGCCTATTATTCTTCTTTCCATTACTTAAAAAATAATTTCATTATTTTAACCAGGACTGGTGAATAGCACTATATAAAAATACAGTAAATGATACCATAAATCTACCTGGTGATAGCGATGAATATAAAGACATCTGGGTAATCTAACTAGATTAATTTAGCCCTCTGGCTAATATTTTTGAGATGTATACAATGTCGTAAAAAGTAGTACATTTAGGTAGGTAGCTAAATACTGTATTTGTTGAAAGGTGTCCGATGAAATTAACAATTCTCAGTGTAATGTACTGTACAGATAATTTCAGTTTGTCAGTTAAAACAATTCCAGAATCCTTCCTAAATCCTTAGTTAACCCTGTGTTTGCACTAAGCACATCACCTAGCCCTGCACCTCTTTAATGAAAAAAATACTCTAAATGGCCATTGTTGTGGTATTTATTAGTTTGTTACAAAACAAATGAATAATTAGTAGTGGCATCCACTGAATGAATTGGGAGCAGTGGTATTCAGCCTTAGTCACCAAATCAATGACGTTAATGAAATGAACATGCCTTGGAAAATGTTTCTCACCTGTGACAGGTGAGATCACCTGTCTGATCCAAGTTTGTTGTGATTTGTTTCTCCTTCTTTTTTGATTCCGCCTTCAGAACCACAACGAAGCAGCCGTTGTTTGTGATCTTTTTCACAGTCTGACCGTTGCACAATTATTTTTGAAGAAATCTACTTTGCCCAAAACAAATTCTATACCCGAACCAGAATGTCATTTTATGCATCATGAGTACATTACAAACTTATCAGTTATATAATCTTCCAGCATGTCTGCATATTGAGCATGTGCAAATTAAATGGAAAGGAATTCTAAATATTAATTCATATTTAATTAATAACTAATAGCCTAAATAATAAGAAATTAACCAATTAACATCATCCTATTGTGCCACTCAGGTGTTCAAATGCACTGTTTTTAAATTCACCACAATATAGAGTAGACATACATATGTTCATATTATTATGGCCTCACGGCAGATTACAAGAGTTGAATTCAGATGAAAGTTGCATTCTCCATAAAATCTGTAGGAACATTTTCATTCCTTCTGAATCCAGGTCTGTTTTAATGTGGATTCTGTAGCTACCTGGAGTTTTTAAAATGAGTATAAGATTATACAGCAGTAATTTGTAATGATTTGATGGTCCATAAAGAAGAACACTGCCTCAGAAAGGACACGAACAGTCCTCCGACACAGCTTTACGACCGCTCCTTAACTGTGCGTAACGGTGACAGGCGAAGTCTTACGCATGGCCTGCGTTCATTTTACTGGATGTCATATCAGCAGAAGACAGTCACACTGGACAAAAAAAAGGAAAAGTGTTGAATTTTTCATTCATTACGTGCAGGATCATTGTGAACGAGGAAATCGATTACTGATAATGCTTTGTTTGTAGTAGAATAGAGTCTTTCCCTACTTTTCATCACGGGACATGCTCATCGATAAAAAGAAGCACCAATCATAGGTTGAAGATTCCCTGTATGTGCTGTGTGAATTGAGCTGTATCATCAGAGCTATTCATCACCTTTGCATTGTGTGACCTTGGAAATGAGGCACAAAACAGAGCTGGAGTGAATGTTTACACGTGAACAACACTCAGCCCTCTGCCATGTGCCAGCGTCTGCTACAACAAATCCGCATCTGGTCCGGTACTGGTCTCAGAAATGTCAATACCTGTAATTATAGAGAAGGTTCTCCTCCCTGGTAAAGGGGAATGTGTTCCATGTTGCCATTTCTGAATGGTATTCAGTCGGGGGGACTGGAACATTGAGCCAACTATGAAACCATGTCCGCAAGCAAAACCGCTAATGGACTTGTCAGCGCCAAGAGTTTGCGTCCTGGCGTCCTATCATTATTTAATTTGGCATCGCTGTTGCTGTTGTTTTCCTTTTTCGTGGTCGAACCCTCGGTGGGTTTCCGGAATGCCATGCAAGGCCTTATGTTTGGCGAGAGCCGCGTCTTTTTTCGGCTCTCCCCGGAGCAGAACTATTGTACCAGTCCCCCCCCTTTAGAGCAGCGTGAGTCAGTCAGTCAGTTCAGCACAACCACCATTCCCATGTTTCCACAAACGCTGAGCAACTGAGAAGTGTCTCCATCCTCCGTGTTTCACGGTGACCTTGCCCAATACAGAGCATCTTTTCAGGGCAGTCTGAGAATCTATGACTGTTTTTGTCATATTTTATTTATACGATTTAGTGGTGAAATGTGTCACCAGCCATGTGCATCTCTGCTTTGGACGATATGCCTGAAATGAAAATGAGAATCGGAGAGGAAGTCAGTCTGGCCCAGACTCTTGTATAGGGGTGTCTGACAGCCAAATACATCAACCAAAAAGGACGTTTTGCTTAATGGCTGTTATATTTCCTGCAAGCTTTTACAAGTATATGATCTCCGTAACTGCCGTCCCACCCAGGGTGACCCCTGCTTTGTGTCCTGTGACTGCTGGACTAGATTCCAGAATCACTGGAACCCTGTACTGTATAAGTAGTAAAGATGGATGGATGGATGGATGGATGTGCACTGTAGACAGAATTTTAATTTCCTCCTACTTTAGTATAGGTGAAGTCCAATGAAAGAAACATAAAGTTACAGCGCCTCAGTCTGACTCATGGATCTCCAGGAAGAGCATTTTGCTTTCATTCCTAAAACACCCCAAATTGGCTGACACCAATCACGGAAGCCGTCTGGGAAGCTGGCTCTCGTTCTCACACCAGGGGAAAGAGAGAGTGCAATTTATGTTGTGCACCAGTCTATACTCTAACAATGCCTGAGCTGGAGACCTGGACTGACACAAGATGTGGAACGTGGCCTGCGGAACCATCCGGTGCTGACATCGTGCTGTTCCCTGTGGTGTCATTAATCTTTGCTGCCAGCCCTCTTTTTTTTAACTCCTATAAAGGAAGTGTAATATCCTGACCGATTCTCCATCTCATTCTGTTTACTTGTTTGTGGAGAATCTGAAATAGAAGAAGTACAATAATGAAAAAAATAAATAGAAAAGAAAGTATCAGAGTGCCAAAAGCTGCCTGGGGGCTTTGAGCCAAAGCTTTTCATTGAACCTGTCCTGTAGGTGAGCAGATGCATTCTGGGACATGGGGCTGAGAACACAGTAATCTGTGAGTGAAAGGAGGAGAGAATGGAGGCTAAGAAATTGACGATGGTCAGCCAGTGTTTAGGAATGTGCAATGGTTTATCCCCGATTAATTGTTGGGCAGGAAAGACTGACCTTCTTCAAAACAGGAGGGATGCCCAGTTTAAGGCTGCTGACCGTAATGAATCTATTTACGGACATCTGTGATTGATAGGGTGGAATTAGGGAAAGTACATATGATACACATGTCATCACAATTGGAATGTAAAGTTTGACCCAGTATTAGTAAATAAAGCTGTAGGTGGATAGAAGGTAGCTCAGTCAGTAGAGCTGTGGGCTTGTGCCTCCAGAATTGTGGGCTTGATTCCTGAAGTTTGTATGTTTTCCACATGTTTGGCTGAACTTCCTCCCCACAGTTGAAAGCCCTGTCTTTAAATGTACTGGTGTCTCTAAATCACCCATTAGCGTGAGAGAGTGTGCCCTGTAATGGACTGACAGCCCAGGTTTGTGTCCAGTGTCTCCTGGCATAGACTCCAGACTCACTGTGCTTACAGAAGATGGATGGATGGATGAGGAGAAGCCATAGACCTCCAGAAGTACATTTATCCAGTTTTTAGTTAAAAAAGGTTAAACAAGAGCTGAGATATCATTTACAGAACACCTATCATTATAACTTTCTCCTGAAGGCTTCTGAATAGTAAAGATGACAATATTTCTGGTAACTTTAATAAGAAATGCCGAAGAAAATACTCGATTTTACAGGAAAAAAATGAGAAAAATACCATTTCAAAATGCAAGGTAAACATAAAAATATTTTTTTCTGAAATTTTGGATTAAACCATTTAATAAATTCATTGTTAATGGATTTCCCTTTCGGAAGTCTGCTAATGGCATTTTTGGTAGATGTCCAAACATAATGAAGGGGAGGTACATGAATAGCGAAGATCTTTAATTTTGGTTTGTGTGTGTGTGTATGTGTGTGTTTTTCCCCAAGGGCGGAAAGCTCATTAGTATTACCCTTATATTAGACCAACACTTGCGACTCTGGCAATTATGCCATGTCTCGTCTCTGCAATCAACTGCTGCCTTCTTATTTATGGTCCTGTGCTCAGGTGAGTCAAGAGATGGCTTTGAACCGGTCTGCACCAGCGCCTAGTGAAATTTCAGAGAATGAAATCTCAAAAAAACAGGCAACAAAGACGGTCCTCACGGGGCGGAGAGGCGTCTGTGCAAGCTGTCTGGGGATGCTGACTATTTAATCACATGCCGTCAAATTAAAATTCCATCTGTGTGGCTTCGAATGTAAATACGCTCATTTTGGACAACCATGCCAGCTGCCCCTTTGGTCACATAGGCAGTGAGAACCTACACAAAGTGTCGAAGTGTGAGAAAACTGCACTTCACACCTAGATTACAAAACTTATGACAGACAGGCTTTGTGTTGCTATGACAGGCATGTGTTGCTTATTGGTGGGTTGGGAGCTGCAGTTTGCTGCCAATCACTGGCGGTTGCATTGCAACAGCCAATAAGCAGCACCGTGCGCCAACCCCACCCAGTTTTGATATCTCCTCTCACCTTTGCATATCTTCAGGAAAAAAAGATGCTTTAAATGATGAAGTAGACTAAGCATTTCAGTTCAGTGTTATCTGTTGGTAACTTTTGTATTTTATAGATGCAAAAGGACATGTAAAAATATTTAAAGAAGTACTTAAAAAGACAGTCACTAGTGTTATTTCGCACTGAATAATTACGAAAATGTTTAGTATTTGATGTCCTTTTACCAGAATGTCCTTGAATGAGCAATCTGCACTACCTCAGAGCTCCCCTGGTTCGCGTCCTATCTCGATTAGGCGCAAATGGACACAGACGATCTCTACAAGAGCTTTTTGACGTGCCTGGAATATTTTATTCTGCTGGATGGCGATGCGGGCTGCCATGTTACACAGACCTGCAGAAGGCCCTAATAAATTTCATATCCGTAAGCGTCCTTGGGGAGCCATCCACCTAACGATGAAAAGCAGGCCGAGGAGAACTGCTCGGACCCAAAGTCGCGCTGTCCTCCACGGCCTCTGCAGTCCAAGCCAACTGGCAACCCGTTTCTGCCCTGTGGCCAAGGTGTTCCCCAGTGATGCTCCTGTTTTCTAGAGTGTGGTTCTCTCTTCATGGTAACTTGGATAGCATTTTTAAATAAGATATTTATATATACACATTCCCCCCCCCCCCCCCACCTCATCCCTGCTCCCGTTTGCGAGAGTCTCTGGAGGGGGCTTTTCCTCATTGAACCAAGGGTCTGTGTCACAGGAGAAGCTGCTGTGTGCCCCAAAGCATCACATTAGCAATCCAGCTGTTCAGACCAGTCACCTTGCCCCATGCCATCAGACTGTGGGCCTAGTCGCCTGAAACTACAATGAAAGTCATTCACGTCCCGGGGCAATTTTACATCAATGGTTCTTTTTTCCATTGTAAATGTTCTTGGGAAATATGGAGATGGACATTTTTTTTTTTCTCAACAAATGCAGCTTCTGCCAGCTGCTGAGACATCCACAAAAAAAAAAAAAAAGCGGGAGCAGCTTGGGAAGTTGGCAAAATACTCTGCACACATACACAGACAATAGACACACACACAATTTAATTTCTGTTGCCTCAGAGGCAAGAGAAACAAAGTCAAGTGGGTGGAGGAAGATAATAGACTTGTCAGGACAGATTTGTAGCAAGAATTGTAACGAATCAGAATAAGTTTGCTGTCAGCCTTGTAACAAATCACGATAAGTTTAGTCAGCCTTGTGGCGATTCATAATAAGTTCTCTGTCAGCCTCGTACCCAATCACAATTAGTTTAGTCAGCCTCGTGGCAAATCACAATAAGTTCACTGTTAGCCTAGTAACAAATCAGGTTCTTATTAAGTCTCATAACAAAAGGCCAGATTCATCTTTAGAAGTATAACGCAGGAAAGAGTCTGATTTTAATGCTGGAACTGATAAGTCTGGTTGAAGAACGGTTGCCAAGTTTCCATGGCTTAGATGGTAATAATTTTTTTTCAGGGTACAAAACTAATGTGGACATTTTAGTGCTTATAACCAGCTATTATGGGTAGTTATCTTCCAGCATGCAATCAGATTACATGACATTTTTTCGTCATGAAATGTCCCTAGGAAACATTTGCATCTGCGTGCTGCGTTCCAGCGCTCCAGGGGCAGTTTAAAAGAAGAGAGCCTCGGAGTTTTCGCCTGTGTCACCATCTATCTCAGAGCGGCTGCTGGTAATTCCAGGTGCCTGGAGCGACATCTCCAAGACCTTTTCATCAATATGTGGATGAATGTGATGTGAGCATCTCCACTTTCTCCTGTCCTCCCTGAGAAGAGTGCTCACATCCTTCAGTTGTGTCCTCCATGCTGAACCTTTTATTTTAACTTCTGATGCCGCCGAGGTGTTTGGGCATGATGAGCATCGCAGGTAGGGGGTGTGGTACTGCAGCCTGGCTTGTCCATGCATGCTGACACAGCAGAGCCTGGACTCCCCCACTGACTGTGAGACCCTCCTGTATAAGTTCCCTCCAGTGTAATAACTTGGGCCTATGGGATGGGAGAGGGAATCGATAACTAAACACTTCTGTATGTGTGAGCTGAGGCTATCGGTGTTGGTTGAGCAATCAAGGTGACACAGTGGGGGGGTGCTGTGATTGCAGTGAGTACACTGCAGCAGGGAACCCAAAAAAACAGATGAAGAATCTGAACACAAGACATGGCTTCAACCTGATCCGCCCTCCCTGTGGATGAAGAGGGTTGGTCTGGTTTGCCATTTATTATTGATTGTAGGTATGGTATAAATGGGTGTGGTTTGTGTCAGGAGGCGTGGCCTGGACTCAACAGCAAATGCTGTGATCTGATTGCGGGGATGTCGGGTTACATAGGAGCAGGATTTTTTTTGCTGTGGGGTGGAAGGGGTTTTTATATGTTGTGTAGGGGTGTAGTTTTTCACAACATGTATGAGTTTGGTTTTTAATCTCTCTGGATGGGAGGAGTGCATGTTGGGGGGATTGCATGTTATAATTGATGCTGGTGGTTCACATCCACAGGCACAGTTTTGCCCCCCTCTAAGGCCCAGCTGACGTCTCCCTCCTTCTTCTTGTAATTTAATTTATTTATATTCCAGACAGCGGACCTTCACTTAAACTCCTGCTTTTGGAAGGTCACCTTCATGCCGAGTCTGAAAATGCAAGACAGATAACTAGGATGATTTTCAAGCTTTTCAAACGAAGGCTGATGCTGAAGGCCAAACACTGCTTTAGGCAGAAACAGTAGAGGCCGCGATTCTCAGTGGACCGGCAAACAAACGTGGGAAAACGCTTACGCGAACTGAAACTCAAATAAACTGACACTGAGTGTCTTTGCGGAGCGGCACAAGCTGAATGTGCCTCCCATGTGTCCATGGAAAAATGTTTCACGTCAGCTTCCACATCTACCTAATGTTCTGGAATATTCTGGAAAACGTGTGTGTGTGGGTGCAAGTGAGGGCCATACTTTTCCTAATTCAATTCCAGTTGAACAAAATAGTGCATTTTGTTTATGAAGTTACGCTGTCAAAAGAAGTCATAGCGATAAAAATCTACTGCAGTTTCTCCCAATCCCATTTACATTTATATGTAAAAAATATCTGTACAGTCTGTAGGCAGTAACTATCCCAGAAACACAGCTGGTCCTAGCTGGTAATTACATCTAGACCCCCCAGCCTAAAAACTGCCACAGACTGACCATGCCTGTGTAATCAGGGGACCTACACCCCCAGAAAGGTGGGGACAGGGGAGGACAATGAGAACCAAGGAAAAACCACAAGAGGCCATCTTGGCCCAGTTGTTGTGTGTTGTGTACGACAACCTCTGCATCTGTGGGAGGGGGTGTAACTAGCACGCAACATTGGCGAGCAGGGCCCGGCGTGCTGAGGTGGCACATCAGGCTCTGTCTGAATCTGTTCATCCGGATTTGTGACTAGTACAACCTGCCCATGACACCAAACAGGCCCTGGTAGCCCAACACCTGGCACTAGAGACAACACACTCCCACCCATCCAGCCCAGGGGTCACGCTTTCCACACCAGTGAAAATGGTCTGTTTATGCAGGTATTCAGGAGACCCAAGTCTGACGGGACCATAAGGCCGAGTGGTTTAGGATGAGACCGTTCCTGCCAGCACACCGGCCAGTGGTCTAATTATGCACAGTGGATATTTGGGAATGATAACGAGATTTACGAAACAACCTAATCCAGACTGGGAGAAGGGAGAAGCGGGGAGGGTGGGGGCAGAGCATCTAAAGTTGTTTGATGGAGGGAACAGGGTATTTTTAAAAGAAAAGGGGAGAGGAAACAAAGAGGAAATGGAGGCATGGAAGGGGGTGAGCACTGCTTGGGATAAACTGTAGTAGCAGAAGCACTTGAGCATAAAATTAGATTTTACAAACGTGTTGTTTCCTGACAGTTATTTGACAGAAAAGATATTAAACCATTAGAGGCTATATGTGTATTACTAATCATATCAAATAAATACGAACAGGTCACGGCTTTTTGGCATCGGCTGCATGCACAATACGACTCGACAGCAGATGTGAGAGAAATAACTTCATTACCGCTTTGGCCGTTTTCCTGTTAATGCTTTAAATATAGGGACCGTCGAAAAATGCAATTTATATGATAATATGAAACATTTGAAACTCTGATTTATTGCCAGTGCCTTTTAAGAGTTTCCAGGTGTAGAGTGAAAACAGTAAAATCTTGAACAAGATTTTTCGTGCTTGAATGCACGGAGGATTGCGATAGACGTTCGGGATGCCCCTCGCAGTGTTTCTTTCATGGCAGTAGTCTGCCATTGATTTATCCCCACTTGCATTTATTCAATCTTACCAAAATTTTAAGAGACTAAAACATGTAAAATAAGTGGGGTATTGCAAGCAGGAATGCTGCGGAGCTAATAAACGGAAAAATACTAAATACTTATGAAGCGAAGGAATTGTGATGATTTAAAAAATTTGTCAAGTGGCGCTACTGTTAGCAGGGTGGTTAAGGACTTGAAGAAGGTTGCTGGGTCAAGTCCCAGCAGGACCATAGCTGGGGTACCTTTAACTTAAGAAAGGCAGGTGACTTTGATCACCACAGTTTGTGTGCAGCTGTTTTAGCAGGATAAGAAGTATGTCACTTTGGGAGGAAAAAATAATCACGTTAGCTAAGCAGCCTTACCGTAATAACTGTAATATCGTTCCTCTCCTCCTGCATTATGATTTTAGAAGCACAGAGGTACGACGATAACGGACTGCCAGAGTGATAATAGGGGTCATCGTGTTCAGCCGGCGTCGACATGAATGTGGCTCTACCAGACTCAAGAACGGGACGTAGGGATACTGAAACGCAAGTGCTGTAATCCCTTTTCAATTAAAAGTGTGATGGTGTGTGTGTACAGAGAAGTCTGATTTTACATGGATGTTCTCGGTTAATCTCAGAGTTTACATTCAGAAAGGACTTAGGGTTCATACAGGCTGCTTTCAGAGGAGTGGAAGACTTCTCTGTTACTTTGGTTCTGTTTTTGTTATCAAATCACAGAGGAGCAAGAATAACAATCTTATAAGTGTATTTTCATGACACAGTCATGAAGCTAACATGCCCTACCTTAGAATATAGTTTGGCCCTTATGTAAAAGTTATGTAATATCTTGATGTAACTGAAAGGTAAAGTCATGTGATGTGTGACCCCCTTTTTATTTAAGTGGTAAAGTTATGTATCACATGACCTTTTCCAAGTTATATATTGATTAATTAATCTATTATAAATATATGGCCTTCATTTAATTGAAATGTAAAATCCACCAATACATGGCACATACTAGTAATGAGGAGCGAGCATTCATGCTTTCTGACCATCTCTGGAAGTTTCCAACAAACGGATGTGACATCGTTTATTTTGTCATTTGTGATTTGGCCATTGTTTATGGCGATGCTCAACATGTTTTCTTGTTTTTTTGTGGCACAAAGAGCAAATGTTTAGAAATCTATTTACCTGAAATAAAAAAGCTAGATGAAAACCAGTCTGCCATGAATTGTGAGCCAGTTGCCACTTTGTCGGCCGAGACCTTAATGATATCGTCACAGTTAAGACGTGGTGCTGCTTGGCAGCACGTTGGACAAAAGATTCGGTTGCCGGGTGATAGATGGACTGAGCACAGCCGAGTGGACATTGAGCAGTCTCACTGTACAACCAAAGATAGACTTTTAAGTACTGGTTTTACAGAGGGCTGAAGAAAACCAATCCAAAGGTTTCATTTTGGTGTTTTTTGTTTTTTTTTGTTACCGAAGTGATGATGGACAGTGTACTGGCATGTTTGAGGCTACCTGACCTTGTTATCTGTTATCTGTCTGGCAGAACCTGTCCTGTCATTGAGCACTTACACACTGTACGTTCACCTGATGGCTCTGAAACTTGCCTGAGGCGGGAAGGCAAAAAGAATCACAAGGATGGGAGGAAGGAATGTGAGCTTTATTTGGAGACGGGACTGGAGATACGTTTAGCAGAACGGCAGAGGACGAAAACGAAAGGCCCTACTTCTGACAGAAGTGAAATGCACTGGAAAATGACACAGGTCTCTGGTCCTGGGAAAGGGGTGGAGTGGGGTGAGACAGTACAACTCATATAGGACTGCTAATAAGAGATGAGGGAAGCAAACGAAGGGTGGATCATTGAGTAGCACTGCTGTCTTACCCCCCTTTGGGTTTGGGGTTTGAGTCTCACCTCTGCTCCATGTGTGGAGTTTGCATGTTGGATGTGTTTCCTTGTACAATACAAAGGTATACTAACTGGTTTCTCTGAATTGTTCTGTGATAGGCTGATATCCTGTCAAGGGTATGATTTCTTCTGCTTGGGAGAGTCTTCAAGACCCACTTTTCCTCTGTTCAAAATAAGTGTTTGGATGATAAACAGATAAAATGTATCGGTATACCATTGCACACTTCCAGCAACAGGGTTCCCACTTTCAACTGGTTTAAACTGGGCTCAGGTTTCCCATAAACCTTATTCATTAGCAAGACATTATATCTTTGTGAGCTGCTTCTATCTGTAATCACTTGCAAATGCAGGAATTGTGCCCATTGAAAATGGTTTAAGCTAACCTCCTGGCACCAAGGTACAACAGCAGTTTCCTCCAAGGGATCAAAGGCTTTTGGTCAGGAGAACTTTCAGTGCCTCAACAACATTTTCTGTGGAACTGATGTGTAGGCAGCGAGTAGGATTGAGAATGTGTTCGTCTGGACACATTATGGTGCGCTCGCTGGTGATTAAATGCGACAGCTGTCAGGGTTACTCGTAGTACAGAAATTCGTGAAGAGAAGAAGTGGTAATTAGTGCATTTCTCTGCAATGGGGTAAAGCTCCAGAGATTAATTAGGATCTTTTGTAATGTGGACCATTAGCAAGAAACATATTAATCTCAACCACGACTGACTCTCACAAATAAAAAGCTAATACAAAAATGTCCGTTGTGTTTTCATGCTTTAAAGGATGCATTTCACAAAGTTTAGGTTGTGAGACAAATGCTTATTTCGAATGCTGATATTTATACACGGTGTTAACATCTCTACTTGTCCACTCATATTATTTCTCCCCTTTTTCATGTAGGCTAAAAATGCACACCTTTTTAACCTTTTAATATGCTTTTTTCAGTTCTCCTACACGCGGCATAAAAGAACATGCGGCTTCATTGAAGAGTGGGTTTTGTTGTTTATTAGATTTGTTAAAGTGCTTCTGAGCTATGCACATTTTATCCTCTTAACAGTCAAATTAGTATATACTCCAGCAATTACTTAATGTACTCTAATGAGATTTCCAGTGAAACAGCAGGATTCATTTATTTTAATGTGCTTTCTTCTCTGGAGTGTACGCATCACCTCCCTGGGAAGAGAAGCCTTGAGCCATAAATAGAGAGGTCTGCTTGTCTCCCCTGCTGTCTCTCCCTCTCTCCCTCCCTCCGTCTTTGCCGTAGCGCACCCCGTTTTCAACCAGCCAGGCTTCGGTCACCTTGTGCCAACTGAGACTCCAGAGTGGCCATCACTGTACCATTGTTCTTAATGGCTGACCACAGAAAAAAAAAAAAAGCAATGAACAACAGACCGTGTGGATTTTCTGTGCTCTCACTCATCCTCGTGCTTTGCTCTGCGCCTCTCTAAGCCTGCCGGAGAGGCATACCACCAATGTAAATGCCATTGGGGACAAATGCGTATAGGATCTAAGGGACAGGCAGTTGGATTTGTACATTTTATTTATTTATTAGGTTAATTGCGTTCCACATGATTGGCTGGCTAGAAAAAAACACATTGCCCTGTGGGGTTTTTGAAATCTGATATGAGATTATGAATAGAATGTGTTTATCAAAATGTAGGCCACATTGAAGTGGCTCCTCCAGCTATGGTGAAATGAGTATTTTCTCGAGCGCTAAGGGCTAAGATGTACACGTCTGTGGTAGCCTAATGGACACAAGCATACCTGGTCTATGGGGTTCCTATGACAGCTTATCTTAGATCCTCTGTTGAAAGTGTGGAACAGGGCAACTTCTTTTGCAGTTTTTCCATTAGTAGCATCCTTCATTTCCACTTGAAAGCTACGCATTCTTTTCAGGGGATATTTTAGCTAGGCCAGAGAGTGGAGTCTTTGCATTTGTACTCACCGAAGTTGGACAATAACCCACATGTTCCATTTACTGTAGAATACATCCAGGAACGTGCTAATTTGTATTTTAGAACTCTCCGGAATGTTTACTCCCTGAGTCATTTTTTTTTTGGAGACACTAGGAGTCTGGTAAGAGGGAGCAGAACATAGTGGGCGTTTCCTGTTTTTTTTTCTCTGTCTCACTTCCATTAAGATCTGGAACTTTAAAGCTGGTTTTTGTAATCCTGACTGTCGCCAAAAGTGATGTGTACACATGTGCTGACTCTACATGTCACCTCTGTACCTCAGGTGGGATTTTCGAGCAGATGGAGGGTCCCATTTCCATGGTCAGCGCAGAGGAGCAGGCCTTCAAGTTTGCTGTCAACAACATCAACAGAAATAGAACATTGTTACCCAATACCACATTGACCTACGACATACAGAGGATAAACATCTATGACAGCTTCGAGGCTTCCAGGAAAGGTGAGCTTTGCTGTGGGGGGGATTCTCAAACTGTAAATGTTTAATGATTAGCCAGTAGGTTTCCCAAAACAGAAAATATTTGGGATCTTGGACTTCCATGGTAAGCTGGAATATCGCTTGCCTACAAAAAGAATTTTTTCTTTTTTCACATTGAAAGAGATACTGTACATTTCCTTAAGACAACAGAGCAAGGTGGGCCACCGTGTTCAACAAGTTCTCAACTTTTCTTGTACATCCAAACCTCAGAGAGTTTGGCGGAGAGTTTGACAAAACTGGGATAGACTCCAGCCCCCCTGGTTACTCGTTACGTGGTTAGAAGCTGGATGGGTGGAGGATAACATTTGGATTGGATGCACGGTATTTAAGTTGGGGCTGTTCTTCTCCTGGGATGCCAGATTTTTTAATAGTTTCTATGGAACACCTAAAAAATGGTATATTAGACCATTAGTACATCGCACACCTGACATCGTAAGTATTCTTGCTCTGTAATGGATTGTCCAAGGTGATACTCAAACCTGGGATACGCCCCCCATGACCCTGTACTGGATAAGTAGCTGGCGAAATGAATTGACTGAAAGCGTTAAAACAGTCATTTTAAAAGGCAAGTATTCATTTGCCATCTAAGTGATCAGTGTTGAGCTGGCTTTGTCCTGTATGACATGTGCAGCATGTTTGTGTGTTTTATTATCACAGATCGGAAGCAGACCTGGTCCTGTTGCCATGGAAATGATCAGCTAGCATGTCAGTTAGCATGTGGTCATTGTGCTTTGTTCCCTAGTGTACAGTTTAGTACTTTCCCCTGGGTTTAGTAGTGTAAAGTCGGGCTTGGCTCACCCTGCCGTGTACTCCAATGGTCTCCTGACCGCCTCTTCTCCATCTCTTATTCCCTCAGCCTGTGACCAGCTTTCGCTGGGCGTGGTTGCCATATTTGGGCCCTCGCACAGCTCGTCGTCCAATGCCGTCCAGTCCATCTGCAATGCACTGGAGGTGCCCCACATCCAGGTGCGTTGGAAGCACCACCCCATGGACAACAGGGACACGTTCTACGCTAACCTGTACCCTGACTACTCCTCGCTGAGCTACGCCATCCTGGACCTTGTTCACTTCCTCAAATGGAAGACGGCCACCGTTGTTTATGACGACAGTACAGGTGAGAAGTGGCAGACAGAGTGGCAAAATCTTCAAAGGAGGAGGTCCATTCAAAATATGATATTTGATCTATTAAAGTCACATTGATTATTCCAGGCTAGTCTGTGAGGTAGCAGATTGACATCAAATGGCCATGAAGAGCAGAGAATCGCCATAAGATTCCAGAAAATTCTCTTCTGACGTTTCAGAGGCTGTTTTACCATGTCGAAAATGTAAGGATACACCATGTGGGAAGAAGCTGTAGTACATTTTGAAGATCATTTTATTTATTTTTTTGGTGATGCTTTTCTGAGGAAATTTTCTGCAATCACTTCAGAGTTGCCCGGTCTTATGGCCGACTTAGTGGGACGATGTTACTTGTGGTTTTAGAGGGTAAACAAAGCTCCAGATCTCAAAGATCTTATTCCTGATGCATTTTAAAGTAAATAGCTTGAATAAAGTTATGCTTTCTTTTGTGACCTGAGCCATTTCCTCTCGCTGTCATCGGGAAGAATGCCGATGTGTTGCATTAGGTATTGAACAGTGAGAAATGTAGCCGTCTCTCTTCTAATGTGACCACTTTTATGATTGGGTAGTGATTCTCACCATTGCCACTAGCAACCAAGATGATGGGCGTTGGTCACCTAAAAAAAAAGATGTGTAATTTTCGTCATGCAGATTGCATCTTTAATTAACTCCGCTGTGCATTTATCTTTCAGCCGGAGCAATAAAAAGTGATTTTAAAATGAAAGTGTGTGGTTAGAATTTAACATTGGGGGATATGAATTCTGTTACACTAACTTTGCATTAGCCCTGCTTGCAGCAGTAGTGTGATACTCTGCGTGTGAATGTGATTGTGTTACGCTAACTTAGTGTCAGCCCCAGTTGTAACAGTAGCAAGATACTCTGTGTGTGAATGTGATTGTGTTTGTGTTGCGCTAAGTTAGCATTAGCTTTCTGACATTTGTTCCCTAAAGGTCTTATTAGACTACAGGAACTGATAATGGCCCCCTCCAGGTACAACATCAGGCTAAAAATCCGACAGCTTCCATTGGACACTGACGACACGCGGCCGCTGCTCAAGGAGATGAAGCGGGGCAGGGAGTTTCGCATCATCTTCGACTGTAGCCACACCATGGCTGCGCAGATCCTTAAGCAGGTGAGAGTCTGGCCCTATCGCCCAGTTTACAATGGCAAGTACCTGTTAAGTTATGTAAAATATGCCGGTAGTTTCAATAGCTTATCTGGTTTGGAGAACATTGTAATTGTTGTTACTGACATTTGCTTGGATTAAACAGTCAAGACCCGAGCTCAGTTTGTTGGAGGGGCCTTACTTTACATCTGAATCTAATTCAACAAACATTTGCATACCTGACATATAGATTCAAAGCGTTGGAAAAAGCAGGGACTCCAAAGGTCACCTGGCACGTGCATGATTGTCTGAACACAACAGTAACTGAAGACCAGCTAATACAATAACTCAAGTACATCCTCTCAATGCATTTTTATGGTCTTGTCATACAGCTTGGGGCTGCTGCTTTGTAAAAATGAGACCCCCCCGTATCCACCATCATGTGTGTCACAGTGATTGTGGCTATGCAGCTTGGCTACAAATGAGCAGCCATGCTGAGAATCGCGTGAACTTGAGGCACCCCTCCCCCCCCCCCCCGGATTCTGACTCCCATAATCAGCCTTGTTCCTCGCTGACCACTTCAGAGGCCGAAGCACATGCTCTGTAGCCTCACCTTCCATACCAACCTCACTGTCAGGACAAATATATCCCCTGCCCAACCCCCCGATCCTTCTCTATCCCACTGTGCCCTCTCCGGCTGTCATTCAACCTCACCGATCTCCCGCCAGCCATCGGCCGTGTCGAGCTCCCGTATGATGTTTACCCCTGTAGCTCTTCACGGCGGCTGTCCACTTAATCCAGGAACGAAGTCACTATTTCTGGGAGCATGGTGAAATGCGGTGACGGGAGACTGGGAAAAGGCACTCCTGAAGGACAGCAAGCCAGCAGGCATGGTACAGGGCCTGGAGCAGGCATCATGAAATTCCCCATCTATTAACCTCTACTCTTCATGCCATTCAAGGTGTCACACCACAATCACAGCTGGGATTTAAAGCTATAGGCACCAAACCCATCAATTAGAAAGCGTGAGTAAATAAATGATCCCCAGGATTCGGTAGCTTTTCTCCGTCCTGCTCATTTTGTGGTGTAATAGGGTGGCTTATAAATAGTAATGGAACAAATGAGACTTCAGAACCTGTGGCGAGCGGGAGTATCCTGAACAAACCGATCAATGCTGGTGCTAAATGAGGCTATCGCCAGCAATGATTGGCAGTTCAGAATACTCCCTCCCACCATGGGTTTTGAAGCCTCATTTGTCCCATTACTACTTATAAGTATGGAAGAGCAGTACAGCCCATTTGCATAACCTTAGGTGTTCATCCCGACAGATGGTGGAGTTTAAAATGAAATATCACCTCTTTGGGTGGAGAGAGCATTTGAATGTAGATTGACCGAAACAGCAGGGGTTAGCTGATTATAGCACACTTTGATTTAAACACATCGTCAGCCAGGCAGAAGAGAAGCGACCCATGTGACCCAAGTAACATTTTAATGTAAGGGGAAAAAGTTCCCTGGCACTCTTCATGGCACCAGTGCATTTTATGTTTTTGCCGAGAACCTTTATAAGCAGGACCCAGGCTACAGAGGATGGAAAGAAATAAGTGGGCAGATAAACTGAGAATAATCCCAAATATCATAGTATGTGCGCTCATACACACGAGTCTACATACACCTGTGCTCTGCGCGTTTGTCTTCTGCTTCAGTCACATCAGGAAGATGCCTCCATTGACGTTTCAGCTGCACTAAACACAAACATGGATAGATGTAAGACCTGAGTAGGTCACTTGGCATAGATCACACATAGATTCTTGTTACCCGGTGGACAGCCCTGAGAATCTTGACTCTCGTGTTCAGATCATTAAGAATAATTGAGCTTTTCAAGGCTCGCTGCCACTGTACACCAGCTCTGGGGTCTCACATGCTTCTTCTCAAAGATGATCAGTCGGAGTCACGGCCTACTTATGCGAGTTGCTCTCCCGTGTTTCCTTCTCCAGGCACTGGCCATGGGAATGATGACAGAGTACTATCACTACATATTCACGACTCTGGTAATGTACCCTCTTGTTTATGCAAATCAAGCCACATCTGTTCTCATCATTACCGTTTTTTATCAAATGGTGTTTTGTTTCCCAAGGGAATCAAATCTAGATCATGATTTCGAGAGCATGACGAAATGGTAACATGGGTAAGCTTGCGATAAACATTCCCCTTCTTGTTGAAGTTAACCTTCTGTGATGATGCTGTATGAAGAGGATATACTCACAGCCACAGTATTGTCGTTGTATGAAATCGTTTAAGCGGAAATGCTATAGGATGGTGACTGTTTGAAATACGAAATAAGTATTCCATTTTAACCTCAGTTGTGAACTTCCTGGGATTTACTGTAATATTTACTCCTGCAGCCTTTATCTCAGCGTTCCAGTATCCATTTCTAGATGTAGTGCATTGACCATCCAAACGCCTGCATCATAGCCGCGATAATGGGAAACCTTAACGGTTGACACCCAATTTCCTCTTCAGACAATGGCCTGATAACATAGCATCGCATCTGCCTCCACTTCTATCACCTGATATCCAGATCGGAACTTCCCTTGCCATACCCAAGTTGGGGGGTTTTCTAAATTTTCCCCTTGAAACGGGGCAGAAGGACTTACAGCCATGTTTAAGTGATGTCATGTCTCCCGCCAATGTAAACCAGCTAGTGTTTGAAGCCATAACCTTTTGGCAGTAAATTCAGATATTTAACAGACCTTTTTAATTAAAAAATAGTAGTTTAATAAACAAATGACTCTGCCCGTCTGATAGGCTTCTAAACTGTTCCTGGGCTTACTGGTCTTACCCTACCTTAACCTGAGGTAAATACCTATCTTTTAACGCACAACATTGTTCATCGTCGTTAATTTGGAGCAAACAACTATTGCAGTAATGATGATGCTCTCAGTACCCTGCATGTTTTTGAGGTAGAATTTCTTTAGCTCATAGCACCATGTTACTTATAAATACATGCGAAAAAAAAAATAAAATAAAATCTTGAGTTCAGGGAAAAGTCAGGTGTTGTGACCCCATGGTTTAAATGACCATGTGGTGACCCTGTCTTGACCCACTCTAACTCCTTTCCCTGTGGGCTTACCGTAACCTCCACTGGCACATGGTGTGGGTTGGTCCATCTCTCCCACTGAGAGCAATGTGCCCATTCTGGCAAGACAAATGCCACTGGAACGTTCTTGGAGGATCGAAACAGGAATTTTGAGTTTGCTGCCGAAGGCTTGTGTAATGCAAGTGTTAGACGGTAATTTGGAAAATACCTTGTAGGTTGGTGGGTGGGGCGTGAAGATCTTGAATCAGGCGTCAAGCCTCATCGTCCATCTCTACCTAGTCACTGTTGACATAAAACAGTCCTCTGTCCCTCAGCACCAGTTAAACTTGCAGACCTTGGTGCCCGATTACTCACCATTATGTAGACTTGTTATTTGTCTCACCTTTTTACCAAAGCCAAAATTACTGATTTTTGGTTCTCTCACCCATCTTTTAAGACCAAAAATGTAAATTAAGTCCAATGTCATATCAGGCCCTCCCATCCTTAAGTCAGAAGGTTCTCTTCATCATCCTGACTACAGCAAGTCTTACAGAACCAACCGGTTTTCTGTTCATAGAACTGTCACATCACTGGTGTAACTGGTTAATCACAGCATTGCGTTTGAAGCGAAATGGATTTAAAATAAAAAAGCCTTCTGTTTTGGTCTTCCCATCTCAGGACGCAAACATACTCAGTTTATCTGCAGGAACAAACACAGAAAATACTCACATGATTAACGGGGTGTATATTTAGAATGATAAACAGCACAAAGAATATAAAAGATGATCCGTTCTTAAGCACCAATTAATGTTCGTTTCCTGCAGTTAATGTGTCAGAAAACAACGATGTTATTATATTTCCACCTGAAGTTTTCAGTGCGAGATACGCTAATGAAGTAACAGGAACCAGTACACTACTTCAATTTCATGTCTGGGGCTGGAAAAGTGCGATGTCTGTATGAAATGGGTAACAGCAGCATTTCTCAAAGTTTCCTTAACATGCTGGGTCAGAACCATCACCTCAGATGACCTTATAGAGCCACAAAACATGTATTTCAGATATGGCAAACTGATACATGTCTTTTTGTCCGCTCTGGGGGTGTTTTTTCCACATTATTGTTCAACAATAAATAAAGTATTGGGATTTTCACCTGCACATTTCATATTTGGGAGATACTGTAGTCTTTTTGCATGGTTCCCTGCATACACACCCCCGAATGGGATGGGCATAAAGCTCACATTGTGATTGCTAATCACTGACTGTGTTGTTCTTTAGCGGTCGCGGTCTCATGATTAAGACTGACTTAGAGCCCCATCTGGACCTTTCTGGGTTTAATGGACCGCAGATATATTTTCTGTACATATAAAGGCTCATCCTCTTTGTTGTCAACCTCCTGTCCTTGTGTTACCTTTTTCTAACTGTCTTCCCTCTTCTCCAGCATAATAAAACTCCCCCGCTTCATAACACCTGTTAACTGAGATCTTTTCTCTTCTGTCAAATAGGACCTCTTTGCTCTGGATCTAGAGCCCTACCGCTACTGCGGGGTGAATATGACCGGCTTCCGCATCCTGAACGTAGAGAACCCTCAGGTCGCATCCATCGTAGAGAAGTGGTCAACAGAGAGGCTGCAGGCAGCCCCGAAGCCAGAATCCGGCCTCCTGGATGGAATCATGACGGTATGAGAATTGTTTTCCTCGCTTTATTTTTCTTTTCCCCGGTTGTTTGCGGTGCAGCTCAGTTCATGCTATACGTTTTGGTGCCGTCTGTTTGCTCAGTCGCGAGTTCTCATCGATTGCAGGTTTATTTGCTCACCGTTTTCGGCCGAGCGAACGTTAGAGAGGCATCGCTGCACTGGCAGAAATCCAATCAACACAAATTCCATCACTGATACCCAAATAAAAAAAAAAATCTCTTCATGGTTTCGCTAAATAAGAGCATAGCCAATCAAGGCTCAAAGAGCGTAAACACAATTTTTAGCTGCTTTTTATTCATTTATTAATAAAATGTAACTAAAATCCAAGTACTCACTCATGAGAGTCTAGCAAGCTTCAGTATCTCTTTATTGAAAGCTTCTTTCATGCCTTAAATTAAGCAGTTGCATAGTGAATCCTTCCTGTCTTATATGTTATAAGCAAAAATACATATGCCAAATCTGATTTACTACCACCTACCCCCTCCATACAGCTTTCTATTCTTCCACTGTGCAGAGATGGGAGAATCTCTCAATTCAGTTTTTTTTTTTTTTTTTTACACTGCTGCCAGGATAATTTGTGGCAGTGGTATTTAATTGGTTCAGACTCTTTTGCATCCGCCTAAAACACTGCTTGTGGGCCACAGACATAGAGGAAGCCTTCTGATTTTGCTTTGCTAAACCTTGAAACCTGGCTTCATTGGAAAGGAACTATGAAAACGGACAATCTATTCAAATAACCCAGCTACTTCTGGTGACATTTTTTTCCTGGGTAAACAGCATCCAGGACTCATCCGATTCCTGTGGTGCGGCAATTATTTTAGAACCCTCCTGCTGTCCAAATACTGGACCTGTGACGGAGCTCAGCCACGCGAAACCCTGATGAGGGACTGTCTGATAGCCTCAACCACTGAAACGCCTCTGCTGGTGTCCTTAAGTCACAGTGGCTGAGGTAGACTCAATCGAAAAATCATTCTGACAGCCATTCTTGTAGTGGTTAGCAATTGATAACATTTATTAGTAAACCCCTGGCTGCTATAATGTGAGTTTTAGGAGGGGTGAGTAGCCCAGGAGGTTTAGGGATCTGTATCCATGTCTGGGTGGTGTTGGGTTCAAATCCCATAGCCCACAGAGTGAACATGGGTAGTGCCTGGAAACTGTCTGACCCTAAAACTTGTTCTCACTGGTAAATGCATATGATTGTGTCTATCATGGATAGCAAGATGGACTATATGAAAAGTACTCAATTTCCCCATGGGCAGGCACATGAAGACGGGGGATGGGGGTGTCTGAGCACCTGCCCTTCTTGCTCAAGCTACCCTATAGTGTATCGACTAATTGCTCCCCCATTTCTCTCTTCACCCCTCCCCCCGACCCTGTTCAACACCTGCCTTTCAGAGATTTTGTGCACAGGACTACCCATGGTGACTAAAGTACCATTATCCTGTATGTGTTTGTGGAAAGAGAGGAGTTTACATCGTCTCCTTCTCAAACATGACTTCTGTGATGGAATGTGAATGTACCTAGTTAGCTTGGATCCTTCATCATCTAAGAATGGGGAAATGATCCTGCACCCAATTACCTAGCAGTCACCCCTGCGGCTCACTGCTCCCCTTCATTCCAGACAGACGCTGCTCTGACGTACGACGCAGTCCACGTGGTGTCTGTCTCCTACCAACATGCGCCTCAGATGACCGTCAACTCCCTGCAGTGCCACCGGCACAAACCCTGGAGGTTCGGGGGACGCTTCATGAGCTTCATCAAGGAGGTACGGGGGGTCGGCGTGGTCAGGGGTCCATTTGCTGACGCATTCGCCCATTTCTGGACCGATCACAAGCTGAAAAATCATCATGGTCCTCGTTCCCCAGACAGAATAGTGGTCGCTGCATTCACAGGTCGGAAAATGTAAAAAAATTCGTCATGACAAGTAAAAAAATACCCATGGCTTTTGAGTTAATTTTGAAATGAACACCAAAAAGAAGTGTGTACTTCATTTTTAACCATTTTACAAGCTTTTGTGCCAAACATTAAGCACCATAGAATTTAAAATAATGTCAGTTAAATAACAAATTTAACACAAAGCTGACTAATTTCATGCAATATACCTCACAGCTATCTGGTTTTTTCTTCCATTTTGTAGATATTTATGCATGCGTGCCTTAAAAAAATGTTACGTAAGCATCAAGCTGAAAAGTACTTTGTAAATCTCCAAAGAACAGTGCGTGCCCCAAAGCAGTGCTGTACCTTTAAGAAACACAATAATTCCAATTATCTGTCAGCAATGTGTTAATGCCGATTACATTCCAGTTTATTTTCCTCAATTAATACAAGCTAACTTCATTCCGTTTTTGTTTTTTCTGGCATTTCAGAATAAGGAGTATGTGTGTGTGTGGGGGGGGGGTTCTAGCCAAAAGATGAGTTATCCAAGGACAGGGGTTTGAATTGTGCCTACTGGATGCCATGTTGGCCAACAAGAAGCCATTTAAGAATTATCGGGTGTAATAATGATTCAGAATGAACTCTCCATTCTGATGAGTCTGATTACAATAAGATTATAGAAATTACAGCACACAAAATCAGCTCCTGGTCATTAATAAGCAGGAAGCTAATAGTGATTTATAATCGGCTGATCAGACTCTAAGCCGTCGTTTGTGCATAATGAGAAAAGTGCCCTCGCTGTCAGACACTGGAGCCTTGTGCCTGTCACTGCTGGTGTAACAGGAATCTTTCCTGCCCCCCCGGGAATGAGATGCATTCTCTGCCAGGGGGCCTTATCTTTAGATCAGGACGGGGGGCTTTAATGGGTTTTCTCCCGCACAGCGTCAAGGGGGGAGCGAAAGAGACGATCATTAATTAATCGAGGTTCGACGGCAAGACACGTCTGAGCCACACAGACGGGAAACGTAATTAAAAGGGGGCGGCCGGGACTGACGTTTCGGGGGGTGTGATTAGCACTGAGGGGCAATGCATATGTCTTGCTGTGTCTCCACAGTCCCACTGGGAGGGGCTGACGGGACGGCTGGTGTTCAACAGGACCAGTGGCCTGCGGACTGACTTCGACTTGGACATCATCAGCCTGAAAGAGGACGGGCTGGAGAAGGTGAGATACCCACCATGCTAATGCTGTCCAGACAACCACATACATGAATATGCATCTTGACGTATTTATTTACAGAGTCATTCACTTAGTGATTAGAGAAATGAGGCTTTGAGACACAAGGGTTTGTCATGAGCCAGTCATTGTTAGCCCAACCATTAACCAACAGAAAGTGGGTTACACCGGCCAACACCTGACAGTAAAAATGTCTGCTACCCTGCCGCTTTGAATAATGAGATCTCTCAAAAACGCACCTTTAGTGTTAGCAGCTCCACAATGCTGTAATATATATATCTTCCTCTGTAGAGAAGGACTAGTATGTTGCAGTCTGCTTTCGGTGGTATAATTTTCCTCTTAACGAGGAGCCAAATGACTGACTGAAAGTTAGTGGGCTGTAAAGTAAATTGGATTGTTAATTGCGAACTTTGCTAATGATGATCTGGGGTCACACATTAAGCGCTGGCAGTAGTGAAGTGTCACAGCGCCACTGTATGTATGGAGTATGGTGTGGGAAAAGGCAAAGGCATCGGCAACCCTACGTCGTTCTGGAATCTTCCATGTAGATTCCATTCCATTAGCTACTGGGCTAATTTGCCTTTAGCTAGTTTTTCTCCTTCTTTCAGAGGTTCTCAGACGTGCAGGTGTTGCAGGTGTTATTACTGCACCAAAGGTTCCCTATGGCTTGACCTGCTACAGAGAGATGTCATCATTTCTTCAGATTGCATCTGTTCAATGGGGGGTGCATGCACTTTTTTGCTGATACCTTTCACTCACTCTGATTTATTGCCTTCCGGATCCTTCCATACCATCACACCCCACCTTGCTTGGCCAAACAGTCCTGGGGGAAAATAAAAGTCTATGGCCTAAAAAAAGAATTTAAACACATTAGTCACATTTCAGGGTCGTTGTGCCACTATCTACCCCGTGACCCCCCAAACTCATGTCGGCGGGTGGGTGACTCTAGTGTGGCTGCTCTGAATTGAATATCGCATGTATTTCAAAGTCTTATGGAATTAGAACTTTCCGGAACTGAGAAGCCTCTTGATTGCAGGCCTTAATATAGTTAAAACGGGGAGAAAAAGTTGGATATCTCACCTCAGTGCAATGCCAAAATAAGTTTGTATTCATTGCTTTGGATAATCACGTTCAGTGAATTGAGTTAATTGTGTGCAATTAAGAAGAATGGGTCTGCATGCTGAGCGGAAGGCATCGGCGATATTTTCAAGCGCCTCTCTTTCCGTAGTCGTTCCCCTCTCGCGGGCTGTAACTAATATTCCTTTCAGGAGGAGGCACGTGCTCCTCTTTCAATCACAACTACAGAATGAGCGGGTTTCCGGTGGAATTCAGCTGGGCTTGGCAGCGGCATTTTTAAAACCGACCCGTGTGTATGAAAACCCTTGTGAGTGTTTTTGCTCCCTGAGGATGCGCTCTCTGGTCTATGGGGTTCCTCTCGCCATAGGTTTATCTTCCGCTTTGGTGCAAAGTGGCCCCTTTCTTTAACCTGGGGGTTAAAAAGGGGGGTTAAAAAAGGAACTAATTGTTTTGAGCAGAACTGCATCTAGACCTTCTAGAAGTGTGATCGGTCCTCAATTCTCTCCACACCCGGTGCGGACAACCCATGAT
Source organism: Gymnarchus niloticus (assembly GCA_009936485.2). NCBI lineage: Eukaryota > Metazoa > Chordata > Actinopteri > Osteoglossiformes > Gymnarchidae > Gymnarchus > Gymnarchus niloticus. Next base: position 18,378,994 of record JAACJT020000110.1, on the reverse strand, counting down.
AAACACCAAGAATGTGTTTCATCACACACTCTCAAACACAAATCACTATGGCCAGTCCCAAAAAAGCCGTTCAGCAGTCAGAAACAATTGTTCTGCACACTGATTTTTTAGTCTTTCGAAGCTTGGATCCTCATTATAACCATTCTAACAAAACAATTTAATTATTTTTGTTATAATTTAAAAGTATGAATATTTATGAGCCAAGCACATTTGATGCATCAGTGCGTTGATGCTTAATCATTCTCATGTGGAATTGCACACAAACCCAAACAATCCCACAAGCAAAAGGCAGCACATGTGAATAGACAGGGACCTGACATTCACCTGGTGTTGATTCATTCACAAAATTGTTCTGGCTACTCAATCTCAGCCTGGTGTTGAAGCTGAGTAAGAGCTGTGATTTCTCAATCGCTTTGGAGTTTTGTACAGTGGCCAGCTCCCTTTATTGCTGACATTTCATTATGTTGTTCTTTTAATTATTTTGAGTTCAGAGATCTACAGAAGATATCAGTGATTGTTGTGGTTTTTCTCGCAACAAAGAAGCTTGAGACTTGAAGACCTGGTCCGAAGATGGCAAACTTTATTGCTAGCAACAAAGTGAGTCAGTTCCAAAAACAAGGTCGGAACATAACCAAAAAACACAAGTCTTCTGTCTATCTTTATCCAGTTTCTTATCTATTGTCCCACCTTCTGGGGGTTTCCCCAAGGACCAGACCCTGCCCCACTTGCCAGGTCTTCAGCATTCCACTACTATTATTTATGTATTAATTTCCCAGTACCTCTCTTTGGGATCTAACGGTAATATTTTACCTCGAGTGTCTGTTAATTATTTTTTTTAAATGCATTAACACATTCAACAGTGTGTGTGGTGCAAGGGTCTGCTAACTGTTTCCAATCTAGACTCCCCAAACAGCATCCTGACTTTTACGACCACCTGTCGTCCTAATGGACTATACATGATTTACAAGATTGTTTCACTTGCCACAGGTGTTCTGGTTGCATAGTTTCTAGTGTTCTACATGATTACATAGTTTTCAGCACTTACAATGTTATACTTGGTTACATAACTTTATATATATATATATGGCATACATAGTTTGAGTAAAATATTCTAAATGATGCTGGGATCTCTGTGGATTTTCAAATCTTGAGTGGAAATCTTTTGGTCTGCTGACTTTTCCGCCACGCCGTTTTTCTCAATTCCCATTGGGTTAACTCGGGCACTGACTGACAGTTCACTAAAGTCCCACCCACCATGGGTTCTCACTGCCTCATTCCTCCCTTAGGTTGTAGTTCTCTCCCTGAGGGGCTTGAGATGCAAACATTGCTCTCCGGCGCCACCCACTGGCTCATGCCAGGCTCATGCCTCTTTACACGTGTTGCCCTTTAATCCCTGGCGAGTGAAAGACCTCCTGGCGTCAAAGAATGTACCGCCTGGCATTGAGCGGTAGCAGAGCCATATTCAGGTCACGCCTCATGTCCTGAAAGGGATGATTGACTGCAATTCTCCCATAATGCACCTGGAAAGCAGTGCCTATTAAACAGCTGCCGGCACTTGTCTTTAATAACAGGAAAAATGCTGCCGAATGAGTCCCTGGAAGTCGCTGATGAGATGAAGGATTTCAACTGAATAGCCATAAACTGGCATTATTTTCTCAAAATTTTGCATGACGCTTATTGTAATATGCATATTATAAATGGCGATTATACTTATGGGATGATTTAGTGGTTGCTTATTTATTAATCGGAGAAGAAATATCCTTTATGTAAAACTGACATGAGCCTCAATACAAAATGAATTCATAGATTTAACATTGTCATAGGGACTATCGATCAATCTGTATTGAGGAGAACCTTAAACACCAATTACCCACAAGATAACCTTGTTAAGAATGACCTGCTTTACTTCTTAAAGAGAAATGAAGGCATTCTGATGGCATGAGAATTGTGAGTGCTTTCATATGCATGTGTAGGTATGTATATGTAAATATATATATGAATATCTGCATGTATGTGTGCCCTGTCTCCTCATTTCTGTCTTTTACTTAATGTGCTGGGCATTTGTTTTCCTTGGTTTTGACTTTCATTCTTAATGTGATGAAGCTTAATGTTTTTGTCTTAATGTTCTGTTGGTTTTCTAAAACTGTTAAAAAGTTAATCACGAAAAAAGAATCGTGAGTGCTTTTACAATACTCGAGGTGAATTGTTCAAACGTAAATGATCAGCCTAGGTGGCTGAGGTTGTTCCTACTAGTAGCTAAAAGACGATCGAGGGGAAGTGACATCATCATGATGTTACGACGGCACAATAAGCCAATGCCATGGTTTTGGGAATTTAGGGAAAGGGACTTCAGAGGGCTGGGTCATCCAGCTCCACAGAAGCTGACGTTATGTCAATCCTCCACCTGGCTTCCCACAGGTGGGCAAATGGAGTGCATCAGGGGGCCTGAACATCACAGAGATTCCTCGGAGGAAGGGCATGAACGTCACTGACTCGCTCGCCAACCGCTCCTTGGTTGTCACCACCATCCTGGTAGGCTCCCACATCGGCTTGTTTTTCAATCAAAAGGAAATGAAGGGATAAAAAAGGAAAAAGAAGCTGACTAGACTCCTCAGTGACCCTTTGAACTCGCAGGGCCAGGAAGAGCCAGCTCATTTCCTGAAGTGTTAAACATTTATACTGCCTGACTCCTGGCATCGGAAATTTAAGAGATGTTCTTTATGTGCTGAAGTTTTTTAAATTGTGGTAATTATAGTATGACAAAACTATTTAAACAGGGCAGCAGGGGGCAAAACGTCAAAACGTGAGACCAGATGTTAAATATACATGCAAATTATGTGATTTTTGCATTGCGTCCTGAAATAATTCCTTCATGGGTTTAAAAGACGCAGGTCCACCAGCTTACCAGCTGCTCTATGGTATCCCAGAGTTACGGAAGCAAGTGGTGGGTGTAGACCTCCCCCAGGGCAAGCTGTGTGAGGGGCGGAATAACACCATCACCAATGTCGAGCGAGAGAACTCTGACCTGTCTTTTAAAGCGAAATCATGGGGAGACCAAGAGCAGGTGGGGGTGTGAATTTAAATACATTCCAAGCTTTTTTTTTGTCGCTTCCGGATGATTCTGAGGTGAGGGGTGGGGGTCATGCGGTGTTAAAACAAATTACATGAGCGTGGTGTGGAGGATGTCATGCTATTAATATCAACAATGAAAGTTTCCATTGCTCCTTCCCACAAAGATGGATGTTCCCCCCACCCATGTCTTATATTTAAGGCTGTCATGGAAAGGGTGCATTTCTATGGGGTTATTGCACAGGCGGTGAGAATAAACATGCTTAATTTGGAAGGGGAAGGAGGAGATCCCCCCCCCCAACCCCTGGTAAACAGGATGTCAGGGCAAGCTGTGTGAGAGACGGAACAGAGTTATCAGCAAGAGTTATAAGCGATAGCGAAGGCCATCATTATGTGTATGTTGGACACACGGACGGAAATTATTACCCTGTGAAATATGGAAGGGATATAATCAGCTCCCGTCTGGCATCAAAGACCGAGAGGGGAAGGGAGGAGGTAGAGCTGACAGAAGCAATAGAGGTGGAGCTCCTCGGAGCCACCCAGACGTGTGATTTCGGGACTTGTTCCCATCCTCGGACCAGATGGATTGGCCTTTCCCAGGTGGTTGCTTGCTCCAACCCCACACCGGGTCAATTTCACACTGTATAAATCCTACCGTGTCTCCATGCCAGTCAGATATCAGTATAATCTGAAAGTTCTCATCCTCGAAAACAGAGATCTAAAGCTGAGGCGGGGGGTGATTACGGACCCGGCCGTGTTTGTGCATTAAATGATTAATAGGGGAGCTCCTCTTGGCTTAATGGTGCCGCATATGATGGTCTCATTGATGCGTGAATAAGGCAGACTCGGACGGTTTTATGGTGACGGGTTTTTGCATTTGAAAAACAGATTAAGATATTAAATGTGATCTCCATTGTGCATTAATTGTCTACACTCGACTGGCTGTAAAGATTTTTTTTGTATCGCACCCCCACGCTGACGTATGTAGAGAGAGAGCAATGCCAAGAGTTTTTAATTGTCTTAAACACTCTGCTTTGAGTCCAGACTGTGGGGAATCTTGGGAGTTTGGAAGTTCGGAACAGTTAGCAGTGATGTTCTTCTCTTGAATCTGTAAACTTTTTGAGGGAGGTAATTGGACATCCTGTGGTGACTTTCCCTTCTGTCGGAGTCACCGTTCTCTCCCCCTTGTTGGAACCGACACGAGTGTGCATTCCCAGAGGAGCCTATCTCAATCACGGCTCAGCCTACTCAGAGCATGCGGTGTGGGGGACCTGTGCAGCTGTCACTGTGCTTTTGTGTCTCTAAGCTGGTGGATCGTGAGTCATATTTGAGGACAGTTTCATGCTCCTTTACATTTCAAAGGCTCTTTCGCTTTGATTTTCTGAATGGTTTGACCAAGGTCCAATGGTGATCTTCTCAGCACTTGAAGCTAGACCAGCGCTGATGTTACGGATCTTTACATTAGACTAATGGTGAGTGGGTGAATGGTTTAAACTAAACCCGTGGTAATTTTCTGAAAGGTTCAATTAAACTTAATGAATTAGACTTTAAATTAGGCCTTGCAATTGATTTTCCCTACACCCAACCTTAACCCAATATTTTTTGCTCTGATAAATGTCCCCTCGTTGTTTTCTGAAGCATCAACAGTACCCACAACAAGTGAAATAAAATAAATTTCCAATTCTAGGACTCCACCCACACGCAATAACTTGGAGGTCCTGAACCTCAGTGATCTTTTGAAAGGCATTTTGTGTCTTCACTTTTCTTTACATCAACGTCTGTCCCTGAATGGGACAGAATGAATATCTGGCTGTTTTTGCACAATACACAGCCTACAAGCCTTTGAAAAATAATGAGGTGATGTCCTAAAACACACCCAATGGTTAGGATCCCAACTAAAGGGACACATGCTCTCCTTTGTTGTTCGTATCCAGGATTTCAATCCCAGGAATTCAGGTATTTGATCATCGTGTGGTGCTGATTAGTTTTACTTACTTCCTGAGGCTTTGCAGGTGAAGGCATGATGTGTTTGCACATATATGAGTGTGCATTTGTGTGTTTCTGAGACTACATCTACTTATTTACTTACAAGACACCTTTATCCAATGTGATGTACAGTGAGACACACACACACGGCATTTCGTATTAACAATCATGACAGTGACAGAACACCAAAACACTTATTTTATCCTATGTTTATTCAATGCAGCTTATATAGTAGATTTTTACACTGTGTAGATTTATGTTATGCTACTGGAAATGATTGATCACAGGTGCGTGTGTTATTGTTCCCAATTTAATGGAATCAACATGTTTCATACTGAGGGAATTATGAGTTTATTCAGACTGCTTTATTCTGCACTATCCACAAGGTCGTCCTAAACTTTTGCATGCTTAAGAAAATCTCACCACGTCTACAAGTTTAAGCCCTTCGAGATGTAGTAGTGTAGATTTTTAGATATTTTTAAATAAAGGTCTTTATAATTAAATGCTACTGAAGCCAACATTACTGGCAAGCCTAAATGTTACAGTGTGAAAATGAGATTGTTAAGTAATGTTACCACATGAAGATTAAATCAGTTTGATTACCATTTCAGGCAGATGCCAGAGCAAATTTGAAATTTTATCTCGTCTTAAAAAGTGCAGCCAAATTTCTTTTAGGTGCAGACAGCAGTGAAACAGCAATGGCTAACTCATCAGACTCTTTGTGTTTGTTTGTGTGTGTGTGTGTGTGTGTGTGTGTGTGTGTGTGTGTGTGTGTTTCTGTCCACAGGAGGAGCCCTACGTCATGTTAAAGAGGTCCGACAAGGCGCTGACGGGCAACGACCGTTTCGAGGGTTTCTGCATTGACCTCCTTAAGGAGCTGGCTAACATCCTGGGCTTCAGCTATGATATCCGCTTGGTGGCCGATGGAAAGTACGGCTCCCAGGATGAGAAAGGCCAGTGGAACGGCATGGTCAGGGAGCTAATGGAACATGTGAGTTCCGATACTATCTTTGAGGAGGGGTCAAGGATTAGAGGTCAAAGGTTATGTGTGCAGCCATTTTGGGAATAATAGTAAACTTTAGCAAGACAAACAAAACAGTTTGACATACGTTGTATTTTCCTTATACATGATAATGAAACATTTAATTTTCCTGGGATTTCACTAGGGTGGCTTGCAGATTTTAAAGAAACAAGCCTGAATTTTTGACAAGCTATACATGTGGAGCACGCACTCTCTTGAGGTAAAATCTTACCTAATCCCAGGAGAAAAGTCAGTCCTTCAGGATGCCTGAACTTGAAATGCATTCTTTATTTTTCTGTGTATGATGAGTTGAGTTACTTTAAATGGCTGCCAATTGCTCTCATTGACAAGACTCCATTATTTGTAGAGGTTACAAGTGGATGTGCTTCTTCTCACCAAAACATTTTTTGCCTGACATTTCCGTGGTTTGGGAAAGACTATTTGAATGGAGAAGCAGTCTTTCTTTGTATGCAGACAGCGCTTCACAAGGTCACATGGTGTTTCCATCATGACCCTCTCAAACCAATCAAGCTGTTAGTCAATGTGTCAGTAAGCACAACCAAGCAGAAAAATCACTGAAAGAAGTCCCTTTAAGCTTAATTTTTTTTTTTTTATTTTCACCGTAGCCCAAGTGTCGAATGTCCTAACTGCTATCCAGACCAAATTATGTTTTTTCAATTGGGCGTGTACATATCAATTAAGCTTTGCAATGCAGGAAAGCTGTCTGTTAGTTCATTAATTAGTATGATTAAAGTCCTTGCAGATTGACTGAGAGTATCAGAACAAACGTCACTGTATTACTGAACATTTAAGGGGATAAGCAGATGTTCTCTGCCCTCTAATGGACTAGAATGTCATCCAGGGTGTCCCCTTCCTTGTACTCCCCACAATCCTGTATGGATGAGCAGATATGGATAGATGGATGTAAATGTTTTTAAATGGGGGTTGTTATAGAGCATGTTTAATCCATCTGTAATGTATGATCTGCAATATTTGCTTATTTTGGGAAAAACCTGTTTAACGTTACATATCAGTCCTTAACTAACAATGACATGAGTATCTGGAGTGGAAACAAGGGCATCCAATATCTCAAATCGAATGCTTTCATTCCCGGAGCTCAGGTATCGGTTTCCCATCCAAGTCTTATCACACGGTAGGTTCCCCTACGCCGGCTGATTATCGCATCTTCTGCGCCTCATGACCGAGCCTCTTGTGTGCTTTGGGGGGGGGGGGGGGGTTCATTCTGCGGTTCACCGCTTACCCCATCCTGCTAGAGGCAGATAAGCTGATATCAAGATAGTCAGCCCAAACAGCAAACCTGGGAACGTGCTCAGAGACCTTAAACCCTCCTCCAGAGTCCTTAAAAAACTCAGAAACCCCATTTTCGAGCTGGCCAGCCTGCGGGCCTTATCTGCCCATCGAAATGGCTTTGGAAGATGCTGCCCATTGTATCTCCATTTGCCCCACCTTCTGAGTGATGTTTCCAGGGATCTGCTCACCCGCACCAATCCAAATGTCACATGGCACCCCCTGATGGTGAGCAGTCCTGCCCTTCCGGCCGCATTTTACATGATGTCACTAAAAACAAATTGGCTGCTCCACAGTCTAAACAGCAACTCAGAGGTCCCGGAAGGGGAGGTAGAAAGTTTATTAATGGCTGCTGTCAACATTATTTATTGATTCAATTTTTTGCCATCAGAGCTTTTTATTAACCTCTAAAAATTTCATTATCTGTTCATCAGCCTGGACAAACAGTGTATATTACTATATGGGACCTCACTGGACAACTTGCCTAAAGTACATCCTGTTTGTGGGTTTTATTGCTTTGCAAACAGAAAATGCAGACTGACCCTTATTTATTTTTCTTCTCGCTGAGAAAGGGCCACTTCTCCACAAGGCCATGCTTTGAGCGTGTCGTGGTGCGACCCTGCATAAATCACAGCTTCATTACTGAATTACTAACGTCCCTTTGCCCCCAAATCTGTTATCGGGCAGCATGCCGGCGTTGCTTGGTGCAAAATGCAAACCCTGTTTACGTACATCCCTGTGGGTCACAGAGCTAGACAGAGGATGAGAAAACAAAAGGGGGTTATTGTGGGAGATTCAACGCGTGTAAACACTGACAGAAATTCTTTAACGTTCAATGTGCTTTGGCGCTAATTAAACGCAAAAGGCACAGGGTTCTTATTTTCCTTTATCACTTTCACAAAACGCGCTATCAGCCAAAGGGCATTGTGGGAAAAAGTGCTAAATGATGCAACAGGCCTTGTTAAACTTGATTAGTTACAACAGATGATCCCATTAATCGCAGTGCGATGGTAGGTTTAATAATGGGCTTAGCTATTCATTTGTTTCCACTCTGCAGTAATTAATCCTCACTCCAGTCTAAACGGGAGGAGGGGGATGCAGAGGGCCACCGCTCCATGGTGTCCACATTTGGATGGGACTGGATCCAGGACGCATGACCATGGGGTGGATCAAGACAGATGTTAACAATGGCAAATTAAACGCTAATGCGGGAGGACAATTTTGTGTCTAGTTTCATCATTTGGCTTTCATTTGTCATTCAAAGACTAAAGTTATCTTTAGGAATAATGCTTTACAATTCATCAATTAATTTTCATTATCCATCAGTGGCGGTCATAATAAGGTAAAAGCAGTGAATTAAAATGAAAGGGAAACATTATTATGTTATGTGATCTCGGCCACACTGGTGTTTCTTGCATATATGAACATTGAGATTCATTTTAGTTTGAGAGTTGTTACATTCTCTTCACCTCAAGCACTCAGCTCATTGGTGTGTATATTTTGTCTGAAGGGATAGGAGCCAACTGGTGTGAAGGGTAGGACAGGATTGGGCAAGCCTCAACACAGTGTCCTCGACAGGAGTTTGCACTTTGTGCGTCATGTGGCAGCCATTTTGATAATAGCCTACGCCAGCTGTTGATGTCAACTTAAGTAGGTCATTCTTTCAATATGGCTTTGGGGGGAAAGTATGAAATAGACTTAGTTTAGTTCAGCATACAAGGTTAGCAAAAGGTCAGGGTTTCTCTGAACAGCGAAACCAATCTTCAGTTTGTATTGGTACTTCGTAGTATAGAAGAGCAAGGGGAGTCAGCAGGTAACATGAACTGCATGATACTCCTCAGGCCAGTTTTGCTTGTTCTGTTTCTGGTAACATGCTGCGTTGCTGAGAATGGACAACCATTTGCAGAACCCTACCCAGGAGCCAGCCCACTGCTACGGTCTCACTGTGGGTTCTATTCCACCGATATGATAGAGAGCAGTCGCAAAGCGGGGGGCGGTAACATTGTGAGTAACGCCGTGTGTTGGAACGAGCCCCCCCAACAGTGAGAAGCAGCTGGTTTCATTAACCTCCTATTCAGGCCCCGCGAGGGAGAGGTAGAGGTGAGGCAATGTAAATTGCGACCTTCTAAATATACAGCAGGTTGTATAATTGGGGACAGTCCCCTTTCCATTAGGCCTCCAGTGCAGACGCTACATGAAACCTGTAGATCAACCCCCTCCCCGAGGAGAGGGAAAGGGAGAACTTTCTGGAATATCTTTTAGTTGAAATCTCTTCTTATCTAAACACATTGATGTGTTTCAGTAAAGGTCGATTTGGAGCCAGTCCCCCATAGCGAAAGCATAGACTTTGGCCCTTCCGCGATCGTGCTTCTGGCACATTCCGAGCAGTGTTTTTGAGTGCTTGTTGTTTTCCGTCGGCTGCTCATAGCTCTCCTCTGCCTGCCTGCTGCACACTTTCCCTTCCATGCTGTTGACTTGGCCCGTGGTCTGTTAAGGATCTTCGGCACCGTACAGCGACCAGAGCGGTGTGGTGTGATGGTGGGGTTCCGGGGGTTGAGTATCTTGGTGGTGTCCAAGAAGAATGAGCACAACGTTTGCACCTGGAAGTGTTGGCATCATGTCTGTCTCTCTCCTTGTGACAAGAGAGAGCCAGCAGTCTATGACATCAGACTCTCTGAGCGTAAGCCTTCCTCACCAAAAAATAGATGTGAGCATCCCCCTTACCTGGAAAAATATTACTTTCTCCCCCATTTCAATCACAGAGAGCTGATCTGGCGGTAGCTCCCCTGACCATCTCCTACCTCCGGGAAAAGGTCATCGATTTCTCAAAGCCCTTCATGAGCATGGGCATCAGCATCCTCTACCGCAAGCCCAACAACACCAACAGTGGCTTCTTCTCCTTCCTGACTCCCATGACCCCTGACATCTGGATGTACATCCTGCTGGCCTACCTGGGGGTCAGCTGTGTCCTGTTTGTCATTGCCAGGTGAGTGAAGCATCTTCTTCTGGTTGGGTAGATCACGAAGTATGATTACACTGAAGATGGCGGCGCACACAGTTGCAGCGGCTCGGTGCTCTCCCGTTCGGAATGTTGTTTTGTGTATTTTGTTTCTATT
>JAACJT020000110.1:18348946-18363505 GCA_009936485.2 Gymnarchus niloticus | reverse complement strand
TACGACTTTTTGCTCATTATTTTTGTTTGTGGTGTCATTCGTTGCGCCGCTGCGGAAGGTGGGAAGCAACATGGGCTTCCAACCATAACGCTGCGCGCAGGCTACTGTCAGGCCTGTAAGAGCATCAGGGAGCCCAGTGTTATTAAAACCTATGGACAGCTGGCTCCAGAGTGTCTGCTGTCCATCCGGGTCATGACAGATGTGGCAGAATGTTCCAGAGAAGTCTTCAGCTCTTGGATGCAGCATTTGTTTAGCTAAGGCCAGCTAAGGAAGTACAAAGTACATTGATTACAAAGTAATCAATCAAAGTTTCCCAGAAATAGACGACAATATTCACTTTCTATTCTTATTTGTGTAAATCTGGTTTTTGGTGTTTGTTTCTGCATCTGTTTTAAGGCAACAAGAATAACGTCATTGCTAATAATTCTGACCAGAGCATGATTTGATTATAATGATGTTTGGTTCCATCAAATCCAGGTGATTTCCACTCATTTGAATGTTAAAATCTGGCCGAAAATGTCTTTGAAACACCAAAGTTCTCCTTGATGATTAAAATGTCTTAAAGATAAATTCCAGGCGAGCTGAAAATAGCAATAAAAGTGTGTGAATTTGTTACACCACGCTGAAGAAAACTAGTGACTCTTTGATGTGAGAATGGCTCCTTTGGGCATAATCCTTTCAAAAATGTTGTATTTATGTTGCTATCTTGACAGTCATCAGTGACATTTTAAGGGGTCCTGTCTGTAATTTGAGCCCAAACACAGGCTCGCCATGCCAAATTATGCCAAAATTATGGCCTTTAAGTTGAAAAAGGAAATGTCTTTAAAGTACGCTGTTAGCCTGACAGAAAGTATTTCCCTAAACCTGTTACCACAGCTTTGAAATTGTTCATGTTTATTTTATTATTAAAAGTGATTTTTAGGTTGTCCGTTCCGGCATGGCTTTTAAATTTACTGCTGGATGAGAGTAATTGAGAAAGTATTCTGAGAAGAGGGTAGGTAAACACAGAAGGTAAACACATATACACACAGACACACATACACACACACCGCAAATGTGTGTCTGGAGTCCTACAATCGCAAATGTGTAGCTGGGTCTTGCAGTGCCAGTGCACCTGTGGTTTCCTCATTTGTATTTGCTAATGGCTACCCAATCACAGTTCTTATCATTCTCTTATTTGAAATCTCAGTTTGTCAGCCTGGATTTTAGATGCTTTTCTTGAGATGGCTGAATACCATTTGGAGCCAGGTGGAGGTCTTCTTAAGACAAACGGTATAAAGTTTAGGGTCGGTGACAGGCAGTGAGTGTGCTACATCATTTCATTTTTACATCGCTCAGCACACAAATTAATAAATGGACCAGCAACCAGCCAACCGTCACTCTAGCTATCTCCAGCCCCTCACACAATGCAGAAATCATGAACCCACGTTTTCCATTCACTGGTTCAAATCCACCGGTTCACCTGCCCCACCGTGCATTATTTCACAGTCCCAGCTCAGGTGAAGAGCTGTTGCTTGTAGAAGACCTCTGAACTCATTTGTCTAATGTACTTATATAAGGAGTCAAAGTTTATTTTGGGCACAAAATTGCCTGTCAGAACGTACAAAAGCCTTTCATTTCTGTCACATCTCAACCATTCTGTTCTGCTCTGCTCTGTGCTAGGTTAGAATTTCCGTGTCTGTTTTCTTATCATTTCTGTGATAAAAATGAACAGTACAGGAGGTATTTTTTAACAAACCCTTTGTCTGACCAAAAAAAAGACAATAATTCCCATTTGTTTACATGGTAGAGACCACCAAGGAGACGGATTCATAGCACCTAATAAGCGAGAAAGTTGTACAGTCAATTTATATTCTTCCGTAGCTGTAACAGGAAGCAGCTAACAGGCAACTGACTCTGTAGCAGTATTGGGTTTGAACGTTGCTGGATCAGAATAGCTTCACCTGAATTTCATTATTGTGTGTGTGGCAGGGAAAGGACCCGATTCAACAGCAAAGAAAACTTCCACATAGATAAATCAGAAATAATAACAAGGATATGACAGCGGTGTGGTACCTGACTCTCATGTCTAGGGCTAATTTATTTGACTTTGGATCCATTTTCCCGTGATCTTCCTGCTCCTAACTCCACTTTTTTCCTGCCACTTGCCATGAGGGCACGGTGTGTTATCGCCATTCTGGAAACTCTGCATCCCCTCTGCCTCCATTTTTCAATATTTGTAGTATAAATCATTTCAAGAACAGAAGATGGGTACTGGGGAAAAGAAAAAAAAAGAACACCAATGGAGAAGAAGGTTTTCCTGGGGCCCGTTGAGGCCCAACTCAAGCAGAAAAGAAGCATTTTTTCGGGAGGATAAAGACAGATGACCAGCTGGAGAGTTTCACCTGAAGGCCGATCGAAACGTTTTCTGAACACAGAAAAGAAAAATGTTCTGCGGCAAATTCCATCATGATCTATCGTATTAAATGATGCCCTTTGAAATGGTGCGGCTGAGGAGTCAACACAATCTGACAGGAAACACAGGGCGTAAGCAGATTAAAGTGATAGCATGTAAATGAGGATTGTACGGCTTTAGCGATGGAGGCGCATTCACTGAGAATCTCAAGGAAGTACAAGGTTCTGAGCACAATCCTTCTGTATTTATGATGCTCTTAATTGGATGACAGGTGTTTTTTATGGTTAATTATGATGCCTAAGTGAAAGGTTTGAAAAGCTGGTCTTTGAAAGAACACTGTCACAGCTAGTATCTCCATTCAGAACTGTTTTGTCTTCAGATGGAAACTTATTACCATTAAATTCAGCTGCACTTCCTCCAAATCCTGGCTGGTGACCAAGTTTCCCTTTCCTCGACGTGGTTTTTACTTTGCCGGTCTGAGGCAAAGGTTATGAATAGTCAAATTTGACATGGGCATTCAGGATCCATACATCATGTTCTCAAGGTGATCAAAGAAGGAAAAGGAGTTTTCACACATTTGGTTCTTTGACTGGCTCTTCAGTGATTCACAATGCTAGTGGAATGTGAAGATTGGCTCCCCTCAGTCAGCTACATGAGTAATTAGGAGCCCAGACGAATCACCTCAAGAGCAGAAAGTGTCATTCATTCTGAAGCAAAGGTGGTTCATACTCAACTTATGCTCCCAATTTTTTATTAATGACAAGTGGAATCATGCCACTGTGAATACAAATGTTCCAGATTTATGCTCTTTTAAACCTGAATTGTAGGTTCATCTTATAAACCTTTATTCTATAAGATCTTCAGTGGTGTTTTGAGCATAGCTCTTTGGTAATGAGTAAACGGCAAGAGCTGCTTGAAAACATGAATCAATTCCTCAAAGCATTTTGTTTAATAGCTAACCTGCTTTTCTTCAAAATATTACGAGTTATTTAATGATGTGATTCGTTAATAGATTATTGTGGTTATTGGAACAATTAATTCAATGATAACATGCATTAATGTGCATGCGTTGCAATCATGAATTTACAGTTCCTTGACAGAAGGTGGCACTGCCCCTATTCACATAAGATTCATCCACTACTGTCTGTGCCATCTGCAGGTTCTGAGCTCATGCCCAAAGCCCTCTCTACACGGATCATTGGTGGGATCTGGTGGTTCTTCACCCTGATCATCATCTCCTCCTACACTGCCAACTTGGCCGCCTTCCTCACCGTTGAGCGCATGGAGTCACCTGTAGACTCAGTGGACGACCTAGCTAAACAGACCAAGATCGAGTATGGGGTTGTCCGCGATGGAGCCTCCATGACCTTCTTCAAGGTAAACCTGGTTGGTCTACTTCGGTTGACTGGATTACTCTGAGTAATGCTCCATTGAACTGATGATAGAACATCGCCCAAAGAATGCTAAATTTTTGCATTCAAAATGTTTGTGTTTGGAAGAAAGATACAAAGTAGCATACAAAAAAATATCCAGATTTCCAAATGATTAAAAAATGTATTCCAAAGTTTGTCCTGGGAGTAGAGTTTTTATATCTTAGATTTTTATCCTTTCACTGGTTTAGATACCAATAAGGTACAGAATAACAACATTGTATGATGGTTTTTCTTCCCTCTTTCTGAGAAAACAAAAGGCAATTTATTCCCCTTAAAAAGATTTCATAGATCTTTTATCCAAATGTTAAAAAGAGCCAAACCATGAGTTTTGAAGACACAGCTGTGGTTTACAGACCAGCAGGAGGCTTTTGCGCATTATCAGAGAAAAAGATCAAAGGATAACAAACTGTTAGTATGGAAAGTGTTTCTGCTCTGTTCTCCAGTTGTGGAACTTTTATGGAATATTTGATATACTCATGTCATGCATTGTGAGGGTTAGTAATTCTTACAATGCAAGCGCCATTAATCTGTTTCTAAACACATGAAACATTGTTGCCCGTTAATTCCCCAATACTGGCTTATCTCATCCCTCCTCCCTTTTCACCTTCCATTTTCTCTCCTCTCCTCATCTCTTCTTCAACTTCTTTTTTATATTATTAAAGTTCCGTGTCTTTTTTTTATACATTCCCTTTCATTATTCCAGATGTTGAAGAGGTATGCTGGAAAAGCCAAAGGACAAATTGTGTCTGTGGGAGGGAGGGGTTGTGGGTACATTAACAAGGCTGAAAGAGGCACATGTTAGAGTGTGCATGCCTATGGGGACTAGGGACAGGTGGAACACATCGATATCAACAATCGCAGTCTCCCGACTCCTCCTCTCGACACAATGGGGGATGGTATCTTATCAAAATAAGCCAGTGATTATTTAATGGCTGTTGATGGTATCGATTTTTTAGCTGCTTTTATCCTAAGTGAAACACACACTGAATAAACGTACTCTATAATCTTTTCATGCAGCTCATCGTTTACCCAAATCGTTCAGTAGTTCAAGACCAAAACAATAGCGTTCCTTGTAGAATGGCACCCAGCGACCTCTGAGGTCACAGACGTTCTTGTCGATCAGTGACTTTGTGAACAGACGCACTTTGCTGCCCCCCTGGTGAATACTAAAATGGGTCCTGTGATATTCGCACCCAGCTTCCTGGGCCTCTCTGCTCTGCTTTCCAAATATCTCCCCTGGCCTCAAAGAGCACACCCCCTGCGATGACTTGCCATGACTGCTTGGCCCAAATGTGTGACTTGTCCCTTGTGGAAAGAGACATATGCCAACGTGAGGTCAACAGCAGATGCTTCAGCCCCCATAGCTGGAGCCACGGGGTGCGTTCAGGGACAAATCACTTGATTAACCCATGCCGGGACAGCGATCATGACCCAGCATCTTCACGTTTGGCAGGCTGAGCATGCCCGGGGCACGCCGTGAGCTAACATTCAAAGATATGTTCTTTGGCCTGAGCATGGAATTAAAGCCAAGAGAGGGTTGGCAGTAATGGCCGTGTTTATACCAAGTCATGGATCGCACTTCACAGCTACTATGTGACACTTAACTAGGGCTCATGCTTTCCCCTGCAGCCCCCTTCAACCCAACCAACCTTTTTTATCAACAGCGTGACACCACTGAGCCTTCACAGAACAGCGAACGGGAGGGGAAATGGTTTTTGGTGCGCATGGAAAGAAAATACGATTGTGGCTCTCTTTGCAAAAAAAGTCATCAGTTTGGAGAGAAACAGGTGTTGGTAATTACCTCATCAAGGCTGCCCTGGTAAGACTCGTCAGTACATCTCATTATCACTGGGATGGCTAATGAAGGATGTTGTGGCAGACGAGCCTACTGATGAGGTGGTGGTAGGGTATCGTAAAGTCAGGGCAAAGGATATCTGCATGAGGGAGGGAATGGCGATGGAGAGAAGGGACAGCATGAAGGAGCTTAGCCCTGCAGCTCTTCTGCTTAGACAGGACAGGAGGCGTTGAGGTGGAGCGTCTACTTGGTATTAATAGCCACCTCCTTCCAGGTTTATTTTTTCTTTTTCTTTGTCTTCTTTTGCTCCGATTTCCAGGTGTGGCCTCTTCGTTCTGCCTTTTTGCCTCAGAGATACGGCCTGTTAGGTACATTTAACACCGGAACAAAGAAGCTCATTTGAACAAGTTATTGGTCTCTCTTTTCAGATTCGCACACCTCCCGGCTTCTTAAAGCATTCGTCTCGTCCACTTTCCTCTCACATTGTCGCGCCAAACAATGTCTCAGGCAGTAATAATTTACGATTAGCTAAGGTAACCTCATGTCACTTCATAGTAAATGGAAAACAAAATATTTCAGTCAGACCGACTCAAAAATAAAATAAATAACTAAAAACTCAATTAATCTAATGTTATTCTTACCTACAGAAAGTAAACAAGCCATCTCATGCTTTTGCATGTAAAAGATGTAAAAGGTCATGACCAAAAAGCATGATGTTATTATGTTCAGTGACCTAGTCCCACTAATAAAAACAGATATACATATTTATAATATACCTATACAGTGTACTGTATAGGTATATTATAAACACATAATAGAATAGGTTGGCATAGTGATTCAGTGATCAGTACTATTGCCTCATACCTCTAGGGTTATGGGTACAATTTCCCATCCAGGGTCTGTGTGTGTGTGTGTGTGTGTGTGTGTGTGTGTGTGTGTGTGTGTGTGTGTGTGTGTGTGTGTGAGTGAAATTTGCATACTTTCCATGTCTTTGTGTGGTTTTTTCACACAGTGTAAAAACATCCAGGTTCTCTCACTTGCCAAAATGTAATCAGTCATGAGAATATGTTCTTATCTGTGTTTACACCTTCAGTCCTTTACATGTATCTGCCCAATAAAGGGAATTCTGATTCTGATTCTGTTCGGTGTGGGAGTTACATCAATTACAAGTGGTTTTCATTTTCAGTATATTATGCACAAAGGCAAATGTTATGATCATTACACGTTTAACTGCTGTTTTTTGATTCAACACAATTTTTGAGTAGTTTAGCAGTAAAAGACAAATGTCTGTGATGCTCTAAATGAAAGCTGAAGTTTTTTTCTTAATTTTATTGTGCGTAAATCATTTCAAAGTGGCATCAGGAATGTCATGTAATACGTCTGGGAAAATGTCTGCACTGCAGCTTAAGCTGAACAAGGACAGCTGCTTCTGCCTTAAACCGACAAACGGAGCGGTGAAAAAGAACTGAATCGTCTGACTTGTTTGCTATCGTAATTGTGCTGATCGCAGTACTTAAATATTTAAATTTTACCTCAATATAAACACAGTTTTACTTTGTGAATTTAAATCCTGATTAAAATTTGTATTGGCTCACTTTTTGGTTAATAAATATTTGACTTTGAATATGCTCTAACTGGAGGAAAGCATATTATTTTGTAATTGGTGTATCTAACCTTCTTAGATTTTCGAGTAATAAGTTTCCATTCCATATGTTCTTTTTTTGTTTGTTATTCTGAATGAGCTGCGAAGGCACATTAGTTCAAACAATCAAATGAACTTTGTTACCTTGTGCTGCCTGACCATTACAGGAGCAAAATATTGGTGTGTGGGGCTGGAAGAATGGTGTAAACATTCAGAGAATGGATTGATGAAGTGGAAAGACAGTTTACTCACCCAAAAGGAGAATGCGCTACAAGCATTTTTAAAAACAGTCCAAGTGTAGGTGGATCAGAAGATGACAAAACACAGAGGTTACACATGAACTGTTGTAGATGTTTTTTCTACATCTGTGTTGATCAGCCAAATTTGACTAAAGACAATGCCTTGTTTACTTAAGTGGAGTTCCATACGGTGCTTGTAAATTGCTTGTGCAAGAGACAGCTGGGGAAGACAGCTCGTCCTATAAGCATCAGCAAATCTACGTGCAGATACTCTGAATAACCACAAAGGCGGTTTCTTGCAAAACGTTCAGCTGATACCATTTTTGGTATGGGAGGTAATTTACCCACAGCAACGTGAGCTTGATCCTGTGCCCTTGGCCAGTGCTAGGTTGACTGTGAGGGGAACTGTAAAGAGTTTCATCATGTTGACCACCCCATCTGCTTCCAGAAATCCAAGGTCTCCACGTTTGAGAAGATGTGGGCCTTCATGAGCAGCAAGCAAAGCACGGCACTGGTCAAGTCAAACGAGGAGGGCATCCAGAGGGTCCTTAGTTCTGACTACGCCCTACTGATGGAGTCCACCACCGTTGAGTACGTCACCCGGAGGAACTGCAACTTGACCCAAGTTGGGGGAACGATTGACAGCAAAGGATATGGGATTGGCACTCCTCTGGGTAAAGACTGAGTGTGATTCACTGTTTCTAAAACACTAAACTGATGTGCTAGACCTGTGGTTCTCAACCCAGTCCTCACCTACATACCTGAACTTACTTGTCATCTGATCAAAGTTTCCTTGCTTACCTGGCTTTGATGTGTTTTGGTAGTGGACTGGCTGGGGGGGCTGAGGACTGGGTTGAAAAGTACTGTACTAGACTACTACATTTAGATAAAACTCTCATAAGAATAAGTTGAATATGGTATCAAGTATTTACTTTAACTGTCAAAGCAAAACTGCAATCCAATAAAAGGGTTATCCTAATTTCTTTCGTTAGATTTCATACCCAAATGTTTTGCTTTGGTCCATTTTGTGTTTAGACCCCTCCAGGTCTTCATGTCGTTGCTCTTGTGGTCCTGATATGGTCCAACTGCATTCCTACTGTGGTCATACTTGGGGGGAGTCTAGATATCTTCTCTACATGGTCCCCTGCAGGTTCCCCGTACAGAGACAAAGTCACCATTGCCATCCTAAGCATCCTGGAAGATGGCCGTTTGCACATGATGAAAGAGAAATGGTGGGGTGGGTACGCCTGCTCAGACGACGATCGACGGGAGACCGGGCCAATGGGAATCCAGAACCTGGGCGGGATCTTCATGGTGCTAGCAGCAGGATTGGTCTTGTCTGTCTTTGTGGCTATTGGGGAGTTCATCTATAAACTGAGAAAAACTGCAGAGCGTGAGCAGGTGAGCCAAACTTATTGTTTGACTTTGTGGCTTCACCTGTTTTTCTTGCATAAGCACAGTCTCAGTCTTATTTGCCTTCCTTGGATCTCCTGACAGCAGTTGTCAGGTGAGTTGCTGCAGTATGATAACTTATACTGATCGAGGCATCTAACTGTCTCATGTATTTTCGTGGCTGGTCAGCATTTCAGTAATTCAGGACATTGGCATGGAGACTTAGGCTGTAAATGGGATCCATCTCGGTAGGAGTGCCAGTCCATAGCATTATAGTCATACACTCATGCTAAGATAAGAGTCATGGATTCAACCAAAGGTCATTCTCTGGAAGTACAGAGAACATGCAAACACTACACAAACAAAGACATGTTTATTGCTTCTTAGATTAGGACCCCCCCCCACCCAACCCTGAAAGCACAAAGTAATACCAATCCTCTTTAAGAATCTGCATTGTGAACTTGACTCATAAGCAGCCCTTCTGAAAGCTTAAGCGTCTGGTTGGTTATTGTCTTGATGTACACTACATGAGATTTTCTTGGAATGAGTGTAGATTTCAGTTCCTGTTCTAGCATTACTCTGTGGATGGCAAATATTGTGAACTTTTTTCTGGATTTTTCCTTTCTCCCCTCACTACCAGTTCCAACATTCTCCCCACATGGAATTTTTCCATAAAACTGATACTTTCATTTTAATTGTCATAATTACAAACTGGAGTGTGTAAAATGAATCCTGTGTTAGTCATAATGAATGTCAGAAAACCATGGCAACAGCTAACAGTCGCCAAAGGGGGTAGGAGGGGACTCAGGCTCCAAAACATCATTCTGCACCCTGGGATATTTGCTTCAGTGTGACGCCCTTCGGATCATGACCCATTTACAGCAGAGTAACAGAAACGGTGTAGACAAGGCGTCAGCACATGTGTTGGTGTGTGGAGAGAGCTTGACGGAGTCCGATGTAACACTGGAGAAGAACAGCCTGAGTGTCTGTACAGATAATTACCGCGTCAGACAAATGCAACTGTCACAACTACGCGGGAGTCACAGTCGGCTTGTTGCATTAACCAGCTACACCGCACCCATTGACTGGGCCAGCTGTGTCTTTTGTAAAAAGGAAGTATTTTGCAGAGGGGGCCAATTTGCACTGATTACGACTGTGCTTGTGGCCGCTTGGCCACGCAAACGAAAAGTAAACTTTCTGTCTTTTTCTTTACCCCGCTACCCAGAGATCGTTCTGTAGCGCCATGGCGGATGAAATCAGACTGTCATTTACCTGCGAACGCCGTGTGAAGCACAAGTCGCAGGCTCCGATGATGATGAAGACGGATGCTGTGATCAACATGCACACCTTCAATGACAGGCGGCTCCCGGGAAAGGACAACGTCACGTGCAACACCGGGATGACCCCCGTCTTCCCATGACCACGGCATAGCAGCCGGAGGAGGGGCCTGTGGAGCAGGGGGACACGCCGTTTACCGGAAGGGGTGGGGGGGATGGGGATGGGGGGGGACCAAGTCAGCCGTAATGGCGGGAAGCCAGTGTAAATGGCGACAGTGCCAATGTTGAGACGATCGTGTCAATGGACCAAACGTAGAGCCCCAGCAGAGAGGCAGAGAGGCGTCACGTCTGGGTCGGTGTTTCCATGACAACCCACGCTCCAAGTCCAACATGGAACATGGGGGGAAAAAACACCAGGGCTGAAAACCCAAGGGGAACGCCTGACTTAAAAGACAAAAGGGAGGAGCACCTTTCTAGAGTGGCAATAACAGAACTGCGGATTCGGTGGGGAAGCGGTCTCTGTCATACATAGCACATAATTCATCCGTGTCAAGGTCCTGAGCATTCGTGTTTATTTCATTTTGGAGATGCAGTGGTCCTCTGGCAGGGGAGAATGACCTTTTACCTCAAATCCTGTGCAGACTGAGTATTTTCCTGCCCTGAAGGTGTCACAGATGGAGGAAGGCCATTCGAAAGACAACAGCATTTGGAGATGCACTGGCTGGAATCGTTGGCTACAGTGCTTATACAAAGTTCCCCCGCCCTGGATTTTTTTTGTGTTTTATTTTTTTACAACATTGGATCACAGTGAATTTAATAATACTTTTTGAGAAATAGAAAATTATTTTTTTATGTCGACAAGAAAAAAAATCTCTACAAAGTAATTTAAATGAATTACAAATATAGAAAGCAAAATTCATAAGTATTATCCATTTCTCATTAGTATTTAGTAGTGGCACCTTTGGCAGCAATTATAGCCTTGATTCTATGTAAATAGGTGTCTTTTAACATCTGGAGACTGCAATTTTCCCCAGTTATTCTTTGCAAAACTGGTCCAGCTTTTTTCAAGCTACACGTGAACAGTGAATGAACAGCTATTTTCAAGTCCAGCCACAGATTCTCGGTTTGACTGAGGTCTGGATCCTGACTCAACCACTTCATGACATTAACTTTGGCTTTGTGCTTGAGGTCATTGTCTTGCTGGAAAATAAATCTCCCAGGTCACACTTCTCTTGTGGATTGGAGCTGGTGTTTCTTCAGGATTTCCCCATATCATGCTGGATTCATTTTTCCATGTATCTACACAATCTTTCTTTTGCAGAGAGGCTTCCTCAGAGCATGATGTTGACACCAAGGTGTGTTTTTGGCGGTATGCTGTGCTTGACTTAGACCATGTAGTCACGACAGTTACGCATTTTGGTTTTGCTAGACAACAGAACCTTCCCCTATTTGGTTTCACCATCCCACATGCCTTCTGGCATATTCACGATGATATGTCATAGGAGTTTTCTCCATCAGAGACTTTCTGTTTGCCACTTTCCCTCAGAGCTATGACTGACTGCAGTTTCATGCACAGTCTCTCATCTCAGCCCTGGAAACACATAGCTCCTTCACAATTTTCACAAGTCTCTTGGTAGTCTCAGTCACTGCATGCCCTCCCTGCATGGTCACTGTTTTTCAGGATGACCTGCCGTAGACAAATTTACAGCTGTGCCATATTCATCGCAAATTTTAATAACTGGTTTATCATTACACAAGGGATGAAAGTTTTCTTGCATCCATTCTCTGACTGGTTCTTTTTACTGTGTAGTTTTCCCAGGAAACTGACTTACCAATTGTTGAATCTTCTAAATACAGGTGTATTCATACTGCCATCACTTTAATCATTTGACCTCATAATTATCCGACTTCGAAAACCAATTGGCTGCACTCAGGATGATGTAGGTGTGTCATATTAAAAGGGGGGGGAATACTATATTTATTTTGTTTTTTGTATTTACAATTAATTTAGAAGACTTTGTAGAGATTTGTTCTTACTCTGACATAAAAGAATATTTTTTGTTCATCAATGTCAAAGACACATAACTAAATCCACTCTGACTCAATCTTGTAAAACAATAAAACATGAAAAAAGCCAAGAGCGGATACTTTTTATAGACACTGTGGATCCTGTCATTTTTTAATTTTTTTTTTTATTCTTTAAGAAATTCTCAAAGAAAATCTGCAGTCTAAGGAAACTCATTACAACTGCCTGGTACTTGATTCTAGGACAGATTTCAGTATTCTTTCAACTAAATAAGTGCATGACAGGGTCAATCATCCTGAGATTTGAGGGGAAGAGTTAGTTTTTGTCTAGAAGCCAAGTGGCAAAATGTAAATTGTGCCATTTTTAAGTTTCTCTTTCATCATTATTTTTTTTTCAGCTCAAGCTTTGTGGAAAAATAGGATTATTTCTTTTGTACACTTCTACATAATTCACCAAGATTGTCTTTTATATATTTAGTTGAGAAATAATAATTAATTAACACAATTGCCAAAGACCCACAAAATAGAATCAGCTTTTCAACATACTTTATTCCATAAGAACATTTTTAAAAATTGGGAAATAAAAAACGGTTGAAAATTAAATGGAGTTTCTCAGATACCCTTTTGTTTTGTAATCTGCATTGTGCTTATGAAAACATTTTCATACACATGCAATCTTGTTTCATGAAGATTTATAATATTCTATAACTTGTTCTATTATGTTCTTTGGAATTTAATATTTAGTTGTTTTCAAAATGAGCTATTTGGGATTTATTCATCTATTAATAAGGCCTTGAATAGGCTGTTAAGTTCCATAGAGAGTAGATTGAGTGGATTTCTTTAATTGCACAACTTATTTGATGCTAGGAACTCTATATTTTTGTTTTCCTGTTAAAAAAATTGCTATTCCAATTTACGTTGCATTGCTGGGCAGGTTGGTGATGGTGGAATGACACATGAGAAATCCCACAAACTGTTCGCTGAGAAGCCAAATTATATGTCTATACCTCTCTGGCCTAATGTGGTAGCTTCATAATCGACTTGACTTACTCTGACTTTGCTGTTGGTCTTATTCTGTCCTCCCTTTTCTTCTAGAACAATCAGTCATCTCTTCTTTTGAAATGCCCCCCAAGATCCACTTATACTCTACTTTTGACCCTACGGCTAAGCGCCTCTCAGCCACTCGCCTGTCTGCTACTCCATGCCGGCCTCTGTGCGAGGAGATGATAGGCAGTGTGTCGCAGTAACTGGCCACATCACCAAGGCTGTGCTCCCACTATCTTTGGAATGGCCAGTCGAGCTAAGGTAGCAATGCCTCCAGCAGGTCCCACACAAAGAAAGACACTTTCAGATTTTGTGAAAATTGACACTGGCCTAAACGGCCTACATTTTGGCTCCTCTATTACTCTGCCTGGCATTAACTCCAGGATCCCTTCAACAGAAGAACCAATGAGGATTACAAGACCGTATTTTGTTGAATGAAACAAGTTGTATCTGTGTTAGTGGCTTCAGCTGGCTCCCATTGTATTCCTCGTATTCTGTGATCCTGCTTGCCTAATTAACGCGGTTAGGAAAAGCCCTCATTGTATTGGATATTTGTTGGATTAACATAGTCTACGATGGTCTATGATCACACATCCGTACAAACTGGCTAAATTGCTTGCCGATTGTATTTTCTGGTTCCCCTCATCTCTGGCAGCAGTTTAACATGTCCAGTCCTGGTGTCATGTGACCTATGATCTAAAAGCTTGACGTTGTCATCAAGCCCATCATCCCACAAGAGTTTTGACAGGAATTTGGGAACAGATTGGCTGGATTTCTTTGGGCCCTGATTGATGATCAAAATGGTGGATTCCTTTCTCCCCCCTTGTTCTGTAAAACTCATGCTATGTTTTGAAAGGGAAAAAATGTGAGAGGAAACAGGTCTTTCCTGTCAGACTTCTGGTCCTTCTCATGAAATCATGTCATAGTGTGTAGCTTCGGGTGCTAAATGTGTCATCGAGGTGCCTGATTGGGTCGCTCCAATGTTAGGGTCACTAACAAAGCTGTTTTCTTATTGGAATTATATCTTTTTAGTGGTGTTTTTTAAAGACCAATAATGTTTATTAGTATTTCAACCCATTTTCAATGCACATTTCTTGAAATGCCATTGTATAGCTATTGTTAAATTTAGTGTAATTTAAACACTCATTGCTATAAAAATGATAAAAGTAAGACAGCTAAATCGTACTTAAATAAACAATTCCTTTTTTTCTCCGCGATGCATGCGGAATGATTCCTTGCTCACGTAGTTTTTTTTTTTTTTATCTGTTGTGACTGTCTCTCCACTAATGAGTGTACATCACAGTTTAGTCAAACAGA
>JAACJT020000110.1:18318805-18348846 GCA_009936485.2 Gymnarchus niloticus | reverse complement strand
CCCCCACCCCATATGAATAGCCCCCCTGTTTCAGAAGCGGCAGGATGTGGGATTGACTTAAAGGACAATTTGTTTAATTTCCATATTTTCACAATAAATGTATTTATATAAGGTGTATATATTTGATTTCACAAATATGCTGTATGGAAAAAAATGAAGGAAAAATTTTCTTTTTTCTTTTTGTTCGCCAGTTATATTGTTGGAAAGTATTCGGTTGGTAGCAGTTTTCCAGTTGCACAGACCAGCCAATGTTGTAAAAGAGAAATGCTGGTTTAGAGGCTATGTTACATCTAGATGATCTCAGATGGATGCTTATCTCACTATCTGCAACCTTGACTTCCCCAACTAAATTCAAAAGTAAAATCTGTACTTGATTTGTAGACTGTGAATAATTAAAATTTATACCCGAATGAGTCATGGAAATAGACATTTAGTTTGGTTATATAAATTGAATAAATCCTATGTGCAGAACATCTATTTTATAGTAAAATGTGTATACTCCTATTTTATAAATCATATGAAATAATGGAGAAATAAACCAACTTATAATACAGTTGAAGCCGAGTAGATGCTACATCGAAAAAGGCTGAGCTGTTGGAAGTTTTTTATTAATTTATTTTCCATTTGGTTGTCTGCTTTATCATTTGTCAAGAAAACATAAATAATCTGATAAATATATATTTGGTGATGAGCAGGGTTCTCTTAAGTGGAGGTGCAGGATTTATATGAATATAGTTTTTTGTAATGTTTTGTAACAATTTTGTTTTCCTAGTAACTGTATGTGTTACAAGCTGATCTCCATTAGACTAATTGATATAATATTAAAAAAAAAATCATGCAAAAAGGGAACAAAAATAAATAGAGAAGGTATTGAATTATTTTCTTTTTAACACTGTGAATAATTCAATTGTACAGTTTGCTGTATGGGTAATATGGTTTTAAAGTTTTAAATAAAAAATAATAAAAGGTTTTTTCAGTGACCTGTGCAGACTATTCTTTTGCTTGTGCCCCGATCCCAGATAGGTAGTATTTGTATCACTATGACTCTCCATCCTCATCAGCTCCTCCTGTGGTGAGTAGCACTCAGCTCATCGACTGGTCCCTGTTTGTGTTTTACAGCCACAAAGCTCCCTCTAGCTACGACCCCAGGTGAATTGGTTTTAGGAGTGAGATTGCCTGCAGACTTAGAAAACATTGTAGGTCAATGGGGGCTCCATGGAGAGCTTCTTTACCATGATGGAGAGTGTGGGTCTGGTAGAAAGCTTGGGTGTGATGGATAATTTGCTTACTCTGATGGAGACTTTGGGCTGGGTGGAGTGCTTGCTTACTCGGATGGCATTTGTTGGTGTCCTGGCACCAGATACACAGAGCTAAGACTGATTTGTGCCCACCTCAAAGGTGGAACATACCAAGGATTGGATGCTGCAATCTTAAACCTTTCCCTCCTTGCATGGGAAGATGAGATTATGAGATCTCTGAGCCCTTCTGCAAAATGAGCATCCATTGGGACATTAGCCAGTGCTGCATGCCATTTGTTTTTTTTTGGGATCATTAAAGGAATACTAACTAATCGGCTCATGGATTCATGATGTATGAGGTGTCGACTGGCGAATCAGAGTACTCTTCAGTATAACCAGAGAGGATCCCTCCCAAAAGTGGTTCTAATCATCGTGGAACCTGTCAGCTAGAACCCAGCATGCTGGAGCATAGCACACAGAGCGGGAGGAGGCCCTCTCTGGCCCAAATCTATTTAATAAAATTCACGGGTTATGAACACGCTAATGGAAGCTTACAGAAACTGAGGCAAATGCATGTACTGGAAATATGTCATTCAATTTAAGGTATCATAGGCGTGACTCCTCCCCTTAGGGTGTGCGGCACAAATTTCTGCTAGTCCAGTTTAGGATGAAGATAACCGGGTGTGCTCCGGGACTTCTGCTACCCTGGAGGTTTCACAAACACTCCATGCATGCATCCCCCACCTCCCACCTTTGGTTTGATCCATTGCCCTGGCTTGGGAGTCCTGTTACACCTTATCCATAACTGATTAGGCCTTAATTACTCCAGAGTGTGAAGGAAAGTAAACTTATGATGAGAGGACAGCAGGTTTAAATCCCAGAACAAGGCCTGCTTTTACATTCATGAGTGAAGCACTTATCCTGAATAATAATAATAATAATAATTATAATTATTTTATTATTATCATAATCATTTTGCTATTTTAATACTTAAAATTGTGTGGCTTGAAATAAAAAAAAGGTTTGCCAGTAAGTGTCTTATTTTAGAAAACTGAGCCTTATTTGCCAACATTTTTAGCTTTCCTGAAGCTGGTAAACAAAAGCCGCATTTATCCATCCATCTTCCAACCGCTTACACTGAGCCAGGCTGCAGGGGGCCTGGAGCATATCCCAGGCACCATAGCAAACCTTCCAATGACTTTGGAATAGCTGTACTCTTTCCTTAATCAAATCTGAAGAGAAATTATGGAAAAAACAATAATGCTCTGAAAGCTTTGACCCCTCTTTACTCACTCCTACCATTCCGCCAAAGCTTGTGGTGGGGGTTGTGCTTGTGGGCCAGATTTGGCCTGATCTGGACTCACTTCCAGAACTTCAACTGGAGCATTTGCGTTGCCATCCTGAGATTAATGGGCCATATCTGATATGATGTGTCATGCTGGCAAGCAGAAAAACCGCCAAACCCTGCCATTGGGCAAAGGTGTGCTTTGACCAGGAAGGGGACCTGTGCTCTGAGACAGCTGCTGAATCACATTGTTACGCTCACTTATAACTGACTGGCAATATAGTGTTCAGAGGTGAGCTCTTGATGTCTCCTGTGAGGGGCATGCATGTGAGGGAGCACGAAAAGGTGAGAAGTCACGACAAATGGAGTTAGCTGAGTGAGCCAGCAGAGGTGGAGAGGCCAAGGGGACGACACAGCAAAATCAGAAGCAAAAATGGGAGGATGGGAGGCAGGGAGAGGGAGAGAGAGAAACAGAGGGAGAGAGAAGGAGAGAGAGGTGGACAGAGAGAAATAGATGGCGAGAGGGAGAGACAGGGATAGAGAAAGAGAGATCTCAGTTCTGTAAAAATACAATGGTAGGATGGGGGAGGGAGAGAGGGAAAGGGAGAGAGAGTGATGTCAGTGCTGTAAAAATGTAATGATAGGGGTAAGAAGGGGGAGAGAAAGGAGGATAAAGAGAAGGAGAGAGAGAGGGTTCTGTAAATAAATTTAAATAAAAAGACAAAAATAATGATGGATCAGAAGGACAGCAGGAGGAATGGAAAGCAGGGGGAAGCTGAGGAAGAGCATGGGTGGTTGGTGCCACTGCCATGAAAGGATTGGGACTGTGCCAGGCCGTTCATTTAGGTAGAGAATGTACACAATATGGGTCACAGTGCTTCATGACTAGACGGATGGAACACCAGACTTTTTACTGCCTATTCATTTAACGGCACAATTTTATAATTGTATGTCCTTTTTAAGCAGTGCTTTTGATAAAAAATATCTTTAATCATGTTCTTCAGACCCTTTCTGAGATGGGCAGTCTATTTCTTGAATTTATATGTTGTTTAATCGCAGGTAATTATTTTTTACATGCAGCAAAATTCAAATGGTAGGTATCATTACAGTGGGGAAAAACATCCATCCTACTATTGAAAGTTGAATAAACAAGCAAAAAAATCATTTGTTACTTGTCATTATACTATAACTGTGTTCAGAAATTATACAGGGCTTACCAGGGTGAAACAGTTGGAAAAATATCTATTGAAAAATGTAATAGTCTGTGATACTGGGTGTAAACGTCAGATTAAACAGCTCACACTAAGACTGTGGAACTTTTAAATAACACGTGAACTTAAGAGGCATTTGTGAGAGCTAGTGGGTGGGAGGGAAGTCAGGTGACCTGGATTTTGGTCTTGATTGGTTACAGCACATCGGTGTATGGTGGCCCAGTAACCCCAGTTCTGCTTTCCATACTGGTCGAGCACATGTATGGCCATTTCTCTTAGCTAAGCTGGCTGGTTCCACTCCCCTCCTTGCTTAAACACTGTCTTTGTTTTCTGGGTTTCTGTGTAGGATATCACCTCACCCTGTTACCCCTGCAAGCTAATAAGCTGTGATCATTGCTCCTTCACGCTACCTGGTGGCTAACTGCTGACCAGCTCCATCTGCGGCTCCTTAAATACTCAGCACATTTTTTAATTAAGGGGACCATAGGCTATGGCACTGATGATTGGGAGATTGAGGGTGTGGTACCCTCAGATCACCACAGCTGTCAATCAAAATTGATTTAAAAACCTAACTGGCTACCTTATCTCTCAAACCAATCACCTGTGGTCAACAGCACTCACTCCCACCCCACACCTTATTCTGCAATGGACTTCAAAGTTCTATTTGTCCCATCTTTATCATAAATTTTGTCCCATCTTTATTATAGATGTGTTTTGTTACATGTTGTGTTGAACAGTCATGGTGTTGAACGCATCCTGCCTACTGTGACCTGCCACGCTGTAAGTTGCATTGGACAAAAATATCTGCTAAATAAATAAATATAAATGACCAAATTCATTAGCAAAGGCTTCAATACGACACTAAAAAGTTCAACACAGGTTTTATACCTCCAGTAAAAGTAAAAAATAGCTTGTAAAATAAATTGGTTTATAAAGTTGAGTCTGAACAATTCTTATTTATTTTCATCCTTTTCAGACTGCAATAGAACAAAGCAGGAAAAGCCTACTTTTGAAGTGCTCTTAGCTTTTATTACCCATCGTCTGTTCACTCTCCAGTCAACAGATAAACAAATGGCCCTGGAGAGGACAAGGTCCTTCAAGTGGAACCCTAGAGGTTTCCTGAGTAATCTAACGAATGAATTTTTCGGTATAAAAAAGCTATTAAAGCAGGTGATTCAAGTAGATGCCGTTATTCGCATGCTGATCAAGAATATTGTAATGTACTGTATCATTACAAATTTGGCCGTTGTCTCCATGGATGGCCAGCCCTACCAGTTTGGTTAGCAGTTCTGTTTCTCTGTCGGGGTATCCTTGTTGTTCAAGGTGGCCTGTGTCCAAAAGAATGCATTTAGTTTTTTTTTTTATTATTAAAAAACAACATCTCTGAAGATAGGTTACACCTTGACCCAGTTGGTGAATGGCTGGGATATTCACAAGGGCATGTCTCTGCATGTAGCCTGCTATCTTGTCTCAACAATACGCCCACCTCAAAATCAAGCTTTAAGTCGTTACTTGGAGCTTGTGTCAGGGAGCGCCTTCAATAAAATATGAAGTAACTGTGAATAAATGGCAAGATGTTTATATTGTCTGATATGCTTGGGTAGGGATATTCCCAATTTAGAAAGCAGGAGGGATTCTACTGGGGGAGAAGGGGGGTGACTGATAACACCCCCCAGACAACATTAGTAATGTTGAATTATTGATAGATGTGTAATTGTGCGGTTTTGACAGGGTGCCAGAAAATCTTAATCTTCATTCCGTATTCCACCCTTCTAATCAGTCCGAGCGGGCACGTACTCTGTTGAGAGAAGCCATATGTTCTGTGTGTATAAGTGAGTACTTTCCCCACCTCCCCTAGAACCCCTCCATTCATAGTTGGAACACAATACTGCTTTCCGAGTCTCTTCAAGGAGCCCAACAAGCATGAGGACTGCAGGTATCTGTAGAGATGGAGAGGTTTAGGTGGGGAATGCATATTGGATATAATTAGGACTGGGATATGTGAGTTTCACAATAAATTTTTTCTCTTGTGCAGTATGGTAAGAGGTCAAATGGGGTTTCATCCATCTGTAATCTGGACATTCATTTATGAAGGAAATTGTCACTCAAGTTAATGTTTTATGTAACTGACACCACAGCGAGCAATGTATTTCCTGAGGCCGGTGACCCTTTTGACAGTGGAAGGTGACGGTAGCTTTGGGAAACATTTTCAAAGTTGCCACCGAGTCATAATGTCATCACCAAATTCAGTGCAGCATAGGTCGGTGAAAACGAGTCACAATCGGCTGCTCATTCCCTGCTTCTGAAAAGATATATTAGCATGTCATAACCCACGAGGTTTGCATTACAGCCATTTTATAACGAGCCTGGGCAGTATTTTTATCTTTCAGTTTAATGAGCGATAAGGTTTAACCGAGGCTCTTTCATGGTGATGCACAGATACTTAGTGCTGTTTTGGAATGAGTGTAGAAAGCTTTCTCCGAGACAGGAGAGATCTAACCTCCTGTGACTTAAAAGCCAATAGGTTAAGTGAATGGATATGATTTATTAACATTGCGATTAGCATTTGGTAAATATGCCTGTGTCAAAGGTCCTCCTCTACTATGTGTGTGTATGCGTGTGTGGATGTACCATGTTTATATTATGTTGTGGGGACAAAATGTCCTCGGGGGTAATAAAACACTAACATTTTTACCTTGTGTGGACATTTGTCGTCTCTGCACAAGGGAAAACTCAATTTTATAAAAATCTCTGAGTGCATTCAAAAAACCAAATGAACCAAAAGTCTTGCATTTTGTTTGATTACTTATGGTTAAGGTTAGGGCTGGGTATGGATTAGGGTTATCATAGTTAGGATTAAGGTTAGGCCAATAGAAATGAAGGGATGATCCCCACAAGCCTGAAATATAAATACGTGTGTGTGTGTGTGTGTGTGTGTGTGTGTGTGTGCATAATACGTTTTATATCCTGCATAGTCCACCTGTTTGGAATCATTTGTTTTTCTGCTGCAGCTGAGTGGCCAGACCAGAATCCAGACCATAATCTGTTAAAGTAAATTAGAACAGTGGCAGTTGGGAGGTTAAGATAGGTATAGTAGCTCTGCCTAATCTCATGGCTTTTATTCCAAACACCTTCAGATAAAAAGCAGCAATAAATAACCTGAGCAGAAGTAAATGCACAAACCTTCAATTTAGTATGAGCTAAATTAAAAGTAGTCCAACTACCCTGTTCCCTGGGCTTTTCAATTTTAATTTTAATTAAACAGCACAGCTAGAATATTAAGGGACTACAAACAAGAACACATTGTGGACTCCAGATCCCATTGGAGAAGATAAATAATTAGACTCTGCTTCTGTTGTACTTACTGAAATTCAGAAGGAATGCGCGTAAAAACCTGTCAGAATTACTGAATGTGTATAAGCTGATGATGCTTTTGGGTTTCCTTGGAAAGGGGCGCTGATGGTAATAAAAATGTAAACATTCCTCTTTAAGCAGGATTTGGTAAGTTTAGAGTTTTCATATAAATCTTTATGCATGGCAGGCCGTGGTCCTCATTAACCAAGAACTTTGGATCATTTACTATACATGTATCTTAAAAAATAAAGTTTAATCCCAAGGTTGTTCACTGCCTAAAGCTACTTTCTTTGACGTACACCTAGGACAAGTCTCCATTTCAAGATGGGACAATTAAATAGGCACGTGTTTTAAATTTTTTAAGTCCAAACTCACTTATCTCGATGTTCCCGGTTCCCTTGAGCTTCCTAACAATCCCGTCATTTTAAGAACGCACAACAGCTTTTCCATTGCACAGTTTATTGACAGTAAGCCATTTGTAGCTACACTGTTCACGTTGCTTATACAGGTTCCATACATCTTTGGCGAAAACAGCATTTAAGCTCCCTTAAATACAGTGCAGACATTTATATTTGCAATTTTTTTTCAAATAAATAAAAAAAAGTATTATGTACAATAAGTAAATACTGAGATGTTGTAAGTGCTACTAATCTTAATTTAAAAATACTTGTAGTGAGGAACCACAGGAAACTCAAAAAGTAATAAAAACACATTATTAAGTGACACTTGGGTACATATGTCTTGTTCTTTGGAATGTAAATCAGTAAGAAAGGATGTTTCTGTACCATAATATACCAGACATTGGCTCTAGCGGGCAAGGGAATTAATAGACAGGCCATGGTCATAGTGCTTTAAATATTTTGAGAGATTTTTCCTTTATGTACAGTGAAGAGAAATACACAAAGTGTAACTTGTGCTAAATAAGTCTGCTTTATTTATTTTTCTTTCCTGAGGGATTGGGAACAAATGGACGAATCAAGAAAAAGGGAGGGAAGAAAACAAGCAAAAAAAAAACATTTTCAAAGGATTAGGCAAACAAATAGAACCCAGTATGGTGTCTGTATGAGCATTGCTGATTGAGGCTTAGAGGGTTTAGAAGACTTTCTCTTGCTCATGATAAGGGAGGCACACACATACATTAAAAGAAGGGTGGGGGCAGGTGTTATTTATCCAGTGGAATGGATTGTGAATGTACATCACCTGACCATCTCTGACCTGAAATGGCGGAGAAAGCCATGCCCCCTCAGATATCGACGGGGTGACAGAAGGCTGCGTGAGGCTTTGAGGTGCTGACCTTCAGGTTCCATCAGGCCTACAAATTCAGCAGAATTGGTGGTGACACACCCGGCCCGCATGAGGCCCATGCGGCCACTTTGCCATGCGTAACGGCTCATTAATTCTACATATGGAAGAGACAGTTGGCTGCTCTTGGCAGCTAGTGACAGTGTCTCAAAGGTGAGACGCGGGAATCCCCAGGTGTTCCTGACACGATGGTGTTCTGTTTGACGGTCACGCTGACATCAGCGTTTGCTGCGTGGGCCGTAGTGGTGGATTAGGAGCTCTGTTTACCAACTCCCCCCCACCAAAACAACCACCTTCCCCAGAGCCATAAACAACCTGATGTGAAGCCAGGTATTTTATATGAGCAAATCTGATTAATTAGGTGAGTGTCAAAATTAGACATGCCATAATGACATAAACCTCTGTGCTGTTTCTGCACCTGCAAAGAAATCCTACATCACACCATCTTCATAAGCAGTTATTATATAAAATGTATGTTATTATGTATCCTTAACTTAGCTGGGAAGTCTCCCTCCATCAAAGTCCCACTATTTAGGTGTGTATTTAATAAGAAGGAAACAGCTGAAATTCTGCTTGTCGACACACACTAGGAGAAAAAAAAAGACCACTGTAATAAAGTATTTAATGCCTATTTCTCCTTTGAAGAGTTTGTGTAGTTTTAATTAGTCTCGGCGATTTGGAATTCAGGGCGAGTCGAGGAGATTTACAATTAATAAATGCGGCTTTTAATTCCTCTCTCGTCCGTCACAGTGTTTCCAAACAAGCAGCTCAACTGCAAGAAAATGCCATTTTTACTTCTTAAAGCTGTGCCTTGCTAGCAGCTGCCGGGAGAACCGTAACATTCCCAGCCGCACCTTAAGTATAAAATTACTGAGGCAATTAAACTATTTCTGCACCTTCATTTGCTGAATGGCAGCAATTTGTGGAACATTTGCCGAGCTGTTGTATCTTGTCATCATCTTCACTGATGGCTGAGTGTTACTGGACAGACACACATGGAGTATTATAATTCACATTATGCTGGTCTTAAGTTCTGGTCTGACATATGCCTTAATTTGAAATTTATAATATGTGGGTTTAGAATATGACTTCTCGTCATGGGTGGGGAACGTGAGTGACTTTTTCCTTCTATGGGGTGTTTTTACTCTTGAAAATCTAGCCTTCAAGACCCACCTGTTCTAGCAAAGGCTGTCTGTGAAAATAGGGGGCAAAAAGCCCAAGAGCATTAAATGCTCGTTACATGAGTATAAAGCTTTTAATACTGATCCATCCATCCTCTTTCAAGCCCGGCTGAGGATTACACTCGATCTTCACTGGTGTGCTCCTTCACGGAGGATTGTAATTAATCCTCAGTGGACTTCACATTACTTCTCACTACCTGTACTGGCTACATGATAAGAATGCACACAGAGGGCACAAAGTCAAAGGCTTAAAACCACCATGAAATGTGCCATTAGGAGCCATGCAAGTGGGAATTACTAGTGTAGACCATGACAGCTTGTCTAATTTGGCCTCTTCTATACCGGTTTGACAATCACCAGTTGGTACAGACAGTGCTATCACGGTATTACATTCAGACTGCCTCGTTTTGTGGTCTCTATATGATCAGAATACAGTAGACGAGGAGCGATTTTGACTCATGCCAATCTGCCTCACAACACAGTCATATTGTGTAAGCTGGCTGAAAGTGAAGCCTGAAATGGCATAGAGTTTAGCATGAAATAGCATGAAAAAGTAGGGAAAACCATATTTTCACCATCACCACCTACTACAAGATTGATTGATTTAGATCAATGACATTTTTAGGTTTTGTGATGTCCTTGGCCGAGAGCGAATTTGACTATTCCAGGGCATGTTTAACGGTATTAAAATGAACTCAACATCCTATTTTTTGAGCTTCTGCCTTCTCACCGTGTGAGGGCACTATGGGTTGGGGTGTGATGGTTGGTCTTGCCACCATAGCTGTGTTGTGACAGAGTCTATGGGGTACAAGGTCTTTACAGAGGCCTACTCCTAAGCTACAGACCTTCTCATAATTAGATCATGAGTAAACCAGCTAAGATGTTGCAGAAAATGTAACGGGGGTCACCGGCAAAGTCCATCAGATGGGAACCATGGAAGTCAAACAGTTTGAGCCTACCGGGCTTGAGAAAAAATGTTCTTGCACAACAAAGGGTACCCGATTGTGACAAAACAGGATAATGGGGACTGAATTTCCTGAAGCTTCTGACCTGAGTGAAGACAAACTACTCAGAAAACTGAGAAAATTACAAATGGGATATGCTTTAAATAGCACCACTCAAAAACCATTGATTGTCTTCATTCTCCCCCAAGTACTGAGGTTAATTTCCATGATCCCTCTCAAACTTTGCAGTCACCAGGCTTGCAGGTAGACTTCACCATGACTTGAAGCACGCACTCTCTGTTTGTGGAGGATTTACGTGGCACAGTGTTCAACTAGCAGTCTACAGGCAGAAGGGAGTCGAAACAGACAGCCAAAGTTGTGAACTGTGAGGCGAGAGAGTTTAAATTGAGCTAATGGTAAAAGTTACAAAGTGTAGCCCAAAACAATGGCTTGAGCCTGTCCGTATTCCACTCTAGGTCATAGCCTTGGGGAGCCCTCTGACATACTTCAGTTCTAGTTGAGTTTCTACTTTGTTTGGGTTATTTTCAGCTCCTGACGTGAGCAAACGGAGCAGAAATATCATCATGCTCTAAATTATCGAAACTCCTCATGATTCGGTTTAGCACATCACTTTGGGATCTTCGTCCCAATATCATAACCACAGAAATGTGTGGTGCGGTGGTGCTAACATTAGTTATCATTCTGAAAACAAGCAGGCATCGTTTTCATCGCAGAGCAAACAATTCTTACCGACTCATTTTGATGCTGCAGAAGTACAGACCAAATGTTGATTTATTAGTGATATAAAAAATGCAAACAAAACGGTAAACCACCTGTCACTTTTTCTAAAAGAATGGATTCCCACATACCATTTTCCTGGCAAACATCTTCTAAAATCCTGAAAACGAATCTGACCCCATTGTCAGTTTGACGTTCAGATGTCACCTTGAAAGCAAATCCTCATTCCTCTCTATGCTGATCTGGGAATTGTGATCCTGTCATCTTCTGTCACATGTTTTGGCAGAGCCCAATGTATGCCAGGTGTCTTTCCATTCGCCCTGATAACCAGGGCTTCCCGTCTGCGTGGAAGAAGGTTAAAGGTGAGATTTCCCTTATTCCAGTAGCTGATATTTTAGTTCATTCACAGAGCCCAGAATACAGCCTGAAACCTTGCCCTTTTTATTTACTCCTTTAATTCACCCCTTTCTTTCTCCCATTGCGCCCTGGGGCTGAAGCCTTGCAGTCTGCAATTTACTGACCCACCTTGTAAGTCTGTAACAACTTCCATAGCCTCTTTTAACTGGTTCCTTTCTCTCCCGTCTCATAAACTGGTTGTGTTTTGTGACACACCGGGATTACGGAAGTGGACAGGTGCACGTTCCAGGTGGGTCCAGAAAGTGAATCAGACCGTCTGCGCAACAACAAAAATAAAGTGTGGCCGAGAGTCAATAACAGCAGCTGTTGTTTGGTCTGGCTCTGAGCAAATCCTTCAACTCACTTTTGATGACGACGTGGTGAAGAGCAGGAAATGTCTGTTTTATTCATTTCTAGCTTTTTTTGTTTACATAGAAGGTGCCTGATTAAGTGTGGAATAGCATCCTCTGAAAAAATTAATTTTTAAAAATATTGCATTCTCTAGGAGGAAATGCAATGGCTTTTGAGAAGGAGCAACACCTGCCAGGGAATACAAAAGATCCCTGGGAATCAAATACTGCTGTACGTGGAGGTTTGCCTCACTTGCAGTAATGCATCATCAAATGAATTTTTTTTCATGAATATGTTTGTTAGGCAGACAGTAATATTCCTACTATGTATGAATACATCATTTACTGCGCCTTATGATATGAGCGAGATATCACATGCCCTTCTGTTTATTATTACCATTTATTCATTCTGCCAGTTACACTGAATAAGATTGAAAATGAAACAGAAATATTAAGGTACCCGAAAAATAAAATGTATACTGAAACATACATATCTGTTATTTACATCTGACACAATTTCTTGTGGCTGGAATACAAACAACTGTAATAACAAGCTTAAAGTCCATCCATCCATTCATCCAATCATCCATCCTATCCGGTAAGCCTGGAGAATACCCCAGGAAGCACAGGACACAGACCTGGGACATGTTGCCCAGGATACCAGATCTTAAAGTAGATATTATCTTGCTTTGATCAAATTGATCAAACTTTAGGATTAAATTGGATCTTAATCTGTATGGGTCATCTAACCTTTCAAATTCTTTGTTTGTCTCATGAAATGTTGCATCTCGTGGACCCGTTGATGAATTGATTTATTCTATCTGGGTATGGAATGTGTCCCAGATCCCCACACAGCAGAAGCAGATAAATGACCGTAAAAGAAAGTGGGCATGGTTTCCGAGACAATGCAAATCATCAAAACATCAGATGTCTTGGGGCAAGCACAATACCTGCATCTACACATGGCACCAATATAAAAAAAAGACACACAATAAAAGCTAAGGAGGACCTATGTACACACTCTTTCTTAAATAATAATAAACCAGAAGAAACTAGTATTTCTATCTCAACGATAACTGAGATAGCAGGAGAGTGACAACAAAGGAGGCGATTACATGTGTTTGAGCCGAGGCTCACCTTCCTGATGGGCATTGTAAATGAGTACACTCGCATGAAACAGGCCACCGAGTAGTGCTTTAGTCTGGGAAAACAGCGGGACCGAGAAATGAGTGCGACCCTGACAAGCAGTATTTACGATTTGTCACTGAAATCATGTACACACAAAAAGTTTTGTTTAGCTTCACGCATGTGAGTGGATGGGGTGCCGAACATGCCAAGGCCATAATTCAGTGTGATTGGCTGTGTCTCCATGGTGACTGAGCGCAACCCTAAGGTGATGAAACCCTGTTGAGCCAAATCCTCATTAGGATCTAAACCAGGGCTCCTGTGTTGCTTTTAAAAGTCTTAAGTCTGGGCTTGCCAAGGTATATAGTGCCCAGAGTATTTTTGGTGGGAGAGGGCCATTTTCTGTTTTCCTTTGAAATTTAGGTTTTCCACTTTTTTTTTAAATAATTTAGCTTCTCTCCATTTTTGGATTGCTGTTAATGGTTCAAAAAAAAACAAAAAAACAACAGCAGGG
The DNA here is from genome assembly GCA_009936485.2 of Gymnarchus niloticus. Lineage (NCBI taxonomy): Eukaryota > Metazoa > Chordata > Actinopteri > Osteoglossiformes > Gymnarchidae > Gymnarchus > Gymnarchus niloticus. Next base: position 18,335,208 of record JAACJT020000110.1, on the reverse strand, counting down.
CCCTGTCTACCCTCATTTATTCCTCTTATGCTTGTAACATGACATACTTACATATAGTATGTAAATATTTGGAGGGATGTTTGTCAGGTTTTGGTCGCTTTGATTTTTTAACTGAATTTGTCAGTCTTTAGCAGTAGCCCTTAGCTAAATATTTGATTCTCTAAGTGATTTCAGAGAATTTGAGATATTGTTTTATGATTACTGTTTTAAGTATTTATCTATGCAGTTCCACTGTAGAATGTGTTCTAATTAATCACTTTCATTCACTAAGGGTCAATGTGGATGATTGCATTATGATTCTGCATTGTAGTTAAAAGGAATCACTTGCCTTTTTATTTCTGCAGACCTTGAGTAAACTCTGTTCAATGCTAGGCCATGGATTTTAAAGGCAACCATTTCTACTATTAGCACTATGAGCTGTGTAAACAAAAACACATTTGCATATTTTTAATGATTTTGCTCAATGAGACTGTACACTTGCAAGCCCGAACTCAAGGGCTTGAAAGAAACCGTATTTGTAGCTTCTCTAGTTACGGAAGGGTCATTGTCGAAATGGCGTTTGAGTTGTTTTGTCATTAAACCTTAGCAAACTGCTCTTGGAAAGTGGGATAAGGGGTTCTGCTGATGTCATCGCTTCAGTTGGTGCGATCATCGGCCATTTCCGTCTCATGCAATAATTAGAGGTGTTGAGAAACCGTAATGGCTGCAAACGAACCCAATGAATAATGAGCATATGATCAAAGAAGCGAAACAGGAAGGTGACAGAGCAGGAGTAGCTAATCGAGGGAAAAAACAGAGATCATTTCATCTTCTCTGACCTAGCCTGTCCGCAATATAACTTCACTGCTGCTTAACATCATAACGCTGCTATTTACAGCGGCTTTTAAATGAGGCAATATCTCAGCATTGATTTTTGTGTTGCTGTGGCTGATGCGCATATCGCTTGATAACTCAAGCTGTATCGATTTTTCTATAACCAAAAATAGTCTGGCTGAAATCATAAACAAACGGCACTAGTGGTGACAACTTGGTGATACCATCGGAGGTTTCTTTTTTTTTGCTGTTTGTCCTTGGCTGCAGTGTCCAGAGTTGGACACATTTCTGTTAAATATCACAAGTACCCAACATGGCTAATATTAATTTGATTTCATGCAATCCAATAAAGTGTATTACAACAGGCTGTCACAGCACTCGAGGACACGGGACAGAGAGAACACCTGGAAAAGACATAGCGAGGAAAGACATGGAAAGGGACAAACCAGGAACAGCTCGGAGAGCACGCTATACAGCGGTGACCGGAAAGGGAGATGTCGGGAACGACGCAACTTGAGATAAACATCCGGGCTCATGCAACTCTACGAGGATGGTGCCTGGAGCACAGCACCGCATGGAAAGACATGAAGAAGGAACAATTGGACAGAACAGACACACATGATAGGCCAGAGAGACAGACCAGGACTCAGGGTTGGACTCTGGATGAACAGACCAGAACTCCGGGGAGACTACGAAGAACCAGGACCAGACTCAGAAGGGAACCAGGAGCACAGGTGCAAGAACAGGATTTCAGGGGGACGCAGGCGCATAGGAACAAGGGAACCTGGAACAGGGGGAAGGCTTGTCCATCCATAGGCATTGAGTACCCATCGATTGGGGTGGCTTTGGGCTCCATAGGCTGGATCAATCTTGGCTACCCACTGATGCATGGTAATACCAGCCACTCCGACAGGCAGGTATACCGTGGCAGGGCCTAGACATCTCAGGGAACAAGGAGCTGGCCCAGAACACCAAAAAATACAGTGAGGCAGTATGATCGAGTAGAACCCACCAGGCACCCTCCAGATCATGACTGCCAAACCAACTGAGCTGACATGGGGAAAATAGGCTAGAGAAACCAGGCAACCACATGCATAGCGAGGCAACAAGCACCAGGTGTGTAACGAGACAAGCCACATCACCACAGCAACCAGGTGCAGCATGAGGAAACCAAGCAGCAGTGGGAGGAGCCAGAGAACAAGGGAGTGAGGGCACGACACAGGTGCTGGGATTGGGTAAGAGCTAGGAAAGTATACAACAACAGGTGCCATGATTGGATTAAAGCCATTATAACATACTGTAACATTTCTTGTAGAAGAAAAGCAGAGTATTCCTCTCTACATGTTCTTCGCTCCTTGATTAAATTCTTTAGTTGGGTCTAATTATCACTGATTTGCTGTCATCTCCAGGACTGTTGCCTCATGCTGACCTCCTGCTGAGAATTGACCAAGAGATGCCTGTGATTGTTGGCATTGATTATGTTTTGCCCTCACATCCGCATTAAACCTGCCTTTTGGTTTCTGGATGGTAATAAAGTAGAAGTGCTTGCTGAGCTATATGGGGAAAACACTCTGTGCTGCACTCACGCTACCAGACAGTCAGGCTGGAGTCTTGGCTTTTCCTGCCTCCTCATCCTAGCAGCAAATATAACTCGAGGACATCAAGTCGAATTGACAGTATCAATTTTTGTGACTTTTGGAAAGTCCAAGTGGCAGACATCAAAATGGTCAGGGGACATTGGCTGTGGGAAACTGACAGAATGTAATAGGTTCTGGTGCCAGCCGTGAATAAAAAGCCATAGTGAATTTTCCACAACTGGGTGATGCCAACTGGGAATTGACTGTTTTTAACCAAAAGAACCAGGACATCTTTTGCTTTCAGCAGACATGAAAAGCATTCCCACCAAAACGTGGGGTCCCTCTTATTATGTCTCTCTTTTTTAAACAGGTGCCTGTGCCTTGGGCCAAGTAAAGTTTGTTCCACAGAGGGCTGGTGCTAGTCAGCTTTTGAAGCCCAGCCCAGATGTTTGGATATTTTGTTAGCATCCCCATGTCCCAGTAATGAACAGCCTTGGGTCAGCTGCATGTTTTTTCAATGCCTCGGAGCACAGTGCCAGATGACGGCTATCGACGGGAGAGTTTTATCAAATTATATTTCATGGGCTGTTGTTCCACAGTGTGGGAGTGCCAAAGGTTACTGAAAGAGAAAACGGAGCGTGTAAAACTACACTTCACTAACAGTTGCAGATCTGCTTCCCTTAACAGGCTTACTAAATAAATGATTTTGATTTCAGACAACTTTTTTTAAGAAAATAAAACTCTACAGATCACTGCAGTGTGTTTATTTGTTTATGTATACAGTGTATATATATATATATAGAAATGGTGGTGTATATTTTAACTTGGACATATTTTAAGTGGTAGGAAGAACTTTTTATGCAAGATGTTGTTTTTCTACAAGTTTCTAACAATTTTCGGAATGTCCTTTGCAACAAAATGGATCTTTTCTGTCTGTGATTTTATTTAATTGCTTAAGTAAAGTTTCTAATGGTTCTAATGTTTTTGCAATTAAAATTATACTGGATGCATTTATTAACATGCATTGTTTGGGTAATAAGATTCTGCTGCATCTAGCATTCTTTACAATATTCTTTTACTAAATGTCTATGTTTTGAGTTATAATGGTTAAGGAATCAGATTTATTGACACTACCAACCAGTGGAACAAAAATGTTTTTCGGCTGCCTGAGTTATCATACGGTTATTCTGCAGTTTCACATTAGTGGGTCTGTGGTCACTGTCCACCAAACCTCTAATCAGAAAACTCCCTTAAATTCCAGAGAACTTCATTTGTCAAGATTAAACTTGTAGGCACAGCAATGACATTAAGTTCTGAAATCTGCAATGTATCACTCAGGTGTTGCTTTCAAGACTAACTGTGATGGTTTTAAAGATAGGGTCAAGTGGATTAGTTAGCACTGAATCGGGACACATACAGGAAATACTGAGGGACAACCTGGTGAGAATACCAGAAAGTCTAGCAATCATTCAAGCTAGACCCCTGAGACTGAATCAGTGCTGGGCTTGTGACGAAGCAGGAAGTTAATGTCTTCTACTGGTCCAGCCAATCAATGCAAGCATTTTTTTTTTTTTTTTTAACTTGATAACCATGGTTACACCTAAGGAAGAAAATCACCAGTCCTCAAAGGTGTGGAATGATTTTGGTCTACACCAATCTAAAAAGAATTTTTCCCCCTGATTTTTTAATCATTATTTTTAAAATTTATTCTATCAATTTAGTCTCTTTTCCAGAAGTTTGCTTCTTCTTTGCATAAGCTGCAAGAAAATGAATCCTCTAAAGAAATATTTTTTAACACTGAGCACAACTACGTTGGTGCAAAAAGGCAAGAACAGTTTTAATTAAATACATATCTGTTAACACACAAAATACTAGTTATTGCGAGAGCTGTCTTTTCATGTGTCACTTAAAATGTGCTCTCTTTGATAAAAATAATACTTGGTATGTTGCTAACGTATAATTAATGCTACAACAAATAAAAGAAGGCGAAGACTTGAAGTACCTGTGGAATTGTGAGAGTCTCCTTTCATTCCATATTGCCATTACCACCTCACTGATCCTCTGAGACTGCCTACGATCAAATAACAAGCTCCTCCTTTGCCAAGCCATATGGACACCTCTCTGGGAGAGTTTTCATCCTTCTTGTATCGTTTTCATTTCTCTGCACAGATGAATTTCTTTTTTTCATGCAGAGCCTGAGAGAAGGTAGCAGGGTCGAGCGATGGCAGTGCGTGTAAACTGGCCTCATGATGTACATATGTAACCAGAGAAGACATAGCGTTGGACAAGACAACAGCGGAGAGCATTTCAAGTTTTTCAGTTTGTCACACCTGTAACTACGACACTCATACAGTAAAATGTCCCATTTAGTCACAACAAAATTGTTCCAAGTGTATACCAAAGCATGAGCTTGCTGGGTATGTTTTTATCATCACATGATCAACTTTGTGAGAATTAAACTTTAAGACATCTTACACTGCCCGTCTTTTCTTCCCTATGCCTTTCCACTAATGTGTTTTCTTTGCTACTTTGAGTTTAGAATCTTTATCTCTGCTGCCTGACTCAAAGTGTGATCTCTTAACACCTGAGCTGTATATTGACGTGAGCTGGAAACGACATGGCCTCTGTGTAACCTGCTACTGGATCATGTTAGATTCTGTTTATACCTAACCAAAACCCAGCAGGTAAAACCAATCATGTTCCTGCCTGCTTTATGAATTACTGCCCCTCGATAGCCCAGCCCTGATCCAAAGAACCTCACAATCTGAGAGAGTCGGGAGACAGATGTCTGAGAATCACTGTGGCCCACTGACTGACAGCTGTCAGAAGGTCAGAAATCCATGCATTCATCTTTATAGACAAATGCATTGGCTGGGCGTCATTTCCTCGAAGAGAATTTCAGCATTTTTGTTCATTGAGATTTTTCCCACGTCTGCATTAATGCTTCCTCTGCTGAGACCCTACATTAATCTATGCAAGGCGATGGAAGTCATGTGTAGGGTCAAAGCAAAAGCTTTTGATCAGCTTCACCTGGTGCACATGAAATTCTTTAGTATGAAGTAGTTTCTCCTTAAATGGCAATTAAAGGCAAAAAATGAATATGCAAGGTTATTTTTTTCATATATACAATAAACTAGATTAATTTACTAATTAAGTGAAGGAATTTGCAATGCACATTACCAATATTCTGTATCTGACTTAATTAGCAAAAAAATTAAAAGTGATCCCTGAAACAAATTAGGTTTAGAGTTAGAATAATTCTAGAAGTTCCTCCAGCCATTTAAGAACACTTGTTTAAATAATTAACTGCTTTGTAACCTGAAGGTTGCTGGTTCACATCCCAGGAGGGTCCTTGCTATAGCCCCAGTGAGCAGTCGTGTAAATCGTTAAAGCAATTAAAAGCGCTTTCTGATCATATCTGCCAAACGTGAAATCACAACCGTGTATACGCTCCTTGACTCAGGCTTGCTCATTTTAATCAAATCATAGAACTTTCATCTCATTAAAACACTGCATTAAGAAGCCTGTTACTTCAATACTAAACCTGAGAAATGGCAGCCTAATGCAGTTGTGACATTTTAACTAAGGAAGTATTTTCTTCATCTCTAACCATAAAAAAAAAATCATCCATACTGCAAAATCAGTTATTCCATTATTTAATTGTTGTACAGCCTTAGGTAATTCATTAGATGAATGACTAATTAGTTTTAATTGAGTCAAATACTAATCTTGTATTACTAATTTGTTTAAGGAGAACACAGTAATAAAATGTATTACATTAACACCAACACATGTCAAACTGTATACACCCTTCACATCTACTCACAGATTACTGTCAAGAGATGTTCAGGACGTATTCAATTAATGGTTCCATTAAACTTACCAAATTAAAACTTCAGCTGAGGCCAAATGTAGCATACTGATTTCCTGAGACTGAGACCATCACACTCTTTTCAAACTCTCCTTCTTCCTTGGGAAACTGATCTTGTTTTTAGCTAACACAAACGTCTGAAGGGTGAGGATTACAAGTGACATATGAAATATATGAGGAAAAATTGACATGACTGGTGTGGTCATAATGATATCCTCAATTCCCATGGTCACATCTCACAGGTTTTCTACATGAAACTGTCAAAAACAAAATATCTGGCCTTGCCTTCTTCTCAGTAGTAAATAAGTAAACATTTTTATTTTTATACATTTTCTGTGATTCGTCTCTGAAAAGAGACGGCAGTAATATAAAAAAGATTTCTCACAAGATAAAAAAAGGTTTATTTCCTCCACTGTATTTCATAGGCCATAGGGTACACAATTCACATGTACCGAAACTTTCAGTCTTTGCTGGTCACAGTAAAAACATGTTACTTAGCCCCCACACCCCCCAAAATACAAGTGGCAGTTCTGGTCATCTGAATTTCCCCCCTACCTGTCAAACTCTATTTCTGTTTAGCTGATGTCTGGTACATGATTGACAGGCACAGGGTTGGCATTTACTTACATCTCATCCTCTGAAATGTAGCAGCAGCTTGCAGAAATGGACCTCGTTCAGGTGCATGTAAGCTTCTCCACATAGACTGGTCTTTTCTGACCCTTTTGTGTATTGACATGCTGTTGACCGGTCTATCAATAATGCACATCACCACTACTTTACAGGTATATGAAGATGGCCTTCATATAAATGTGACCTGTGCATGGGGTGCGATTACTAGGCTATGCATAGCCAGGGCTGGTTAACCCCCTCTTACAGTGCTCAGCTGCACCACTTAGGAAATTAGGAATCAAGGCCTAAAAATTTACCCACTTGACTATCAAAAACCCATTTCCACTAAAAGGACACAGGTAAGCTTATAGTTAAGTAACAGAGACAGTGTATTTCAAATCGGACAGTTTTATTCGAAAAAAAACACTTTTATTAACAATAAAATTTAAAATGCAAAAGTGGGGATGGAATACTGGCTACCACTCTAAAACCCTAAAAGAGGAATTTGATGAAATTGCCTGGGAAGGTTACTTTTGAGGTCCAAGACCAACACACCACACCTCAACCAACATGTCTGGTGCCTCTACACACAAACCCACACAATCACAGTCTGGTTCATTTTCACAGCACCAACACTTCTACGGCAAACTGTAGAACCCAGAAGTCATCCAGTAAAACCCTAGCAAACACTGCTAAAAAATCAGAAACCACAGCAGTAACAAAGCAAACATACCACATTGCAGTACTATATTACACACAACCACCAAAGCACAGTTCTGAATTAAATGGCTTCAACACTAATCGTGACCACCAACTATATACAGTGCAAGCCATCAATCTTTTGGCCTCATAGAACACACCTGGGGGAGTGGTCCAGAAAGATAGCCTACGGTAGCTGTTAAGGCACAAAAAGCACCACATTCAGATATACCATACTTCTGAATTATATGACTGAAAGCTGAAGCTGTTTCAGATAGAGTATTCCGATCACCAAGGTTCCTTGGATTTAGCAGTTCCACAAGTATTTATGTGTTGGTATTTTCTGTTTTATTTCTCCTACAAAATCCTGTCTACCAGCTGATGTGGGTCCTAAGGCCTTTTTTCACATCCATACAATTCTTTCCCCAGTCTTCCCTAATGGAGGAGAGCTGCACTGTTTTGGTAGAGAGATTAAATTTCACAGGTGGGATATCTAAACCGAGTACAAAGTGTAAAAGTAGATAGCCCACTTATTTCCATGTATTAAATATGCAGCAGGTCCTCACGTTTAACTATGTCCTCCCTTTTGAGAGCATGTTATTGTAGATTTGCGGTACCTTCCAACTGAAAAGCAATGGATTTTAAGAAGCCCACTTCACTGTTTTACTCGACAGAAAGGCTTTCTAAGGGTTTTGCGGGGATATAAACATACATTTTCAAAAAAAAAAAAACAAAAAAAACAGGAACAATGAGATGAAGCAGAAGTATGAATTTTCTTTTCTCAAAGCATTTTTTATCGGTCACCATACCTGAAGCTGGATGATAAAACACTAGTGATGAAGAGGGTCTCATTTTAATACACTGGGTTCTCTAAACAACTTGATTTTGAACAGGAAACCTAATATTTTAGAATAACAACATACTCAGATTTCTTATCGTTTCAAATGAATTGTCATAATAACTCTGGGGAAGACAATAGTCCTAATCACAGTAAATGATGCTGTATCCAACGCTACATGAAAACCATAGCTAATTATATGACAGCAGAAGAGTTCAGCAATTTTTAAATGGCATAAAAACAAAGGCTGTTGTTTTCCTTGAGTTTCGGCTCAGCTGTAAATGGATCGTTCAATTGTAAATGAAGTAGGAGACACCAATTCCTTTTTACCACCACACCCCATACCACATAAGTGGCTGGAAGGTCGACAGATGGGATTAATGTATTGTTTTTTAGAATGGAATAAAACACACACTCAGAGAAAAACATAAACTTCACACTCACACTTAGATGGTGTGGAAGGTCCAGCCGCCAACCAAAGGGGTGAAAGGCCACGGCTCTGCTTGTGGATTGCAATACAACCCCCATCAAAATGGGTATCCTGTTCTCGCTCTTCTGATAAGCTATAATAAACATACAAAGCATAAAACTAGACAACACAGATTCTCCACAATGGAAAACACTCCAGAAATTTCCTTGAATAAATACTGAAAATAACTTATAATAACAGCCTGAAGAATTTAAACAAAAAAAAAAACCTTTAACTGTTCTGTAGCTGCAGAAGGAGGTATTTATGCAATTTTAATGGGTCAACCATTTTAATAGCACTGAATGATGCCAAAAATTGCAGTGCAGCAGTGGAAATGAGTGGCTCTGTTGGTTTGTTGCCTTGTGCCTTCAGGGTTGGGGGATCAGTTCCCACCTCTACTTTGAGTGTATGGAGTTTGCATTTTTTGGGGGGTTCCTGCCACAATCCAAATTGGTGGAGTTAGGTGAACTGGTGACTTTAAATTACCTCTAAGGTACGCAATGGTGTTTGTGCCCTATAATGGAGCGGCATTGTAGCTAGAGTGGGAGCTTTGTGTCCTCGGTTGCCCGGGACAGCCTTCAGCTACCCCCCACCCCAGCCCGTATTAGTGGCTTGAAGACTGATGGAATCAGAAATGAAATGTGCTTTGCTTTTAATCACAAAAAAAATAATAAAGTTACAAGGTTTCACAGTTAGTACTGAGCAATACTGAGTGGTCGTGAATTTAAAAAAAAAAGTATTTGATTGGTAATTTCGCCGGAGACATTTTGGTTTCAGTACAACCACTTTAGCATGTTCTACACACAACAGTAAATAAAACCTGCAGTCCCATACATCACTTCAGGCGCCAGAAACGACCTTGGCAAGGAAGGCAATTAGAATGACCCTCGCCTGTGTGGTTCACATGATCTCAGGCTAAACGAACCTGTCTCCAAGTTCCATTGTTGTGAGAAGCGGTTAAAACGAAGATCCACCCACAGAGATCTAGGAACTGTCAAAACGTTTCAGGGAAAAATGCAGTGGTATAAAAACTGTCAGCCTCAATACCCTTTTGGGCCTCATGAGGTCCATACGTAGGAAAGGCTAGGTGTACTTTAACCACCCAGACACTACATACAAAGGCCGGTCCTCCTAAATGGACCCAATGAGAAAACAAGTTAGGGTATTTCAGACTTAAGAGGTGTAACTTTGAGAGAGCTTCTGAGGACAATAGCTGACAAGCAAAAAGAGTCTGAGTCTATAACACTTCCGTTGTGTCTCTTGTGGTGAGGAAGGAAAGTGATGCAAATCTCACGATGCTTTTTATGATATGCGACACGCTACCTTGACTTAGGCAAAACTGAATTGTTTCGGTCCAAAAGCAGCAGCAGAACATCAAGGGTCATCTGGGACTGTCAGGAGCGAGTGAGAAATTAAAAAAATAATGTTCAGGTAGATTAGAAGGAAATTGCTTTCCAGGAGGGTGATGGGACTGTGGCTAAACAACTTGGAGGGGTCCAGCTAAAATTGGGCTTCTCCAAATTGTTGAAAAAGCCCAGTTAAAATTCCACCTCAAAACCTGATACTCAACAATTGCCAGCAAACTTCACAGAGCTTCCTGGAGATGAGACATTGTACACAGTCAGGTATTCTGTAAAGGGACACACGTATGCTGAATGTATATTCTGTTCTTGTGTTTCACTTGACTTTCTCAGTTGGTCATACTTCGAGCAGATGTTTCAGCTTACATAATGGTGTGGATTCCGCATACATGCCAGCAAGGAAGCACTTCATTGTGCTGATAAGGTGGGCTTTCCTTGCCAATGAAAGCCCTACCCTCTTTCTCTTCAGCTCCAAGGTGATCCGCTCAGGGGAGGTGCACATTCAAGGTGTAAACCCCTCCATCCTGGTCCTACCCATGCTTCCCCCATTGTTCCCCCATATTTGCCCTCATAGTTTCATCCCTGGAGAGGCATGCTATCAACTCCATAAACCCATAAACTCCTTAAAGCCCATCAGCTGTAAATTCCCAAGACTCCAGGTGGCAGTAAATTAATACCTGATGGATTATAATTCACCAGAACTTATTTCTCCATCTCCTGACTCCACTCCAAGCACAAGGACTTTGGTAGGGCAGAAACCAAATCAGAGAATATGTCGATTAAAAAGACACCACCTGGTTTCTCCTTGTTTACTCACTCCATCCACAACTATGGCATGCACATTTTTTACAGCGAATTGCTGAGAAATTAAGCATATATATTTTTTTCCCACAACCAAAGCAGCAGTGCTAAAAATGTGCAACCTGCCCAAACTTTTTTTTTACTCAGAGGGAGTAAAAAAGAAAAAAATGGTTGTTGCCTTTCTTTGCTTTGATTGGTTTCCAGCCCAGCCAATGGTTATTCTATTACTGACGTGTAACATGGAATTGAACATTAGTGTAGGAGAAATGGAACGCCAGGAAGCAATCCCAATGTGCATTAAGGTGAAAGAGTGCTGCCCAGGACAAAAGTAGTACTGCTCAAAACTTTTTTTTTATTTCTGGGTAGAGTCCTTTTCAACTCCTTTAAATATCTTTCATGTCTCAAATGTTTATCCTGATGGCTACCAGTTAAATAAACTGAACAAAAATGAGATTAATTAAACAATGAAACAGCAATGACAGACATGAATGATAATTGGGACTTAAGACTAAGATGCACAGGATCAATGGAGGTCCAAACAGGAAGCAGCGGAGATTTTGTACTAATCTCATTCCAAGATGCCAAAATAGTTTGAGTGAAGATAAGGAGGCTTCTCCAACATCCTACAAGGATCTATCTTTAGATCCCCTTGCAACATCTGCAAGTTGCTGAAAGATGGTGTCTCATGAGAAAACCCAGAGAAGTTCATGTCTCCAATTTCCGGAAATCTTTTAACACAACAAAAGTGAATGTCAGCATGTGGTCTCTGTAATCCTGAACCGGGGGTCTTTTGTCCCACTGGCAGCCTCTTAATGTTCCATCCCTTGGGTGTTGGTTATTAACCCCAAACAAAAAGGATTACAACTTCGATGACCATATGGCAGAACTCACCCCATCCAGAACCACAAAACTTCTACACGGACAGTGCCTTTCAATATAAAAGTCTATGTTTCAGCCAAACAGAATAATGTTACATTTCCATTATTATGAAGAGCGACCAGAAAGGGGATCCCATCCATTTCAGGTTTGCTTTAGGCACACATACTGGGAAGTGTGGCTATTTGGGGATTCCGTATGTGGGGGTGAATTTTTGCTACAAGTGTGAGTTTGGCATTTACGCACTGGGGAAAACAGTCCTGTTTAATAACTTTGATCATATACACATTCTTTTATTAAGTGGATTTATTCCAAGAAATCTGGGTTGTTCAGAGCTCATTAATCACACAGAGGGAGACGTTTGCACGGCACCTGCACAAGAAGCTTGAAATTAATGATGCGTAAAAGCGGAGAACAATGGAGATGTTTGCTTTTCTCCTATTGGCCCATCCCTCAGGGTCTGAAGGCCAGGTCCTGAATAGAGGTATACAAGACGCAAGCACTAGCTCAATCTGCAGTGGTTGCTTCGCATTCTGGAGTGTCTGTGTTCCTGAAAAACTCACCAGCCCATGGTGTTCTGGTACTGGTTTGGAGCAAGGGCATGGAGAGGGCATCTTCTAATGCTCCAGTTCCAGAATGAAATCCTGAGGGATTTGCCAGCTTCTTTTTCCCATAGCTTTTTACAACATGGATTCTGACACTCCTTTTGTTCTCTCCCCCATCTCAACAACCATCTTTTCCCTTCCCCTGATGCCCTTGGAATGTGGCGCTTGACAATTTTTTGGCGTCCACTGACAAAGAAGAATAATTGGGAATGGACTGACTTTGTGTGTTGAGAGACTCCCATATTTGCTGCATATTTGTCTTTTTCCTAGTAGCTGTGACGGGTGTACAGAGAACAGAACTTATCAGGTTTCCCTCTTATGTGTGAGTGCATTGTGCTTTTACAATATACCAACAGCTGTTGGGAAGAATGCTGATATAAACTTATGCTGCACTTTTTGTACAGTTCAAACATGCATAATGCATGGTAAGCTTTTGACAGTCTTGGGCTACAGTCATAATGGTAACACCTAGAGTTTGCCCTGGGCAGCAAAAGTTTATGTCATTGAGTGACTTTACCTAGGACCGTGGTGAATTTCCTGTCCTCCTCTTCTCTGCTCTTTCTTCTGTCATCCCCTTGAAGTGATCTTGAATAACCTGACCCCATACCAAAACACACATACACGGTAATTTCCTTGACAGTACACCGTTGATGAGGTTGGTCAGGGATGAAGACTTCTATTAACCGAGTTGTTGTACTGGAAGGGAATTAGTGACCCATAGAGCAGGTTGCTCTCAGCTTCCCACATGGGCCTTTCTAGTAAGTCTCCTGGAAATTCTGCAGCCGAGGGCCAGACAGGAACTTATAAACATCTCCCATTGCTTCTACCCTTGCTCTACAATTCCTAGCCTTTTCTTTTTTTGGCTCCTTTTATTAAACCGAAAAATGCTGGAGTTTTTTTTTTTTTTCTTTCTTAGTTAATCTAAGAAATTCAATAATCTGTTGTTTTTTGTTTTTTTTTCTCAATCATATTAATAGTGGTCTTAATTCAGATTCTTAATTCCTAAGGATATGCAGAACAAGTAAGGATCATGAGAAAATATTTGCCAGACTATTTCCATTTTCATGTTTAATGAAAATGATACATTTATTTATGGGGACCTAGATTCTGTTATTAAGGTCAGTATTCATTCACGTCCTTTAGAGACTGAGAAACAAGGGCTCGGTGTTTCTGTCGTGTGTCATCTTCCATGTGTTAAATGGGGTACCTCTTTATTTTCTATTTGAGTGAACCTTTTCACCTGGACCTGCAGCTCTCTGACACACTTACCTGTAAGTTTTAAGGTGGGAGTATACTTTGTACAAAAAAGATGAAAAGACGTTGTTTACCCAACATTCCGTGTGCCACAGAAAAAAAAAAAAAACAACACAGACCTCATTGTGGTGATCACCGTGTCTTGTGCTGGCAGGGGGTCAGAACTTTGCTACTCAGCGTTTCTCTAGGTCAAACCACCAACTTTCTGCAATTGGTCAAAACATGTTATGTAGTTGGGAGTGCGACCTCATCACAGTTTTACTACTATAATGAGTGAATGTGAGAGAAAGCTGGCAGAGTTTGTTTGAGGGTATCCAATATGTAGGACAGATGTTGGCGATACTTTACATACATACGAATGACCAGCGATTTATTTTAAGTGTTTTATTTTTTATTTTTCTGCCTTAAACTTTTTATTGCTGAGGAAAGAATTTTGGCAGGGTCTCTGTTTTAAATCTCAATGCAATTAATATGGTGAAATTAAGCTCAGGGTTTAATAAAATAGATAAAAGTTTAATAATAATAAAATACGAAATCGTCAATAAACTTGGAGCAAGTCCCAAAATTGTGCAAAATCTCTGTTTGCCCCCTTGTGTTGGTGTGGTGAATTACACAATGTCTTTTTGTGTCTTTTCAAGTGCTGTTGTTTGTCTCAAACAACACGTTCGGCAGTGTTTTGACTTTGGCTAGTTTGCACATCTTTTGAAGTATATCCCAGTCCTTAGTTTTCTCCCCCTTTTGCAGGTGGCCCGTTGGGCCCTTTTGAACTTCCTGGCGATATGTTATATCTCTCTGGCCGGAAATCCTGTCACTTCACGTTCACCATGTCTAATTGAAATTTGGGAAAATGACTGGCAGTTGACTTTCAAGCATGAAAAAGGAGCCTCTCCCTTTTCTCTGTCGCTTAGATAACTCTCATTTAACAACCTTAGCCCTACAACAATACGTCTCTCTCAGATCCACATGCATCATGTCACTGCTACTATCTGTTACACTTATCGCGATAATAAGGCCTATAACTGATAATGACTTTATTCACTTAAGTGGAATGCAATTTTGTGCAGAAATTAATCTATCAGGTCACGGTAAGAGACTCGGTGAACATTAAAGAGTGTTAAAAGGGAGACATTCAAGGCATCAGACTGATTTCTGTCTTCTTAACAAAGTCCGCTGTTTTTCTGTCACTCTTATTTTGAAGAACACCATTTTGAATTTATGAAGATACTGCAATGTTTATTGCCTCAACGAAGAGAAATTGAGGCAAAAATTTTATGAAACAGTGAAGTCAACGGTCAGTTGAAGCTGCATGGCCTTGTTCAGAGGTAGAGAAATTTACTGGCTGCAGGAAGAAAACTGGTCTAACCTGTCACGAATCCTATTTTTCTTGACTTTATATGATTGCTTAGATAAGGGATTTTTATTCCTAGTCCTAACAGAAAATATTGTGCAGGTCATCCATCTCTTTTTAAACAGCCTCCAACCGCAGAACTGAGATAGAAATTGCCTAGGAAGACCATAATTGTTCATGTTTTCCTTGCCTTTCTAAATAAACTGGGGCTTGGGTCACCTGCCCATCCTGTTTGGAAAGTTCATCATAGCTCCATTTGTCCATGAGGGGGCGACGTAAATAAAATCGTTCAATTGTATTTGCTGGTGCCCAGCTCCTTTTTATTTACCAGCTGTAGAAGCCGATTCCTCACCAATATTTGTGCCCGCAAATGCTGCCATAAACTCTTGGCTATTATACTGTTGCAGAACAGCTCATGTTAGTGAGATACTGAAGAGGCAAACCTTAAAAAAAAATTAGTAGCTTTGTTTTCATGCAGTTGTGTAGTTTATTTCAGGGTATGTTTGAGGAACTAGCTTTATGGATTTAATTAGTTTTTGTATAGTTTTCCTCCTGCCTATATCTTTTTTTTTCTGTACAGATAAAGACCATTTTCTGTATTTCTTTATTTTTCATTAGCTTTGCTCGCACATTAGTTCTGTTTAAAGCCTAACTTTTAACAATAATGTTTTGCTCTATATATATACTTACCATTCACTATGTATTTATTTTCTGTATATAGCGTTTTCTTTGTCTGTACATATATTCTCTAAGTAGGCTAACATTTTGCTATACACTGACCCCTCATTTTGCATTTAAGTGGTAGGAGAGAAAGAGAAACAGAGAGAGAAAGAGAAATTGAGAGCCAGTTGATAATTTCACAGACTGCTGCCACACCACAGGACCCTGCCCATCAAAGTGCACCACGATTGTCCTTTAAGCATAGTATTAACCAAATTGATGCTTGTGGGAGACAGTCTGGTATCTGTTCCCCATAGGTATAAATTAAGGTAATTTACTCAACCAGGCATCAATCATAATGCTAATGAATTTGCCACAAAAATCAGACCATGGGAAACACAAGCTGGTCATTAGGGTCCCTTCACATCAGCGAATTACTAATGAACAGCACTGGTGTGGGGAGGTGTTTATCCGGCAAACTTTAATTCCTTTTGCTAACACCCGGGCTGTAGTATGATTCCAGGGAGCAGAACTGTGTGTTTACACCTTCAGAGTGTCCGCTCACAGCTCTGGGTGTGGCCCAGTGATGGACTAGCACCCCCTCCAGGGTGTCCTGCCCGTG
>JAACJT020000110.1:18293187-18318705 GCA_009936485.2 Gymnarchus niloticus | reverse complement strand
GCCCAGTGATGGACTAGAACCCCTCTAGGGTGTCTTGCCAGCGGCCCAGTGATGGACTAGCACCCCCTCCAGGGTGTCCTGCCCATGGCCCAGTGATGGACTAGAACCCCTCTAGGGTGTCTTGCCAGCGGCCCAGTGATGGACTAGCACCCCCTCCAGGGTGTTTGCCAGTGGCCCAGTGATGGAGTAGCACCCCTCCAGGGTGTACCCTGCATTTCATCTGATCCTTCCTGGAATAGACTCCAGGATAATTGTGAATGTGTACTGCATAATTCACCATTAATGATGGATGGATGGATGGATGGATGGATGGATGGATGGATGGATGGATGGATGGACTCCATTTGTATATGGGCCTATCCCAGTCAGACCTAGTCCACATCTCTTGTGGTTTTACAACATTTTTGTATTTTAACGCTTATTTGGAGTGGCCGTGTGTGAGTGTAACAGTAGCACATTAAGACAACTGAGACTCCATGAACTCTATGATAAAACACAGGTATGTAGACAGTCAACACCTACTACAATAGTAGCTTACAGACAGAACAATGATATGATTGTAACGCCTGTGACATTCTTGATTTGGCACAGAATGAAATAAGTAGCCTTTGTCTGTGCAGTGATCTTACGAGCAACCTAAAACATGCACACACAAAAAACCCACGGTAAAAAATTTCAAGAAACAGTAATGTGGAAAAACAACCAGATTAGCCACTGAACGTGCTAGTAAATGTATGTTATATATTATGTTATATATTTGGAGACACTGCCATGCATGTATGTACATTACATGACTAACATCTATTCATCTTCTATCCATTTATCCAGATCAGGACCACGGGGGGTGGGGCCTCTAGTCTATCCCAGACAGCATAGGGCACAAGGCTGTGGAACATCCTGGACAAGATGCCAGCCCATCACAGAGCACATGCACACCCACGCAAACACACTATGGGCAAATTAGGGATGCCAATTAGCCTAACTGCAAGTCTTTAGACTGCAGGAGGAAACCAGAGTACAGAGAGAAAAGCTGCCTGAACATGCAGTTCCGCAAACACAGAGTGTAGCCGACGTGACAAACATGCATAACCAAAAGTGAACTGCACTTTCAGCCTAGCCCCAGCTGATGCCATTTGCACTTTAATTGAATGAAAGGCTTTATTATGATTGTAAAAATCACCCAGTGGCTACCTTATGCAGTGCCATTCCTGTGTATGCGTTGCACGATGAAAATGGTCCTCTTCACTAACTGGGGATATACATTGGGTAGTGGGCGTGGTGGACTTGCTAAACAGCGGTCCACTAATATGGCTGTTTTAATGAGACTGATGCCTCGAGATTTGATTATAATGAGAGTGTCTGGATGAGTGAGTACAAACGTTACTGTGCATATATTGCCTTTGGCAGCCATTTTCATCCAAAGCAGCTTATACCATTTTACCTATTTATGTGGCTGCTATACTACAAGTGCTCCATTTTAGTCACTCAATGGTACAACAGATTTTCCTTAAAGTGACTTGAGCATTGTGCCACCTTCTGCCCCGTATGCCTTACACATGCAGCGGTTTTTGTTGGATTCAGTGCAGGGGATATGATTCTGTTTTGGAGACCACTTGCTTGACTGGGATTTTTCTTGTTGATTTAGTCCACCCTTATTCTGGCTTTATAAATCGACCAGCAAGCCCTGTTCGTTCTCTCCCCCCACCTGACTCGACTCGACCCTAATTCCCATTCTCATTCTTTTATCATCTGCTCATGACTCCCTTGGTTGCAGGTTATGTCCCATTGTGTCGGTCCATCCCCAGTAAAGCAACGTTTCTTTTCCCCTCCCCAAGTCACATGGTCTGTCCCACCCATGTTGTTAATCTCCACAGATCTGTCCCCTTTTCCCCACAATATGAAACTTGTGAATCTCTCTAGCTGCGTGACGATTTTCAAGCTGCAGGGTTCCACTCTGAGGTGCCTGCACTCCTAGGAGCCAATCAGATGACAGCTAACCCGACTTGCAAAGGTGGGGGCAGGGCAGGGGGTGGCAGGCTCCAGTCAAAGACAGCACTGCCTTGAGGGATTGTGAGAGAACATTGCCTTGTCATCACGATGCTGGGGGAGGAAAGTACTGGTAACCCCGCCCCTGTCAGATTACCCAGACATACACTGAAATGAGCATGATGTTTAATCGCATTGCTGCTGATGACAGCTTCAGCCTTCTGGAAATGCAGGAACAATTCCCGTAATGTGGTCACACCCACGAAAAACAACCAATGGTGAACCAGTTTAGTGGCAAACTAACGGGCTTCAGCAAAGCACCATGCAGCATGGCTGAATGTTTTTACAGACCTGCCTCTGTTCTGAGCCAGGTTTTCACACTGCCGCCTAGACAGAACTGATGGAACCCGCACCGTGTATTTCTGTGGAAACGCCAACCTGAAGTGATGCTCATCCCACACGAGCCTACTCAGGTGGTGTTAGATTTACACTGAGTTTAAAACGATCCTGAATGAATTCTTCCCAAGCTTAGGAACTCTTTCAAAAGTCATATGACCTCATCCCAAAACAAGGGTGGAGATTAAGTAAATGAGGCATTTAGAAGTTAAGAATTAATCCAATGAACTATTTTTAAATATGCTTGCACATAAAAACATTTGCTATATAATCTTTTTTTTTCAGGTTGTTAGTTAACGTGCATTACATGCTCTAGCCAGAGACAAGTAAGCAATAATCCATTACCCTTTACACTTCTTATTAACCACGCCCCATGGTTTAGTTAACAGGATAATTAAATTGAAGAGAAATAATTCTGACGTCCACAGGTTTGCTGAGGAGTTCTGGAAGGCCTTGACAGCTGCCATAATAGCAGGGTGAGACCCCTCTGATTCTGCTGTGTTGCCCAGCTAATAACTTATTACATTACACACTCCCACACACAGAAGAGCAATGCACAGCACTTAATTACACATTTCAAAGTGTTCTCCTTTTTCCTTCCTGTTTTAAATAGTGGATGTAAACCTTTAATTTTCCATAGTGGGGATGAAGGGAAAAAACTGTTTCAACTTTAATGAAGACCCACAAAACCTTTACATCTTTATAGGTTTCTGGCAAGCACATGGAAGACGACTAAAACATGTAGTCTTTACAGGACCCTGACAGGCACAGAGAAGACAAGTGAAGATTTTACTCATTTATTAAATTTCAACAGGCATACAGAAGATAACGAAAACCTTTATTCCTTCATAGATCCTTCGCAGGCACAGAAAAGATGACTAATACTTATATTCCTTTATAGGTCCCTGGCAGGCTGCATCAGCGTGCAGAGTAACGCAATGATTAAAAATAAGACAGTGTCACAGCCGTCTTCAAATACCGCAGTGTTTGGTCCGTGTCGACTTGCATTATGTACCCGGTATATCACTGCCAAGGACAGAGCGCAGTGCTCCGACTCTATTGGGAAGGCACGCTTCATTCATTCTGCTGGGAATGCAGGAAGATACAAACAGTCTATAGCCAAATAAATACACAATGCGGCCCATCCATACTCTTCAAAGGAAGGGTCTCTGCAGAACATTGGATAAAGAGTTTAGATTTACAGCTGTGATTATTGATTAGTTTACTTACTTGCACATGCTGTCATGTTGTACATTGTTTCATAAAAGCACTTGTCAGAGTAATGGATGGCTTTGGCTTCACTCCTCTGTTCTTGTGCTTCCGAACTTAAGTGCTGTTTTTGTAGCTATCAGTCATCACAGTCTAGAAAATGCTGACGGCCTCAGTGGACCACTTTTTGAATTCAGTCCTTAGGTTCATAGGTTTGGGACCAATAGACTGTCACCATTTTGCTTCAGCAAATGTTTAAAGAATTCACAGTCAGGTATAGCGTTCCCCATATCATTGTTGTGAGCCTGTTGCCTGTCTTGTTATAAACATTGAAAGGTGAGGACATTTTCCACAAGCATATTGTCAGCTGGCATTGTTACTGTATGCTGGTGACGACAGAGACACGCCCCCCTGCCCTTAATCAGACATTAGCAGCTTTTAAATTAACTCAGACACACTTTCTTAGGCTTCAGTGTGAACTTGGATGGTTTCTGAGTCAATACAGATATCTCAGTTAAAGAGTGCATTCTTGCAATTGATATAGACCTAACAGTTGCCTTTTCTGTTATAAATACATCTAAAGTATCTTTCTTTCATCTGTGGAATCTACTCAAGACCAGAAAAAAATAGTCCATGAATGAAGCTAGTGAATACATTTATTACCAGAATGCTAGACTGCTGTCACGTTCAGCTTTTCAGCCATGCAATTGTGTCTCAAATATATTTTCAGCTATTACAGTGTGTAGCTTAAAATTATGCAATACATAAGTCCCATGTTTGAATCCCTCTCCCAGCTGCTGGTCAAATTTAGAGTAGAATGTGAAGGTGCACCTCATGTTTTAAACCTTTAAGTGGACTTACAGTAATGAATCCTAGGGACCTGTGTCTCCCATTCACTCCTCCATCATTATATTGTTTACAAGATAGTTGTGTTGTCCTGTTTTGGGGAAAATTAAAAGCACAAAAGGAGTACCTGAGGATGTCATGGCTCATCCAGGAAAAACATTGCCAGCTGTGTGGTCAAAGCTATGTCCCAGACAGCAAACTTTGGTAAATAAACTTGGACGTTAAAAACAAGCCGAGCAACATCAGAGTAGCTCCTGCTAAGCCTTTTACTTCTTTAACTTTGACAGACTGTAAAACAGATCGTTCTCATTTTGGGTTTTATAAATATATTTCCCCGACCCAATTAATATTTCTAGAAAGCACAGAATGCTTCAGAATCATAAGCCAGCTCCTATTTAAAAAATAATAACAATATCTGAACAGCTAGCTTGTAAAGTTTGAACTGATTAATTCTCAGGAGTTTCTTAGATTTTTAAAAATAGCTCCTAGCCACATTTTGACAGCTGAATTTGCTTTTCACTAATCCTTTCTTTAAAAAAATGTAAAAAATAATTATTGTATGATCACAGTGCCCCAGTTGAGCAGTGAAACAGTAGTTCCTGTCTCTAATAACATTGAACTGGTGTAACAGAAAGTTGAAAAATATAAAAAATTTGTAGATTAAAGAAGGAAAATTTTTTATTAGATTATATTAGAGTCAAAAGTATATTTCCTTGTTGGAGAACAGTGAACAGGCACCGGGGATACAAAAATACTACTTTCCGCACAGCTCAAACCAACATGGGTGGATTCGTCAAGAAATATCCACGCGTTGACATTTTTTCAGCTTAAACCATGGAAGGCTGCAAAAGCTGGACTAGCAGTATATTCACGGAGGTGGGATGAATGGATGATCGTGACAGAAACTGAAGGCTTCTTCAGCACCCTGCCACACATGAAACGCAGAGCACTGCTTCGCATGTTTGACTCCTTGGGTGTCCTGCTGATAACCCATTTGGACGCCCACCGAAACACAGCCTGCATGAATATCATTTGCTATGGTGCTCAGTGAAAAGTAAATTCATTGTTGCTGGCTTCGGAAGATTCACTTTAGAAAACCCAGACTATGCTTTGACAAATTTGTTTTAATAAATATGCTTTTCTCCATAACCCTATACTGGATGAGCAGCTGGAAGACAGACAGATAAAATATGCTTTTGACAACCAACCTAGTTTTTTGTACTGAGAGACTTCTTTGAGTGTTTGTATACATCAGCATATTATGAGACTTATAACACTAACTGTCAGCCGGGCCCTAATTAGTGATGTTGACACTTTTGTTTATTTTACTCCATCCTTATTTCCAGGATGAGGATGTAGGACTGTTTTGTGATAAACAGGACCCGTGTCCAACATGTTCTTTGAAAAGAATTCGTTAATTGTGCTTATTTTGGAAAAAAAAAAAAAGTGTCCTTGTTTTTTCTTCCAATCTGGACACCAAGTGTTAATGAATAATTGGGATTAAATGTATCAAGCTGCATTTCAGGATGAATGATGTACAGCCTGCCCATGACTCTCCTTTACTGAGTGTATGGTCCTCTTTCCTGTTTGAAAGACGCTTCCTTGCTGAGTGATACTGTGGTCTCACACCACCATGCTTGTAGGCTTGACTACCACCCTGCTTATCTTGTCAAGTTTATTTTACCTTCTGTGTTTTCTCCAGTTGCTCTGCTCCAGGCGAATCAGTGACTCTACCATTAGCAGGTGAATACATGCCCTACGATGGTCTGTCATCCCACCCGGGGTGCTCCCTGCTTCTGGGGATAGACTCCAGGCTCACTGACACCGTGAACTGGAAAAGTGCCTATGGAGAAAGGATAGATGATTGAAAGAAGCTTCCAGCACTACTAATACCAGAACGGGAAAAGGTGGGAATCTTGGCTGATATCTTTCTGAGCAGAGCATCTAACATGACAGTGAAGCTGAAGGCACGATGAAGGTCTGAAGGAACCACGACCACAGATGAAGAGAGAAGCCTGATGTTTTGCCTCTGGCTCTAACAGTCGGCTGGATGCAGAAGTGTTCTGCGCAGGTCTGACTTCTGTGGAATGCGCTCACAATTGTGGGGAAGACTCTCTAGGGAGCCATTTGAGTTTTATGGAGTAGGCGGGGTGATTAACATCTGAACTGTGCCTAGCGGAGGGCTCCTGATGGATGAACGGCCATCGGCTCGTGCCGGAGAGGGGAACCGCGGAAAAATACTGTAATGAATCGCCACGGATCTCACACAACGGCAGTAGCGGTCAGTTAAAATTAAACATATTATCTTTAATGCACCAGATCTATGCTCTGTGTGTGCGAACATTTTAATTTTTCCACAGAGGGCAACCGTACGGTGTCCATCAGAGGAGATATCTTGTGAGCTCAGCTCAGCATGAGCTCCACCCATTATTAGATGTGTCAGTGGCTGAAGATTAAGATCAGGAATTTGGATGTTTGTTCTATGTTTTGTCTGAAATGTAGTGTACTGGATCAGACAGTTATGGAATGGCAGACAGAGACACGCAGGTGGAGAGACAGATTAAATCAGAGACAAAGAAAGAAAAAGACAGAGAGACATCTACTGCAAAGAGCAAGAGTGACAGTGAGAGAGAGACGAATGAAAATGCAGTAAGAGACTCAGGGAGACAGACAGAGAGTGAAGTGTAGGGAGACAAAGTAACAGAGACAGAAGGAGATTTAGTAAGAGAGGGTCAGAGAGAGAGAAAGAGGGAGACAGAGTAAGAGAGAGAGATGAACAGTGATGCGGTAAGAGAGACAGGCACAACGTCAGGGAGTGACATTGTAAGAGAGACAGAGGCAGATGGCAATGCAGTATCAGGAAGAGACAGTCAAACAGGTGTATTGAGGAAACATTGTTTCATTACCTAACAGTCTATTTTTCAGGTTAGCTTTTTGTAACATTCAATATAACTCAGCAAATTGTGCCTACAGCTAGGTTACAGTAACTGCAGTTAGTTTTAGTAGCATTAAAATACAACACTGTGGTAATTATTATTACAATTATTGTAATTGCTGTTTCTTTTTACATAATTATTTTGGGAGAATGGAGTTGTTTTATCTGTCTCCCACAGGCTGGTACTAAGCATGCCCGGTTAGGCCTGTGAGGGGGACCATGTGGAGCAGGTGAGTATTGGAAACAGGAAGGGGGGGGACTCTGACGGATATAATCCATTTCATCTTGACACACACGCTCCCTCCTGGGGACCTGCCTTTCTAAACCCTGACTTTGATTGGCTCTTGAAAATCCCGCCTGTGGATTGGATCCAATAGGGACTCTCGCAAGGAAAACTAAATGAAGGAGAAGCAGGTGAAGCTTTCTGAAGCTGAAAAACCGTTGGCCATTGGTGATTGGGACTCAGAAATATATTACTAATATATAAAATATATTTAGATTATACCCTATTTTATCTTTGTATGTTTTTGGCCAAAATTATGTGGAAAGGTCAATTAATTATCGGCATTGACTAATTAAGCCACACCCATTGCTGACACAGATGTATAATTATTCACACATCCAAGCAATCTCCAGCAACTGATTTTACACACACCTTACAGTGCAACCTAGACACATCATCAGTGATGGAACCTGAGGTCATCGGCTGTTTCGGGTCTTTCAACATCATACACCCTCACCCAGGCGACCCAGCTAGGGGTGATCAGTCCCTGACTTGTGTCTAGGTAGCTTATATGGCCCATGGGTCACATGAGTCCTCTCAACAGACATCGCCAGTGCAATGGGTCATCCTTTTGGCTATAAAGTCTATGTCGATATGTCATAATGTTTAGGTATGTTTGTAATAGTTTTACAGCAGCTAATTAGGCACTCATCCTAAATATTCTGTTTTATTTAGGTTTATATTGCTGTCCACATTATTATCTTCATTTTGATGTCGTTCCTCACAGGCATCCTAACGTACCATTGTGAGAAGGTCTGATATATTAATAATGGAAGTCAGTTCTACTGTCTTGGATCAGTAACAGGCCAACAATAACTTTGGGACTCGTTTAACCAAACTAAACAGCAATTGGAGAAACAATTTTTCCAGTTTGTTTGAATTCATTACTCTTCACGCAGATATAAAGACCCCATCTGGCAAATAAATGAGATTCACTTTTCACATTGTAACCTATCCTCACATCATAATCCATCCTGTAGTGAATTTCCCACTGCCTTAGGTGTCCTCCCACTTTCTTACATTGATATGCCTTTTTCCAGCGCTAAAACCATGAAGCGAATCTCCATTGTCAGAGACAGCACATTGCCGATGCTGACCCCCTGGCTATCCATTAGCAATTCAACTTTGCTTCCACCCACTTATGGTCTTAATAAGACGATTGTTAGTGAGGTAATACAATGTTAAACTAAAATGCGTAGAAATCCAGAGAGTCGTGGCTTCAAGCTACATTACCCGTCGGAACAAGAGATTTTAATTTACTTTTACTTCATCCTTCTCCTTTTACTTCGTGACACTGGTTGAGCAATTAAATTTGGTGTTTTACACAGGAAGCAGACAACCTATACTTAGTTACTGTCCAGTCGGCCTCATCGCATACAAAAGCCGAACATTTCCCATTTTCCTTGCAAAATGATCCATGTTAGTCCATTAAGGCCCTTGCAGCCACAGCGTCGATCACTCAGAAAGCATTTTGTCAGCCTTTTGCCTCAGTTTTTAGGTTCAGTGCTTAGACATGATGGTATTAAAGCGTTAGTTCTGGTGAACATTTATTGTCAGATCATTGGCTTCCACCTTCCACATCCCACAGACCGTACACAGCCATGCTGGTGTGTACAAGTACATATACTGTAACTCTGTAATTTTTTTTTGCTGCTACTATTTTTACTTTCTATTTTATTGCTGTCCAATGTTTCCTATGATAATATCCAGCCACCCCTTCACAACCCTTTCCTGGATGAGTAGCTGGAAGATAGATGAATTGATAGCTATTTTAACGCTAAGTCAGGAAAGCAATGCACGCCGACCATTTCGGTAATCGTCTTTTTTGTTTTTCCCCTCTCCTTTCCTGAGGCTTCCGTCACGTGATTCCTCGTGTACTCTGACCTTAGTGAGTTTTTACAGGAGAAGCTGCAGACAGTAAATCTTCACCAGAAATGTGCAGCGCCCCGTTCGGAGAGAGGCCTTGCCTAAATTGGCATGAGCTGAAAACTATCATCCATGTACAAAAGCCAGTGGATGAAGATGCTGCTTATGGGGTTACTGTCACAGCACATGTAAGAATCAATGCTGCGGGAATGAGTTTGCAGAAATAAAATGGTATCTGAATGTCTGAAATGCACGAATATCTCTCCTTTCTTTAAATACCAGCATTTCCCTTCTCTGACCCCTGTTTTTCTTGCCCCAGATTCTTTCTTCCTCACTCTTCTTTTCTGCTCCATTATAATTCCTGCCTCTGGTCGCCCCCAAAATGATAATGTGCAATCTTTTCTGATAGGTGTCTTCACCGCAGTCCACCATGTTATTCATTAGCCAAAATTAAGTGGTTACTCAGTCAGAAAAGAAATGAGCAAAGTTACATTAAGGAAATCAAGAGACGCACACAGAAAAGACAATCAAGTGTTTCCAAGCAACCAGCTGCTTTTACAGTTGGGCCTGGTGATCTTTATATCGTTTATCTAGCTGGTGGTTTTTTTTTATGAAATGTCAGTAAAACCTAATGCAAACTGGGCTTAATCCAAGTCATGACACAGATTTATGCCAAGATGGATCTTCGCCATGACAATTGATAATAAAAATTATTGCATTATACTGTAAGTACCACATGTAACAAGGCTGGTCATAAACGGTGAAGACCCCTAAAGTCTGTATCAGTTTCAGTTCAGTTAGCAAGGGGTCTGCACAGAGCAGTTGATTGACTCTTATTAAGGCGTGTAAAAACACGGTGGATGATGTGGGACAAATAATCCAGGTTGTGTGGTGGATCTGATTAACGATGGGACAAATGTGGCTCCAAAACTCGGGGTGGGTGGGACTATCCCAAAGTACCAATCAACACTGGTGCTAAATGAGGCTTCAAAATCCTAAGTGGGTAAAAATATCCCAAACTACTAATCAATGCTAGCTCTAAATGAGGCTTCAAAACCCATGGTGAGCTGGTGCTAGCGTCCGCATTGATTGGTTCAAGCATACATCCACTCACCACAGTGTTTTGAAGCCTGATTTGTCCCATTACTAGATCTGATGTCTTTACTCCTGCCCCCCAGCACAGTCATGCCTATGGTTACCCACCAGTTTGATCACCGGCTGGCTTCTCAGATACTTCCTGGTATCATGTAGTACCGTAAACAATTGTTAAGTTTATACTATTGCATTTGTTATCTTATTACTGTCTTACTCAGATCTCAGTTTTGTTTTTCCCTTTTGGCATTTTAGCATTTTCTATTGTAATTCCTCTGGAAAACAATCATAAATCACTGCAGAATCTTGTAAAATCAGTATATAAAATTTGATTGATTGGTACTTTAACTTAGGCATCATGGTTCTTATAGCATTGCATCAATGATAGTAAACATGATAATTCAGTTATGATAATTATAGTCATTTAATTTTATGTATAATATTTTGATACACCCCCCCACCCCAGCTCTACGTGTTGTGTATCCCTACTAGTTGTGCTTAGGTATGTAATTGTATTTGTTGCTAGTGTTCTTGGATCATTTGTAAAAACGGATGTAGCAATAAGTTTCCTTTAAAATGATAAAATGTATAAATATTCATCAGAATGGGTGTGATATTTAAATAAAGACACATTTTTAACTGCCTGGGGACTTCTGTTCGCTGTAAGATCACTTCATTGTTGTAACATTTATTTCCATGGAGTTTCCATGAAGAATTCAGTTTGCACAAAACCCCCCAGATGAAAAACTAACACCCATTTATGCCGTACACACAAGAGTTCCCTTTGGCTCGATCTCACATGGGGCGCCAGGGAACGAGCTACCTGTACAACTATAGGTAGGTGCCGTTCCAATACGAAAAGTCAAAGTTGGTTGGCTGCAGTAGCTGATATCCAACATGCCAGAGCAAGCAGCCAAGGTAATAAAAGTACAACTTATGGGAACGGTTTAACGGACTTCCCAAATGAGGTGAAAACGAGAACATGAATATGACAGATGGTCTGACTTGTGTCAGTTGACAGGATACCTAGCGTTGGCACATTGGCTTAGCCTGATTTGCATATGCTTTTGTGTAATAAATTATCCCACCATCTGGTGAGTTTTTGAGCTTTTGTCTCACCTCTTAAATCGGAATGGAGCAACATACACACACCACACCAAAAGTTTCATTTTGATCTTTATTCTGGTCCTCATTTAAATTTTAAACACTGCCAGGTTTCCAAACGAACACATTTGCCACTAAAATCGGCTAAATTGCAAGATGAATAAATTACATCTGGGAACAACCATCCTC
This sequence comes from Gymnarchus niloticus, assembly GCA_009936485.2. Lineage (NCBI taxonomy): Eukaryota > Metazoa > Chordata > Actinopteri > Osteoglossiformes > Gymnarchidae > Gymnarchus > Gymnarchus niloticus. The sequence goes on along the minus strand of JAACJT020000110.1, from coordinate 18,306,799 downwards.
AACCTCTTTCTGGCACAGTGAGACTCATGGTTTTCCTATTGAAGGTCTAAAAATAGACTCACAATATAATGAGTGGGTAATGTCAACTTGTTTTGTAATGTATACATAATTCTTCGTAACATAGGTCAGTCGCTGGAAATTACATGTTTGCACAATGCATTCTGTGGTCGATTTAAACTTCAAAACAGACAAAAAGATAAATCCATTCGTCCAGCCATCAGCCAGGACATGGGAAAGAGCATTTATCTTTCTGATAGCTGTAAAAACGTTTGGCGCTGTCTTTAAAGATATGAAAACAGAGGCACTCAGTGTTTGATCTAGAGCTTGCTGTTCCTAATGCATTATTTTAATGCTTGTGAATAAAGGTGGAATTCTGTTCATGGCCTTTGCGATGGTTCCATTTCTGTCTAATGCATCTTTAATATTTTTCAGCCCAGAAATAAGAGAAGGATATTTAAAAAAAAATAGCCTTCCTTGAATTTGCTTTCAAGATGTATTTGCATATTGTAGAACTTAATAACTGAAATCCACATTAGCGTAGGACCAGAATTCACAAGTCCACGTTACACGGCAGGGGAAAATGTATTTTCAACCATGCCAAATTCTCCTTTTAACATGTTGCTATAGAGCCCACTGCTTCAAGTATCCCTGTTCACAACAGATGCATGTTTCTGCTGAGATACAGGAATAGTAAGATATCAATATTAAATGTGAAAATGGTCTTATATGCAAACAATCCATGACTAATTGACTAATGAATAGGCTAAATTAGTACCCCCCCACCACATTTTCCTTTTCACTGAAGTCTTTTCAACAAATTCAGATGATGTTATAGCCCCTTTAAAAGGTCTTTCACATATTCTTTTGGGGGATAAAAGAATCTAAACAACCCAGGACCAAGGGAAACTGGTGGCAGTCTCATAAATTTCATAAATTTATAATTTAAAAAGCGCATTCAGGTACGAAGGAATCAAAAATGCAGCCCTGCGGAAAATCACTGTTGATATCAACCCTAACATGCTGGAACTACACGAGGGCTCTCTCTTCACTCGGCTCATTAATACGCTGCCGGCGAGTTTTTTCGGCGCCCCCGTGAAAGAATTAGCAGAGCAGAAAGCGATCGTTCTATTTGCAAATCGACACACTACAACTGCATCAATGTAGAGCATGAAGAAAGTTCGAAGTTTAGAGACAGAAAAAGTGTCTGTATTGCACAGTAATGGTTCAAGGTGCAAGGCCCTCGCTGCTGCAGTTACACAGTCTGATTCTCCAGGAATATCTTTGGCATTATTTTCATCTTACTTATGGAGCAGTCTTTTGTTTTCTGCAGTAGTGAATAGTGACTGGCCAGTAATGTGGATTTTTTACATTTCACACTTTCTTTCTAGGGTTCAGGACATCCAATTGAATCATTCATACTTTTCAAAGTTCATATATCACTTTGTCATCAATTTCCAGTATAGGACATAGTTGTTAACAAACTAGATTCATGCTCCAATTACAAATCCCAGGGCATATTGCAATGCATAAATCTAAAAAATCGAATTCTAAATAAAGTAGTCCCATCTTATGGAACCTGACAGGCTGTCCCGGGAACACACAGTAACCTTGAGTTATGCTTTGTTGTACTCTTCTAATTACCCACTCTTTCTGTCTGTCACTATGCCAGACATCATCGTCAGCGACGCAAAGTACACAATTAATCTGCGAGAGACATTCCATGTTCCTGTCTGGTTTATGTTGGAGATCATCAGCCATGCTGCTCAAGGGAGTCTGTTTGGGTAGTCAGTGCACATGCAGTCTGAAGTCATTCAGTTTGGCTTATGTGGTGCTCCAGCAATTACCACTATAATGCATGCATATATATACCTGTATACTGTACAAACAGGATGAGTTCATTTCAGATATATAACAAATCCAAACAGTCCTGCTGTGGACTGATGCTTTGTGTATCATAAAATGGAAATGTTTAAAAGTTATACAATGTAGTTGGTCATCCTGATTCCTGAATAAAAATGTGAGAAAATGTGAGTAGTTTAGAATTTTTGCACAAGCTAATATTGCTTAATAGATGGTGTATTCCACCACACAAACTTCTGATGAGTTTCTATCAGCTGTGTCTGGTTATTTTCAGTTTCTGGTGGTGATTAACTAGGTATGTATCAGACTTGATGGACAAATAGGCCTACTGCTAACAGTTCCCTTGTCGTATCCAGCTAACGTGCACACCAGCTGTTGGTGTGTGGGCGTCGTTAGCTAGCTACCAGCTTTCACAGCCAGCAATACCTAGTCTGCCTTGCCTGCAGGCTCAGGTGAGGAGCATAGCCTTAGCCAACATAGTTACACTTATCAGATGAGCTTAACCTCTTAATCTCCCCGTGGTTAACATCTGTGCCTCCCGGGCTTGGGGTAGGTGGGTCACTGGCCTGGATCCTCATCCTCATGGAGCCTGTGGTGCAGTAGGCCTGTCTTCATCAAAACCATCTGCTGTGACACACCTCTTGGAGGTGGAGGACTCTGGAGAGCTCTGCGGCATGGATCCCAGCAGGTCATCTCATAAAAGTCATCGTTTTGTTTGTCTGCTGGAGAATTGCAGAGCCTTGCTATCTAAATCATAGACGCAATAATGAGAGTAATAGCTAATGAGACTCATCACTATACAAAAAGTGACGGTAATGAGAATAGCTGCTGATGTGGGGGCTAGTTGCGGAGAAAGTCGATATATCCACCAAGCTTCACTCACATCACCCATTTCTAAGGGCTTCTTCATCTTCAGCCTGCACAAGGGTGGCTTTAGTGTCTGTGACCCCCATTGTGTGCCCCTTTCAGACAAGTCTCCACAGGCAACACGGGGCGGGGTTCCAACCAGCCCCATCTTAACATCTTAGGCCCAGCACTGTCATTTTCATAATGTTCCCATTTCTTTCACTGCCATTTGGTTTCTGTTGAGTCCCTCTCCCAAGCTTTCAGTGTGACTGCCGGATTGCACGCTGAGATTCCGGTTCCGATTTTATCCATTCCATCGTCCCAGCACTGGCACGTTCTCTTCTTTCCCCATCAATGTGTCATATGCTTCTGAAGTAAACAAATGACGCTTCCTTGGTGTCCTCACATGGCCGGCATTTTGGGGTGGCTGGCCGTTAGTCTATATTGAAGAGTTAGGATTTCAGTCTTGTTCACTTGTCTCCTGTGTTTGAAGAGCAGTATTTATAAGAGAAAGGTGTGAAGTGTCAATTCGGCCGCATTTACCTTTGCCTGCCTCTGGGTTACAGCATATCAATGCCTTGTGGTTTCTGTAATTATGAACTGCATAAAATGCCAGTGTGAGTCCTTTGTTTTCACTTTTTATTCATTACCTCCCCAGCGAATTTGGGGAGTGTTGTGCTGAATGTGCACTTTTTGATGACAGAAAGTTGGCGAGAAATGTGCGAGTGTTTGCGTGTGCGTGTGTGTGTGTCTTCAAACTCTACTCAGCCTGTTAGGTCAAGAAAAATGTGGAAAAGTGAAAAAATTTGTATGGAAAACCAAAAATCTTCTGCTGTATTTAATGTCCACCGAGGTCCTATGAAAAAACAAAGATCCTGTTCTGTGGTCAGAGTCCTCTCAGGTCCTATTAAAAATCAAAGTTCTCTTGGGTCCAGTCCTGTGGTTGCAGTCTTCATGGGCTCGATGAGAAACAAAAGGTTCAGTAGTAAAACCAATCATGGATAAGCTCCTTCTTAATCCAGCCCAATTGAAATCAACAGAGAAGATTTTTCTCTTATCAACTTTTTACTGGAATTATCATTCCTATTTCCAATGTCTCACCAAGTGTACCATCATAAAGTGGGGTCATCTACATTATCCAGTTAGACACAAACCCTACATGGTATGCAGAAAATTAAATGATTTTACATCCTTTTAAAACAAATCATCAACCTTTCAAGTAAATGGTACCGTAGTATAAGTTTATTATTGAATGTACCAATTACTACTTATTCAATAGAAGGTGACCGTTTTTCCTAAACCACATGTCCTTGGACTGTGTGAGGGAACACCAAAACCTAAACACTGTTCTACCCTCGCTCCCTCGTTCCCTGGTTCCTCCCCCCTGCTGCCTGGTTTCCTCGTGCTGCACCTGATTGCTGTGGTGAGCCTGATGGCCTCGTTGCACACCTGGTGCCTGTTGCCTCGTTAAGCATGTGGTTTCCTGGTTTCCCTAGGCTAATTCCCTGTGTCAAACCAGTTAGTTTGGCAGTCTTGATCTGGAGGGTGCCTGGTGAATCCTACTAAATCATAATGCTACACTTCCTCATTTGGTGCTCTGAACCAGCTCTCTGTTCTCTCCGATGCCCAGGCCCCACCATGGTATGCCTGCCTGTTGAAGTGACTGGTACTACTCTATGCCACTGGGTAGTCAAGAGTAACTCCAATCTATGGGGAGTCAATGCCTATGGATGGACACCCTTTCCCTTGTTCTGAATTCTCTCATTCCGGTGCGCCTGCATTCCCCCGGAACCTTGTTCCTGAGTCTGATCTCCTCAAAGTCAAGACCAGATTCCCCATAGTCTCCCCGGAGTTCTGGTCTGTCCCTCTGGAGTTCTACCTGGAGTCCTGTTCTGTCTATTCTGCTCTGTTGTTCCCTGTTCATGTTTTTCCATGCAGTGCTGCGCTCCAGGCTCCATCCTCACAGTATTGCATCTTCCTGGGTGCTTCTCTCGAGTCACGTCGTTTCTAACGCTCCTCTCGTAGGGCTCTGTTGTATATCGTGCTCCCTGAGCTGTTCCTAGCTTGTCTCTGTCCATGTCTTTCCATGTTACCCAGTTGTGTTCCAGACACACACAAAAACTCGGGAATTGAACCCTGGATGGGTAAGGCCATGTTGCTGACCTGTGAACCACACTGCCCTCTTACATACTCCTCTGCTGATAATGGAAAGGCTGCAATGAACAGAACAGGGTAAATAAAACTAAAGCACAAAGGTTTAAAGGCCCTAACACTGCATATTTGACTCTGACAAAATAAAAAAAATATATTTTTTTTCTGGCCTGAGTTTAGGCAAAGGAGAAAGTATAAACAAGCATAAACAGACTTTCGAACACATATCCATCAGAGGGCAAAAGGAAAAAAGATGATGTTATTCAATGGGTCGTCATATGACTTATCTGAAATAAACACTCCGTGCTGTTAAGCTTTTAATACCTGTAGGCCTGTCTTGTGAAATCGGTTATAAAAATACATTCAAAGTAAATAAATAAATAAATAGAATTGCCCCTCTTCACATTTTTTGCTCTGATATTTCATTTTCTCCAGCTGTCATCGGTACAAGAGGTCCCAGAATTCAATTTTGGCCTTGTCAGTTTTGTAAGATGGCATTTCTTAAAGCACAGCTATACACAAAACTCCGGAATGCGATTCTGAAATTCCACAGCTGGAGAGAAGATTAGGGGGCCTTAAATCTGTTTTGTTGTAGGGATATGTGTCAGACAAATGTGCTGCTTGGACTGTTAAAAGCTGCACACAAATTTGTTATGTCAGTTCTCTGAAGTAACAGGACATAAATGGGGGTGGGAAGGGACTGTACGAGGGCAAATTAACACTTTTCTAATGTTCTTTGGGGGTTCTCAGACCCTCAGATTTCATGCTTGGGTTCCCAGACAGTTTCAGCCTGCAAGCTGAGTAAAAATTTTAAAGATAAATACCCCCGACCGGGGCAGCCAGAGCCACACGTATATGCGTACGCCTCCGTTTATGGTTGCCATGGCGACAGGGACGGGCAGCAAAGATGAGGAACTCAGTCGCAGAAGGCTAATTAATTCTCTAAAGGTACTCTAGAGGCAGGAAGTGTAAGATTCTCTGAAGTGAAGGCAGCTGGGCTAAAGACTCAGTTTTTATCAGGTTTTAATTTATACGCATTCGTCTATAATTGTAGTGCCATATTTGTTTCAGTGAGCGCCGCCCTCCAAATCCTGTCATGTATAGTCAGGAAGCAATTAATTACTTTTCAACTGAGTGAGGCTTTTCTTGGCTGGATACAAAAAGTGCATCAAAAGGCAGTCTGTCTCAAGACATTTACATAGCCATAAATCAATTCTGCAGTTTGCAGTTGTTTGGACTAGTTTGTCTCTAGTTCTGTGAAGGGACTCCTTATGTAAATGGCAGACGTAGTCTCTCATTACGCTTGCCTGGCTTTTTGTGTTTGTATTCTTACAGAGCAAATATGGATCGTTTTCTTCCTCATAACCCTAATCTTGTATGACCAGACAATTGTGTTACTGTGTTCCTTCCTGGCTAAAACCGAAATTAGGTATGGATAATTGTACTATTGGCTCAGCAGGGAGTGACATTGATAAGTAAATGACCGGAACAGAATAATACACAGAAACAATATATTTATATTGCTGATTCTTGGTGGTTGTGCTGTCTAAAATGCAGATGGGTCCTACCATTAAAACACAGCCCACATTTTATACTTCACTGAAACAAAACCTTGACAGTTTCTGCAGAGAGGTCACATCTTTCAGAGTCTCAATTCACAACTCATTCTTTCTCCTACTGTCAAATTTTTCAGAGTGGTTCTGTTTCCAAAACTCCACCTGGGTCAGACGACGGTGTTCCCCTGGAACCCGAGGCTCATCCCTTTGTTAACGGTCATGTGGAGGGGAAGTAAGACTGCACCATTGTTTACAAACAGCCTCAGGCGGTGGTGTCCTGATGGGAAACAGTGAGAATGGCAAAAAATCATTGTGGGGACACCAAAATAGCTGCTAAAGAACAATCTCAGTGAAGAAACTGCAATGGGTAATGACAGGGCAATAGGGCAATATGAAAATGTGGTAACCATTCACTGGAGAAGAATAATCTGAAAGCATCGTGTGGTGTAAAGCTTTATTCTATCCAAATTTATGACCTGTTTTTACACAAGTAGAAAAATAATTAGCTTTTTGCAGTCAATATTAAATGTTTTAGCACCCATAATAACAAAATGTTAAAGTCCCTCATCCCTCATTAGTTTCAAGCGGAGACTTACATAACCATGGATCTAAAGCCAAAGGGAAAACAGGGAAGGTTTGGTGGGAACCACTGTGAAATTTTAGTGTGGGAAAGATAAGGTATGCAGGTTATGTCAGAGAAACCCAATGGCTATGATAGCTATCAGTACTGGACAGCCACCTGCATCCTTAATCGGATGAGTGATAGGAGAGCAAAGTAATGTGGCCGCCTGCCTAACGCCATGAAGGACAAGGCGTCGAGCTGAACGTCGTGGTAATTGGCTCATCGATGGACCCAGCGACCTCCTTGATGTATCTGATGATTGCTGATTGTTAGCGTTGAGAAACCTGTCCACTTTGAAGGCCGCTGTCTGCTAACTTTGCTTTAAAACATCATGTAACTGTAGTGTGATTTGGAATTAATGAAATTGAAGGAGACCTGAGATGCAGCAGAATGAAAAAGGTGCAAAACCTCCTGAATATCAAAGGAGCAGCGGTAAATTAATATAATTCTGAACAGGTACAAATCGAGGAATAACAATTTTATGTTGAGGCAGTTTCGCTGATTGATCTAATGTAGCATTATCCGTACATCCATCCATCCATCCGTACATCCATCCATCCATCCATCCATCCATCCATCCATTTTCAATAGCTGCTTCTTGGAAGACTAGAGTGTATCCCAGGAAGCACAAGGCATGATTCAGGAGGATATACTGGATGATATAACCATTTAGACATAAAATATTTCAGATTAACACTAAAATGTTACTTTAGATATAAATCCATAATTTCATTGTTGAATTCCAGAAGCAGAGACATCTTAGTTAAGGTACAAGACTTGAAATGCATTATATTTGTTGGGGATGTTTTCTAAAGACCTTGCTCTTACTTCATAATTACTTTGTGAATTGGAACTTCTGGGAAAGCCATGTTTCAGCAGGGAGATGATTCTAACTTGATCTACTAAATCATTTAAAACGCCCCACAGCTCCATGGCTCCACACTATTCCACCAATGCTGTGCCCCAAACTGAGACCTCAGTGATCCTCCCCCTTCAGCTGCAGGCAGATCTGCTAACCCCCCTCTGCACTGGTTGATCTCTTGATCGTATTTAAATCTGACAGTATTTCAGGGGGCGATACAAATAAAGCAACCTCTTGGCGACAACATCAATATATAATGAAGCGAGTTTCTTTGTGGGTGTTAGAAAAACACACTTCATGTGATGATAATGCGAAATACAAAAGCTCCTGTAATTTTTTTTTTTTTTTATGATACCGGGCCACAAAATCCTTGTTTTGAATCCCTGGACCAGATCATAATTACTGTAGTTATATATAGACATACCATGTTATCCAAACATCTTTCTTAACAGCTGAGCCAACAAAGGCTGGCATATTTGGATTTAACAGTGTTTCTTTGTATATATGTTTACGACAAAATTGTATGTATAAGGGTCTATTTCACACTCTCTGGATCACTGTTGGTTTTTCAATAATTTATCTAAGAATAACTTGTTTAAACATGCAGGTTCTGCCTTGCATTCTGACATTTGCAGCTGCAAAAAATGAAAGAATGAAACACAGCTGGCAACCAAGTTGCCATCACCCCGGTGTTAAGAAGGCTTCTGGAATGCATTGCTAGGAGGACCATTTCTTGTCCTTGCTGAAGTGAAAGGGTGACGTCCCTCACCACCAAGCCTTCTGGTGTTTGTAGCAGAAGCCAGTGATGTATGGGGCAGGAGCTCATGCCTTGCTGGGTAATTAACAAACGACTCATCGGGTAACGAGCCACGGGTTTGACCTCAATGCACTGCGTTAAGGACCCTTGCAGCTTGACGAATAGACAGCAGCTCACTCTGAACAACAATGTGCAATGTACCCCCTCCTCCACCTAACCCATTCCCAGCTTCCCCCCAAAGTCCCTTTCCAGATGTGTCCAGATGATTGACCGAGGAGACCAGGAGGATTGGAGCCCTAGCTTTGAGCCAGGTGCCTTGCTAGGAGAGATAATTCAGCAAGGTCCATGACTTGGCGCACTTCTCCGACAACTGTGACCTGTGACTTCTTCATTTTTGCTCTGGATGTTCTTATCTCTAGCTCCAACACAAAGCTCCTTCAGCTTAACATTACAAATCCCCATATTCATGTCTTCTAACAGTGAAATCTTTGCTTTAACTTAAGCTGGAAATTTGAACGAGACTGGAAAAATCGTCTGGCAATTTAATAATATTCCTTTTTTTCGATGAGGGAATTTAAAGTTCCGGAGTGTCGGAAGCGCACCATCCTGTCAGCTTAGACTCGACGAATCACAGCTGGTCTTCAGTTGCCTCCATTCTCCTGGCTCTGCTTTGCACACATGATGGTCTGCCAGCCATTGGGCCTCCTGCCCCAGCGCGAAACTTTCCAGATGAAAGAGGAGCGAAAGTCATTGGGGGGTTGACCTGTCTGTCATCAGCTGAATTCCAAATCTCACCAGCTTCCTGTTCTCGTCGTAACATCCTGAAGGCTTTCAGTGATATTGCAACAGGCGGAAAACATTAAAGCAACAGTCGCGAAACACAAAATGTTTACCTGCTTTACAATTTTATTTCATACCATAATATGTTTGCAGTAAGAGTGGTTATGTTTGGTCTCCTAGTGCTGTGGCTGGATGAAGCCTTAATGATTTCATGCAATGCAAATCAACACTTTGAGACATTAAAACATATAGCAAAGACTGTAAATTAAAAAATACCAGGTGAAGAGAATGCACTGAAAAACAATATTTATAATCGATTAAAGCAAATTGCCAAAATACAACCTGTGTAAACAAAATTAATCTATTACAAAATGTATTTGTGAGAATACAAAATGCTGTCCACATCAAACCCAACTTGCCTAGGAATGGAAAGAGTTGCTCAGTCAATAAAATACTTAGGAAAAAATGAACATCTGAATTTCCCCGGGGGCTCTTCTCATCAGAATATGCTATCATTTTCCATTCCTGTTTAATGAATCATGCGAATTATAGTAATATTACAAATGGCAGTCTTTGCAGGCTATTAGTTTGTTTCTTTAGGGGTCTAATAGAAGACATGGTTCATTTAGGACTTGGTGCAGCCCCAAGCAATATGGAATGAATTGCATTATTTCACAAACCTGCCATTTCAAATGCTTTCATCAGAGGTGGGCTAAAATAAAACAGAGGGGGGACAAGAATATTTTAAACAAAACACTTTGCCATCATCCTGTAATACCATTTTTCTTGCAAAACGGGAAGTTTTCTCATCTCCAGATCTCCAGTTTTGCATTCTCGGTGAGTATAATTTATTTAATTGCGAGAATCATCATGGTCTACAAAAGGAATCCACTTCTCTGTGACGGATTAGCGGACTGGACGACATTTTAATGCCGCTTGCGTCAATACTAATGTGAGCCTTATGTAATCTGAGCTTTGTTTAAATATGTCAAAGGGTTTGGAGCTGATCGTCCACAGGTTCCTGTTGCTCTCATATAAAACACCAGGTTTTATATGTAGAGAAAAGAAAGAGGATTTCAAGCTATAACATAAACCCAGCAAAAAGGCTCCATTTCAGTCGAAAGAGCTACTTTCACAGGGAAATAGTTGTACAACTGTACAGCAGCACTTAGCTAATTTGGTACTGTGCTAATTTCGCTGTGTGTATGCCAAATTATTTTTCAAAAAGCAGTCCAGTTCCAATAAAGGGTTTGCCTCCTTTCCAGAGTTAGTCTAGCATGATAAATCAGCCTTCAGGTAAACTAGTCTCAGCTTGACCCCACCTCCTTAACAATGGGGAGGAATACAAAGGCCCAACTGGGCAGAAAAGGGCAGGGCTAGTTCTGCTCCCTACAAAGGTTGGGTTATGTAATTTGTTTGGAGGATATGACTGGCCTACTGTCCTCTGCTAGAAGTGAAATGCTTTGCTCCTAGCACTTGTTGTTGTCAGTCCTACACGTTTGTGGTTATGCTGGAGGAACAATTCAGCTCATAAGCTAGACCACATTAAAACATGTTTCTGTAAATCCCGACGAATACTGTTGCCATGACGTATTCTAACCATTATCAAAAAAGTTTGGCTCTGGTATTTTCAGAATGATACCTACGTGGTTAAGGTTCAGTCTAATTATGGATTCTGCTCTTTGCACTTTGTAAAATCCATTTTTGCATTATCAGGCTCCATTGCTACCACAGAGATATTTATACAGACAGCTGAGTGGTTTTTATAATGAAATTTATGGTTTTCCAATTTGCATATTTCTGTGCTATAAATGTGAGAGACCTCGATCATGAGACCTTGATTAAAAGGAAGGGCCTGGCGTGTAGCCTTAACTGTGTTAACTGTTGCTAATTGGCCATATTTTATACCTGACACCAGTTCTTAACAAGAGTGTACATGCTAATTGGAGGGGAATTGTCAAATAAAGTCTGCTAGTTTCTGCTGGGATGAAAACTAATAAAATATTTGTGGCAGCAGAACCAAAAAATATCTGAAATTATAAATAGGATGGCTGTATCTTTCTCTGGAGTCCCTGAACTGAAATAAAATATTCCAGTTTCTGTCCTTCGTCAGCGGTAACTTCAACTAATTAGCAGCAAGCTACAAGGTACACATGGCCATATTGATTTTTCTGTTGGTATTTGGTCCTAAAAACAACTCTCTAGTGCCACACGCTGTGGCAAAGTCAGTAGAAGGAGCTCATTGCACCTAAAGTTGCAGTTTAGAAAACCTTCTCCCACACTGGCTGGCATGGGCGAGAGAGTTTGTGAGGGCAGGCCTTTTGACGGCCACGTGACACAACAGAGGCTGGGATCTCACAGATAAAGAACTGGCCAAGAGCTTCCGAGCTTCAAGTGGCATCTATGCCGTAATGGAGTCCACCAAATTAATACCGTTAAATGGACTCTGAGTGGAAGTACTGCTCTTCTAGGTGCCTTTGAGCTTGGGTCTTATCATTCTGAAGAGCATTAAATCGATTCACTTCTGTCCTGTTTGCAAGGCTTTTCCCTTCAGTTATAATGTGTATATTTAATGCTTGGGATCTAACAGGATCTGAGAAATAGGTACAATTGAAATAGTAAGTTCAGGTCTTCTTTAGGATCGGTAGCTATGTTTAAGAAGGCACAGCTTTTCGAATAGCTAAACTGATCAAGTGGCTGTTCGTGTAGATCGGAAGGAGACAGATGGATGTAAGCAGCTGTCTGGTCACACAAATGATCTTGCATACATGCAGCTCAAAAACCGATCTGTGAATTTCATGCAGATGAGTTATTAGTGGCCCATGCATGGCTCTGTGTCTGTAGATGTCACTGTTATCGCACGTTAATGTCGTTAAACTGCTGTTGTGCGTGTTACGTAATTGCAGTTATGAAATCGTTCCATGGGTATCTTGACATTAAATTTAGCTGCTATTGAATGAATGAAAAAAGAACAACAAAACAAGTATAGTGTAGAAGTTTTGCAGTGGGTGGACAGATTAGCGATCCGGAGGGTGGTTAAAAAAAAACCCTCGTCTACTTTCCACTACACAGCTGGAAGTCTCAGTTGGAGGTCCGGGTGTGTGCAAATGAGGACGGTCACTCTTCATGACCAAGGCCTCACCTGCCATCCACAGAAGACAGGGAAGGAGGTTGCATCATCTGCCTTCAACGACTCAGCGGCGGGAAAGCGAATGCGGACCAGCGCGTACCGCGGGGACCCGGAAAAGCAGGCAGACGAGTCACAGGTAGAGACTGGTATCCTTCTGTGCTTTTCTAAGCATCCTTGATCTGCCACAGTCTAGCTATTGCATTGCCTCTCTCACATGTCAGATGGAACATACTGTCAGTGGCCACTTTAATAGGCACATCTAGATAGTAGCTGCCTCCTGAACCACTTCTAGGGTAGATGACATGTATTTGCAGAAAAGCCTTTATACACACTGGTCTAGTATCACGCTGTCCTTTTTGGTCCGTGTGGCCTTCCTGTTAGCTTTAATGAGCCTGGCCATTCTGTTTTCTCATGAACAAGTTATTTCCCAGAATTAATGCCATCAACTGGATGTTTTATATTTTGTTTCATCACATCCTCCTCTGTGAACATCAGCCATGGTATCGTGAAAATCCCAGGAGGGTGGCAGTTTCTGAGAAGCCGTAATCACCATGTGTTGCAGCAACAATCATGTGACATTCAAAATTGCATAAATCACGTCTCTGAGCTCTTCTAATGCTTAGGCACGCAGTAAGCTGGTGTACCTAATAAACTGGCCACTGAATGTATACATACATACATATTGTGTTCCCAGTGAAAACACACACACACACACACACACACACACAAAAACTTCACTCTATGAATTCTCATAAATATGCAACTGGTATGCTCAATCGAAGAGATTCTCCCAAGACTTGGAGGAAAGAGTGTCTCTTGTTTTGCTGTGGAGAGGTAAAGGCAGCCTCGGAGAGGCATTCAGAATGCGCTGCTACCCTTTTGTTGTCTCTGCAGCTCAACTTCCTCTTATTTGCATTTCAAAACTATGGTCTTGTAACCACTGAGAGGGGGTGCTGATGGTGCTGGTGGTGGTGGGGGTGTTGAAGCTGTTGATTGCACCTTTTCCTAGGATCCACTAGCGAGTTTCATGGGGGGGGTGTGTGTGTGT
>JAACJT020000110.1:18271427-18292624 GCA_009936485.2 Gymnarchus niloticus | reverse complement strand
GCGCGGGGGGGGGGGGGTCGGGGGTGGGGGGTGGGGGGATTCGGAGGGGGTGGGGGGGGGGGGGGGGGGGGGGGGGGGCTTTTTTTCAGTGGAACTGAAAAGAATTTGATTTAATTGACTTCTGAGTAACGCTGTCACCGGTTTAGAGAAGAAATGCTTTACCACCTATTTTTAATCTTGAAATTGAAAATGATTCAAAGAACAGATGGATGATACAGACCCCTGCTAAAATGCAGTCCTCCCTTAGAAAGAGACGAGGTGGTGCTCCTTAATGTGAGGAAGGTACTGCTTCCCAGATTACCAGGTGATGAAGCTTCACATGCCAGAATTCAATTTCACTGGCAAGAGCCTTTATGTCAAATATTGTGGCCCTGTTCGTGATTCAAAAAAAAAACTAGAATATATTTATATTTATAATTCTTTTCTGAAGAACTTTTTGCTTTCACGTTCCTGTTTCAGTGGAATGATGATTACATTTGCATTAATTCAGAGGAGAGAGGCTTTTAACAATATCAATATCTACATTTGGCAGAGATGTTTATGACTAGTTTGGAAATATATTTTGTGTGCATGATGACATTGTGTCCGTCCCTTGGAACTTCAGGGATTTCGCCAATGATTCTGCTGTGTCTGGACCCATGTCACGTTTAGCAGGGAGAAGCAAGCTTTTCTGCTAATTAGCTAAGCGGAAACCTCAAACAGCCAGTGTAGATCACTTCAAAATGACTTATGGGCTAACATTTTGGATCTTCTGCATAACTGTGCTTTAAAAGTATTCTGCTCTGTACCCTCTAGGAGCGGTGATCTGCCTTCTCAGGTAACTCATGTTAAATATTTCCAAGCATGAATGAGATGCATATTAATGAGTTGAGTTTTACCATATCACCAAGTGCTTCCTATTTCCCGTGGTATGGTTTTCATTTCTTTGGTTTGGACTTGGCTTCCTGTGAATTCCAAATCCTGTGGTTTGGCCTTCACTTCTGGGTAATTGTTGCTTGAAGGTCATTCAGATCACATCGTTTTTGGTTTCGACCCAGGCTGACTTGAGCATTGATAATGTGTATGTGTGTATGTATTACTAGGGTTAAATGTCTTAGACATCACTATCAATCAATCTTCCAACCACTCATCCTGGGCAGAGTGAGCATATGAGACAAGGCTGGGGTACACCCTGGACAGAATGCCAGTCCGTCACAGGGCACACACACACTCCCACTGGGAGTGCATGCCTGTGGACTGTAGGAGGAAACCAGAGTACCTAGGGGAAACCTGTAACCCTACCACAAATAGTGAAGTCAAGAACCGAACCCCCAGCACAGCAGTACGAGCCCATTAAGCCACACTGCCTGGATGCCCCCCAGCTGAAAAGAAAGCATATTCACCACAAGTTCCTGGTCTTCACTCTATCTACACAACCCCCTGATACTTCCAAGGGTCACAGAGTTAAAAACCAAGCTGTTGCCATTTAAACTTTCTACCCCCTCATCCGTCTCATGGCAATCTGTCACGCCAAAGATGCTGCCTTATCCAACGCTGGAATGCCACGGATTTTGGTTGTTCTCTCATCTCTCAACAGGATCGAGCTGCCGTCGATTGAAATGGAGAACGATTGCACATCTGATTGTTTCAATAATACATGAGGTCTAATGAGCATATTCAGAACCTGAAACGTAACCTGACTGTGCTTCTTCACACGTTGATTAAAGTCGCGTTGTTTGGCATTTGGATAATGAACAAACACTGTGGAGAAATTGGGCCATTAACCTTTCGGTGCCATCAAAATAGCTGTTTTAATTTCCCTCAAAGCAGCTGAATTGCGGCGGCTATTGCTTAGCCGAGCGTCAAATTCTGTGTTTGTTAAGCCGTGAGGAGAGGCAAGACGGGATGATAGCGTTGGATGCATTGTCCTTCATTTATTGTGCCTGCCTTCCGTGCTTGTCGGCATCCAGTAGCCTAGTGTGCCATGTGCAGTGGGCAGTGAGGAGCATGAGGAGGAAAAATCATTTGCGTTACTTCGAAGGTGAGACCGTCGTCTTCAGGAGAGTGATGCGTCTCACTTGCCATTGTGTCCTGGGCTCGCACAGTAGCCGAGCACTGTCAAAGGCTGCTGTTGTTTTTCATCTCTATTAGGGTTCAGGTCATAGATTCAAGGTCTTTTTCAACAAAACCTTCAGATTTTTGTAATACACAGGGTAGAGAGCCTAAAGAGTGTGTAGTCTGAGGGAGTCCGAGCTGGTGAACAGTGGAGGTTTTAACTGGACCTCTCTGAAGAACGCTGATGGTGCTTGGTCACCTTCAGTTAATCAGGAGAACCTGGCCTCACATATAGATGAAATATCAAGGCTGAATGTCAATGGATTTGAACTCCCTGATTAATTTAGTGTCATTCATGTGTGGTAGTCAAAGAAAAATCCCCACAAGGTGTCTGTGTGTGTGTCTACGTGTGTGTGTGCATTTGAAACCCCAAATAGACAGCTGTCCCTCACAGCTCAAAGTCGAATGTAATAACGGTTCATAATTCTGCTGTCTCCTGTTTATTCTACCTGAACCATCGCTTTCATCACCTCCATCCCTTCTATCATGCCTTTACCTTTACAGTATGATTTATTGTGCTCCAACACTCTCCCTGTTTTTCCCAAACATGGAGCTGTCGATTTCCAGGCACAGGATCTCAAAAACAAATTTCTTGCATCGTCACCCAAGATGCAAAATTTTTAAATGCTGGCCAGCGTTCAGAATGCAAGCGTGGAATTGTTTTGCCATGGGACTGCGGGAAAATCTCTGTCGCTCATTGGAGGGAACAAATAACTGCCTTGCAACTCAAATGCAGACAGATCACATGTAATAGCACAAGGATCATGTATTTATAGTTTAATATTGCTCATGATATACAGTAGTTTTACTGTATGTTGTTATGAAAAGAGATGCACACATTAAAATGCTGCTCTGCCTACGTTGGGGGCATGTTTTATCAAATGTCTCTTCTTTGATTCTTACTCCCGTTGATAATGTATCTGCACCTAATAAGTGAGGGCAGAGCTACAGGAATATCAATGAGTGTATCCAGAACAGACCACTCCTTCTGAAGGGCTGTCCTTTAACCTAAATGTTTCTGGCGTTTCCGTGCTGCGCTGCTTAACTTGGATTCCAAGTGATTTTTCTCAAGAAGCCTCAGAAAGATCAGGTTTTTGAATGGCTTTTGGCTGATAGACAGTGACAAATACGAAGACCTACCATCTAAAAGTCTGAAGAACAGCCCCTCTCAGCCTTTGCAAACTGCTCCATCTAGCTTTGACAAGACTTAAATACATCTTTCCCGCAATCACCCTCTCCTTTCATTTCTGCTTCTTGAGTGACGAAAAGCAGTTGGAAGGAATACACAGACAAAAAACTCTTTGTGGGGGGGGAGTAGATAGAGTAAGTGAATTTTCTGTCTTTTATGCAATCTTCTTTCAAAATAGGGCCCATCTCCTCGTTTTAGCATGGGTGTCTCTCAGCAGCGATTTGAGTCGTTAAAGCGAGATCGACAAGCAGTGGAATTCGAAGAGGTGAGTGAGCAATAAGCACTTTCGTCTACCGGCTGCACTGCTCATTACAGAGGTCCTGAGTGGATTAAAAGGGCCAGCTGGGTGGCACGAAGCCTCCCCTCTAGCAAAATGACAGAAAGCATTTGAGTTCTCAGCATCTCAGCAGTGCTTACTCATTTAACCTTCTCACCTGCAGGAAAACCGATACTGATCAGGGACCTGCTGCTCAGAGCCTACATCACTTCATCGTTTTGAGTCCAGTGGCATCTAATTTACTCAGTGTATCCAAAATGTTTACAGCCCAGATGGAACTGCAGCTGCCTAACAATGAAGCTATGATTGAAGACTTGCACTGTGGGTTCCATACAAAAGTGACCCAAGGTGTTACCTTTAATTGGTTAATGTGGGACTATTCATTGTGGAGTTTGAGGTGATACCTTTGTGTATTTATTGAAAGAGTGGGTATTCAAATGTTCCAAGGAGTTAAACTGCTGAAGTGAGCCCCAGAGTGGCACGCAAATGAGCTCAAGGAAGGCAACACTGCCCTGTTCTTCTTGATGGGTTTCATCTCTGAGTAAACACGAGCCCCTGGTGATATATTCCCCCAGCAGCTGTGTGATGACGACAGCCCTGTGTGAGGCATGTGGATCCCTCCCCCCGGTTCTAGAATCACGCTTTTCTCTGTCCAAAAGGAACTACAGGCAAGTTGAAGTTGTTGGAAGGTGAGGTGTCTCTGCTGGAAATTTTACCTTTCCAAGTAAACCTGCAGAATGGGTGTTTTACTTGACACCCAGTGAAGCCCTGTCCTCTATTCATAGTCTGAACATTTAAGGCAGCAAAATTCCTCCTGGATGTCTACATGCATTAGTCACACATGGCGTAACATAGGAGATGCAGACCCCAAAAACTACTCTCTAAGATGTCAAGAAATTGACTTTGGTAGTTATGGAGCTAAGTTATCTATCTATGGAAACTGTTAAAATGCTCTAAGTAACCTGTTGGTTCCAAGAAATGAACACTAGAGAGCATTGATGGAGCCAGTTTAGTTCAATAAAGATAAACGTTCTGTTTTGCTTTTTTTAATAGTGAATAATCAATGTCTGTTAAAAAATCAGACATTCACAATGTTAAATTAATTTTAGTTTGCCAATATGAGCAATTTTATTAATCTCTTAAATGGGTTTTCAAACTCTCTCTGTTCTATGCATTGATAAATAGGATTCTGTTGACATATTGCTGAATACTGATTTGAAGGTTTTTTGCATGACTGCACACAACAACACAACAACAAATTCTTTCTGGATGCTGATCTCTTGTTGTTATTCAAATTCAGTTAGAAATCCCTGCCCACTTAGAATGTTGTCATGATTTCACTGTAATAATGCAATGCTGATACAAATTCATGAAATCTTGAAGCAGGTGATGATTTTGTTTGACATAACTGACTTCTACAAAGAGCCAGTTTTTTTATGGCCATTTGGAAGCTGAAATGGCAGTTTCCTAGACTGTCTACTATCTTTAAAAGTTGAGAGTGTATGTTAGTGTTGATGCAAGCATGACTTATCATAAGCATCAGCTTTCAATGACAGTTCCATCTTTTAGACATAGCCCTCGGTAAACGCCATTTCACAATGTCGGCAAGAAGCCATCTTCACATGATAAACCCATCAAAAAATGTTGACAGGCATTCTGCAGTTCGAAAACATGCGAGAGAAGCAGACAGTGATGGACCTACACTCAGTAAACAAATATTGCTGAATTCAGCCACCTTACAACTTAAAAGCTTCCAAGTAAATAAAGGTGCAACAAAACTTTTCCTTAATAAACTATTATTAAGAATATTCTGTCACCCTCAATGTCAGTCTAATCGAAAAATCGAGGGAGTTTCAGAAAGCCATTCATTTTTCTTTCATTGATTACTCTAAAGTAGTGGTTTTCAACCTGTGGGCCATGACCACTCAGGGGTGTGTGGACGTGCCTCAAGGGCCACATAATTCTGTTACATTAATATCTTTTCATTTTTAATATTGTTGGGTGGGACTGTGGTGGGCCACAAAGGCTTTTATGCTTGTCTGGGTAGGCCATGAGATGGTAAAGGTTGGAAGCCACTGCTCTAAAGTATTAAACTGTGTGGATCCTAAAAAATGTGGCAAGTCCTTAAAGAAGCCAAGATACCAGGACACCTTATTTGTCTCTTGAGGAATCTGCATGCAAATCAGGAGGCAAAAGTTCGAACAAAACATGGAACAACCGATTGCTTCAAGAATGGGAAATGAGTACGACAAGGCTGCCTACTGTCAGTATACTTCCTTAACATATATGCTGAACACGTTGTGTGAACTGCTGGCCTAGATGACTCTGACACTGGAATTAAAATTGCTGGAAGAATTTTAACAACCTAAGATATGCAGGTGATGCCACCCTCGTAGCTGAAACCGAAGAGGACTTGAAGAGACTTTTAGTGAAGGTGAAAGAAGAAAGTGTCAGCTGGTTTGCTGCTTAACATCAAAATCCATGTTTATGTCAACCAGTCCTTTGAAATCTATGCAAATAGATGGGGAAGAAGTAGAAGCAGTAAAAAAGATTGTTTTCCTCTGCTCTAAGATTTCTGTAGATGGTGACTGCAGCCAGGAAATTAAAAAATGATTGCTTCTTGGAAGAACAGCTATGGCAAATCTGGACAAAATATTCTGGAGTGAAGACATGACATTGTCAACAAAGATCCGTGTCATCAAAATGATGGTATTTCCAGTTCTGATGTATGCCGGTGACAGCTGGACAGTTGGACGGCTAGGAAGGCCAAACTTAGAAGAAGTGATACTTTGGAACTGTGGTGCTAGAGAAAACTTTTGAGATTTTTATAGACTGCAAGAAGGTCTTATCAATCATGCTTAAAGAAATAAAACTGGATTGCTCATTAGAAGGCTTCATAGTAAAGCTCAAATACTCTGGACACATGTTGAGAAGACAATAATGCTGGGAAAAAATCAAGGCATAAGAAGAAGATGACAAGGTTATGATGGATGGACAGCACCACAGGAATGATGTGTACGACCCTGCAGGAGCTCAGAAAGGTACTTCAAAACAGGCAGACTACCATGCTACAGTCCGGCAAGTCACAAAGAGCTGAACTCAAGTAAGCGATTGAAAAACAACAGCACCAGTCACCTCAAGAAGGACTGTTTATCCTAGTCTTATCTTCAGCCTGTTGTGTTGGTTTCAGATGATCATTTTCTACACATTCCCAAGCCAGAAAATAAAAATTCAGTTACTGAGCAGAGTCCGCAGAGAAATCAAAGGACCTTAATGTAATTTCCTGTCTGGGGTTTATATAATACTGTGGACAATTTTGTGATATGAATAATCTTCTAATAGTAACCGAAAAGGAATGCAACACTTTTCAACGTGATCAATGTTTATCCATTTTCACACTTTCCTTGGTATCTTCAGTCACCCCATACTTTATAGATATGACCTGTTTTAAGTCCTTTTGTTGGTGAAAGTTTACTGCATTAGGAAATTTTCTCTTTTATCCCAGTTGAGGTGTTTTCAAAAGAGTCAGCAAATTTCTGATGTGTATCCTTCTCCAGGATTATTAAAGGGGTCCTAGGTTTTGTCATCTTTATCCATCTTTTTAGAATTTACAATAGAAAAGGGTTAAAAATTAATGAATTGCTTTACATTTCTTAACACATCAATCAAGCAGGGGGATTTAGCCGAAGAAATGTAAACATATTATTATTATTATTATTATTATTATTATTATTATGGATGGTCATAATATTAATAGGAATAATGCTTTTTTATTTTGTATTTATATGCTGATTGCAGTTTCCATGTGTTTATATGGATAACAACTAGTAAAATAAAACATTAATGTCCGACATAATGTGTGTTGCAGTTAGAAGAATAATTAAAAATATTGTTATTTTGATGCACAGTTCATAACACAATTTCATTTCTGAAAGTATAATTATAATTATTGCTGTTCATAGCACGAGGTTCCTTCAATCACTGAGTAGCAAGATGGCCGAGCCATGAAAAAAAAGCGTGTTGTAATTTGATTGTCGTTTCCCAGCCGAGAGGCGGATTATTCCGGAAGTTTTCAGCCACGAGTACCACCGACCCTGCTAGCTCATTAACATTAAGCTGACAAGCAATTTACACCAAGTTGTCATTAATTGCAGCCCGCTGTGGGATGGCTAGCAGGTACATTAAATCCACAGCAATGGTGATGTGTTGACAACCTTCAAATGAAATCTTTTAAACGTGATTAATTATCATCTGAGTATCAATAGGAAACTGTCCAGATGGGTCTGTAACATCTCCCCACAGATCGTCTTGAAAAAAACTCCTTTGCATATGCGTGTGTGTGTGTGTGTGTGTGTGTGTGTGTGTGTGCTTGTGTGTAGTTGCAGCTTTTGCACGTCTCTGCAGACTGATACTAGCCACATATTTTCAAAGTACAGCAAATGCCCAACCAGGGGGGAAACAGACCCCAGTGTATTATTCATTTTTAAATCTGGTGATTTTATGGGAGGAGATGTTATGCTGTCCTTAGAGTAATTTTAGCTTTCTTGTATAATCACTGGGTTTCAGGATAGCCTGAGGATATGTGGTCATAGAACCTGGCATGGAGGATGAAGCACTGTTGGCTGGCAAGGCAACCTTTGGTTAAGAGTTTTACATGGAATTCAATGACAGACTAACAAGGCTATAGATTTTTATAGATTTATGTAGATTTTAGCACTAAAAGAACTTGGACCAGGAGTTTCTTTCCATGAAACCTGTAAAAAACATTTTGCCTCCTCAGCAGTCTGGTGACAGTTTGTGGTAATCAGCTGAATCGACAATATCAACAACAGCAAGGCCTAGAAACCTGCATCAGTACACAGAAAAGTGGCTAAAAAAAGAGCAGGATGGCGATGACCCACTCCGGGGGCTTCGTCCTTCAGCTTTTCAAAACGGCTTATTGACAGAAAAATGACTTTCTCGCAAGGGCAAGGAAAATATATTGGTTAAAAATGAACTGTCAGTTGTGACCTTTACATCATAGTGACTAGCTGTGTTTTTATTCCTATGTTTGTACACACTGACCATCACGTTTCCCTCTGAGAGTCTCAGATAGCATTGGGTGGTCCATTTTTAGTTTGTTGATGGTGATGATGGTGTTTGGGGGATCATGGGTGGGGCCAAAAGATGTGGCTGAAAAGATCTCACTGTCATTTTTCAGCCAGGATATCACAAGGATGGGTCACTCTCTGCAAATGCTAACATCAGTTCTTATTGTATAGCCAATGAGAGGGGGGTTGAGGGGTGTGGCTATCTGAGAAAGTCAGGTGACCTGGCATGTTACGTTAATTAAATATGTGTATTCCTTGTTTGGTTAATCTCTGTAAATGTCTGTTTTGTCCCCTATTACCCCTAGTAAATCAAAAGTCTCTCACCCTCCATAACATGCTCTCCTTTCTGTTACACCTGGTGGACATGAGTCTGTTTTTCCTGTCTCACCAAAGTGATGCTTCTTTGCTCTCCTGACATTGACATCTGAATGCTGTCCTTGTCCCAGTTCTGTTGGCCCAATGTTCAAATGCACCCTTGTCACATGGTCCCCCTTACCACGTGGATCTCACAGCATGTCCAGCCTGTTACTGTCCAACATTGTAGCAAACCGAGGAGTAAAAATCCCTCTGTGTGGCCTTTGGACATTTTTGTAATCATTTAATGGGAATGGAGCAGATAGTATGACAGCAGAACTAAAAGTTTCAATCTAAAAACAGTCCCAAAATTCATTGATTGCTAGTTGCTCTTGCCCTAACTCCAAGGCTTGATCTCCATCCCGGGGGCCTGAAACCACAGGAAGACAGGGAGAATAATAAAAATGGAGGCTATACCCCCCCACCCATATTTAAACTTTAGGTCGGTTGGGGATGCCTTAATTGTTTTCGCCTGT
Source organism: Gymnarchus niloticus (assembly GCA_009936485.2). Lineage (NCBI taxonomy): Eukaryota > Metazoa > Chordata > Actinopteri > Osteoglossiformes > Gymnarchidae > Gymnarchus > Gymnarchus niloticus. The sequence continues at coordinate 18,283,144 of JAACJT020000110.1, read as the reverse complement.
CAGCCCAGCAGCCTTCGTCCACTGGGTTAGCGATCACCATTGGGACTGGCTTTCATGTCAGCTTCATTACTGCAGTGAAGGAGGCAGGGAAACACTTGAATGATTGTCTCTCTCTGTCCTAAGGAAGTTCTACCAGAAATTGCCATGGGCTTCACAGTCAATTCGTTTCTTGACTGAATCTACACCCCATTCTACCTGCTTCCTGACTGAAATCCTGTCCTTCAAATCCTGCCACACTGATCCATAATCTGGCCCTATGAGAAGGAATTGGTTAACGCTGGTCAAATTACCAATAACCTAGCAGCTCTTCAGTTTTAATACCTGTCCTTAACCCAGTCGTCAGGCTCCAATGCCAGAGGCACCTTGTGTGGGATTGCACTCTTCAGAGCCTGAACCTTCCTTCTAGAATGTTCTGCTTAGCAGCCGGATCTCTCCGTTCTTTCAGCTGGAGTGCTGCTGTTACAGGAAATCTACCCTCAGTGTCCTCAGTTTTCCACTATCACTACTAGCAGAACGATGGAGACCTGGACGGTGAGGTGGGGGTTCATGGGACTGAGCTCTCGGTTACATTTGTGAATTCATTATCATTGCTCAGGGGGCATGGTGGCTCAGTGGATAGCACTGTTGTCTTGTACCTCCAAGAATGGGGGTTTGGCTCCCATCTCCTCTCCGTGTGTGGAGTTTCTATGTGCTTTGTGGCTTTCTTGTGGATTTCCTCCCAGAGTCCACAGGCATGCATTGTAGCATAATTGGCTTGGCTATGCTGTCCAGTACTGTACCCTGCAATGGGCTGGTGCACCCTGTGACCTTGAATAGGATAAGGTGGTTTGGAAAGAAGGACCTCAGCTATATTTGTTTGGTGGTCTTACTATCTGGGGGACCAGGGGTGCCTGGGGGGAGTACAAAGAAAAACATATCAGTTCTCAAAGACAAATGCAAAGATGTTGTCTTGTCCAGGATTGGAAAAATCAGCAGAAAAATATGGAGACACCTTGCTGACAGGTAGATGATTTTCTTAAATCCCGTTCACCTTCCAACCTTCCAGCTTCACTTTTCCTTGTCATGACTCCATACTGGAGCCTGGATTAGAGAATTAAACCCTTTCCATTTCACCTAGTTTTCTGCCAATGGAAGGTCACTGTGTTACAAAAACCTTAAATATCAAAATTTCTTTTCAAAATGTGTGAAAATGTCTCGTGTGAGTGTGTATTACATAATACGCAAATGCGTGTGAAAAAAGCAGAAGTACGTGTTAAGCTTACTTAAGCTCACTTGACAAAGCTTACACTTGAACTGTGTTGGGCAGTGTTGGGGAGGGGGGTTGTGTAATTGTAGCTCAATCCACAAGGGATGAGCACTTTTGATATCATTAACATTGTAAATGGGTTCTGGGGGGGGTTCCCCACATCTATTTACATTAAGTGACTCCATGCACAACATTTGCACCTTCTTAATGATCAATTATTTAATTATTTACACTTCAGTGTGACATGGGGAGCCTTGACTACAAAACAGGTCTGATTTCACAACCCCCTTTACCGCACCGGTGACCATAGCAACTAGCTCATTTGTGAAAATAGGGCAGTGAAAAAATGTAATATGGGGACTCTAACGACAATCCAAAATGGAAGTCGGAAATAGAGAAACAAAGGGAGGTCATTTAACGGGACGACGGAGTGAGCAGATGTCATACATACAGCATAGTAGTGGGCTGAAATATCAAAACTGCAGCTATCATCCAAGCAGACAATCCACCAATTCAAGTGCAACAAGTGACCTCGATGACTTGGTGAACAGGGATCAGCTGGAGAACACGGTTTTCATGTTTACTACAGCCTTGATGGCAGGTTTATGTTTGCCGTGTCTGTAAATGTAGCACTGTATGTTAAAAGGATCCACTTGGTAGACTTCCTGTTAGCTGTGTTCTTCTGATGACAAATCAACGCGGCAGAGACCCTCTACCATCAATGTTCCTCCTCGGTATTGTTCCTGAAAACCACCAGCTATGTTTTACCTTTACATTTTCCCAGGCTTCTGAAGGTGCGTCTTGTTACAAGATGTAGCGCACCAGCTTGTGCATATGTGAGGCTTTTTACGTGCTTTGTAGTCTGCCGACAGACCAGTTTGGGGCCAGCGTTAGGCGGTGAAATTCCCGATTAAAGGCTCACTGTATTATGCATCGTGTTTATTTTAACCCTTCTTTCTCATCCTCTGCTCCAGGGGCAATTTGACCAATAAGGACAGTGGTTGGCTGCGAATGAACACATTTGAGAATAGCAGTGTTGACCCCCACACTCCACCATCCCAAAATAGCTATAGCTCCCCCGTTAGCCTTCCAGCAGGCCACAGGGACTCTGAGATTTCATTTGGTCCATTTCCTCAGGCTTTCTTCCGCCTTTGTGTGCCTCCTCTCCAGGTGGCATTGATTGCAAGGATGCTGGGCCCCAAAGATAAACCCCACTGCCCCTGCTGCCTGCCTCACCCACCCCCACCCTTTCATTTTACTTCTCAGACATCCTCACACAGCCTGACCACCGTGACCAGCATGCTGACGCAAAGAGGATGATGGGAAATCAATATGGGGTCTCAGGTATGATTAATGAAAACTAATCTGCATGAGGAATCTTGCTCTTAATACTCTCCCCCACTCCCACCTCTAACTGGGACCTGTATCCTGTCCGAATTTAAATGTGCTAGCTCTAAGGGACCATGTAGTGATTAGGATGTGGTCATGTGATTAGTTATGTCATCAAATTGGTCAGAGACACCAGCCGGGGTACTACACTGTGTGTCATTCTCAACAAGGTGTTTGCATTCGATGAGCTAATTCCACACATCTTCATTTTCATTTTCCCCAATAGAAGAATATTCCTCTTTTTTTTGGCTTGCTTCACCTCCCAGAAGCTATGCTTAATAAAATGCATCATAAAGACTGGGTACTTCATGCTGTCAATAATCCATTTCTCCATTAGGCTGTAAGCTGACATCTGTTGAGCCATTTGGTACTGAATTAATACTAATGACAGGAATGTTTGCAATATGAAAACAAACAAAAAAAAGCCTGTAATTCTCATCTGATTACTGAACAAATGTGCCAGAATGTAAGACTACTATTTTTGTCACCAAAATTCTCTAATGAGACATATAGATTTAATTATGCAAGCAAATCCAAATGTTAATTGGTTTGAGTCTGTAGCATTGTTACCGTAGCGAGTATTACCATGCCACCAGAGCCAGCAAGACTTTATGAATGGATGTTGTAGCTGTCACCAGATTACTACGCTCTGTCACATCAGAGCCAGCTGGCATGATCTATCTGGCTTTAAAAACATTTGAAAACAGCTCATTCAGGATTTTACACATTTATGAATAGTATGGACTCCACAGTGGTTGGAAAGTTGTCAACATGGTCATTCCTTGAAAGAAAGAGGCATTCGGGGGCTGGATCTATGCCTGCACACAGTGAAAATAGCTAAGCAGTCATCATTGTTGCACGTTCATCGCAGGAAAGGCCTTGAATTTGTTTTCGCTCTAGTCCACAGGAGTATGGGCATCCTGTTTATCAATAACTCCAGCCTCTTTGTGACACCCTTTGGTCATGTCCAGATTTCTGCTGCTAAATAGTTGAACTTGAAACGGGGGTTGAACAGGATGGCCAAATTGGGAAGACAGACATGATTACAGCCCCCGCAAATGAAAGCAAAGCAGGTGCAATTTACACGCAGGCTTTGTACAGCCTCCGCTTTATCACTGGCTCTGGAACACCAATTAAACTGGGTATGAAGAAATAAACCTTTCATCTGAAATCGTGGTGTGGGTAGTTTGTGTGGTTAACCAATAAGCTGGCTTGCAGTTGATTCTGCCTGAGCGGTTTCAGTCAGAAGCCATGAATTGAAGAAAACGCTTGGCTGGCCAAATCGATATTCGTACTGAAAGTTCGAGCCCTGGTCCTAACAAGAGAGGCAAAACTTCTTATCGCTCTCCGTCTGCTTTGGTGTCTGAAAATGGCAAACTCCCCACCGTTAATTGGGTCATACCTGGCGCATTGAGGGGGCTACACTGAAATCCTATATTCCAGAGAGCGAATGTTAAATTCAGATAAGGCCGCGAATCCATACAGCTGGGGCTTATCGTGGGGCCGCAATAGAACTGTTGAGGGCGAATAATCTGGGAGCAATGGATCGGGTAGCCTCGGACTCTTAAAAGAGATTTGACAATACACTGTCTCCATGACAATGCATAAACTTAAGAGCCGTGCTATCTCTGTGGACTGATGGCCGGATGGTGGCAAGGCCTCTTTAATAAAAGCGTAGCTCTCCTCCCCTTCGACAATTTTTAATTACTATAAAAGCAGGTGCTGGACATTTATAGTCATCGATACTTAAATGTAATTGTCACCTTTTTCAGGGCCTCTTCTACATTTTACTGTGTGCATTTAAGGAACCTTTAAAAAAATGCCCACGGTGGGATTCTAATGGTTTTCTGAAGTGTCTAATTATGTTTGAAGAGTGAAAAGACAATACAGCAAGTTCTTAAATAAACTTCCTGAGCTGTCGTGGTAAAACTGAATGGTCATGACTCCTTTACAAGGTTGTATCACGTTTGCTAGTGATTTTTTTTTTTTGGGACAGGCACAAATGAAACCACGGAAAAGGACACGCAAACAACAGCAGCCATTCTGCTAACCTCTGTTTTCTCAGACACCTAATGGGTTTGGCGGGCACACATCCGCCGTGAGACAGAAGTAGTTGGGATGAAGCGGCCAGTTCCTCCTTCAGTTCTGACAGCTGGGAGAAGGACACGTGTGTAAAATTAAACCAGTGCCTCCATGCAGACAGAGACAGTCCAGCCCATACAAAAGGGAAGCATGGGTTAGCATGGGGAGGGTTGAGGGGGTTCTGTCCTTTTTAAAATTTGAAGATTATAGATCAGAGACTAGTAAGCTCTGAAGTTGAAGTGGGGGAATGGAAATTGAACCTCACCGCACAGCGTCAGTCAATCGGATAAATAGAATTTATATAATCGAGTCTCAACACCGCACATGCATAATTCATCTCCTCGTTAGCATGTCCAGGCTGACATTGCTGCTTAGTACAAATTTTTTTGGCGTCGGGGGGCTGTAGTTTATTTTAACTTTAATTACCCCTGTCTGTGTGCTGGGGCAGAAAAGGGCAGCGGTAGAGGGGTGATAGGCTTGTTTTGAAGTTTTTCTTATTTGCTCTGGTGTCATTCATGCTGGAACTTTGACCACTAAAGTCGGACAGCCAAAAGGTGAATTCAGCTGGGGTGAGGGTCAGTTGGAGACAATGGAGACTTAGATCAACACCTCCCTTTCCGGGCGAAGGGAGTACTGAAACAGTATGAGCATGTTCATGAGATCTAGTAATTTATGATGAGATTGAGTGGGACATTCAGCTAAAATAGTGTTTTCATTTGCTGTGTAATGATAGTTACGGTAAATTCTTGTGATACGTACCCTTCATATCATGAACAGGGCCCTGCCAGTACTCTACATGTGGAGAAGCACTCAAGACTTGAAACTACAGCATCATCAGGAATTTTCCTCTCTTTTCTGGGACAAAGGTCAAGACAGGATAGGACATTTGTAAGGAGAAAGGTCAAGTAGGAATAAATATTCGGCAAAGGAGAAAAGACAAAAAAATAAAATATAGCACTTTACTACTAGTTGGGTGGCACGGTAATTGGCCTTGCTTTACTTGGGCCAAAACAAACAGAACACAACCGAACTACGCACACAAATAATATCCTTGACAACTGCAATCCTCTTCCTTAATTGCCCCCCAATCTCACTGAGGAATAATACCCAAGTTAATTCTCTACCATCTTTCCGTCTGTGACAGAGCTGTGTACGAGAGGACCAGCTGCCTAATCCAGCTAACCAGTCACTTCCCCCACCACTCTCTGACCTAACCTGCCAAAGGCAAACAGTAGCGTGGGAAAAACGCTGTCTCGTATAGTAGTCTGCCAAACTGCTCTTCTTTTGCCTAACAGCTTTTCAACTAATTTAACATACACACTATCCGGTATTCAGCCAGCGGTGCCACAGCTGGAAAGGCAATGTCCGCCTGTTCAGAATCCAAAGGTCTCCTACCTCGTTTGCCCGAGGTACCAACTGATGGGAATGTCGGCTGCCCGCTTGCCTGTTGGCAGCTACCAATCTGTGGCTAACAGCCCGGAAGCTAACGAGCTTATGGTTGCAATGGGTCCATCAAACCGACACAAGAAGCCCATTGTTAATTCCAAAAACCTGAGGCGATCAGAAGGATAGATAGACTTGCCAGCCGGATCAAAAATCCAAGATCTTTCAAGACTTCATGGGATTTTCAATTTTATCATTGATGCAGGTGTTCATTTTGCACTGATGTCTCCTCAAACATGTGCTGGAGTGACTCTGAAAATTAAACAAAGCCAAGCAAATGATGCTATCTTCAAACCAACCTGACTGAATTGTCCACTGTGGCAGGCTGCAGTTAAAACACCATCTTTTACCTGCCATAAATTTCCTGCCTCCCCTCTCCCTCATGGTCACATGTACAGTGGTTATTCCCTTTAGAACTTCAGGAGAGTAAAAATGGTTCACTATCCTGCTGCTTCCATGTTCATAATCATCCAAGAAGCCCAGGATCAACCCGACGCCTTTGCTCTCATGTAGCAGTTTGTGTGGGTGGCCATAATAAAGGATAATATATTATTTGGACTGAAAAATGAAAGCACAGAAGCACTAAAAAGGGTATCATTTACTGGCACATGTACCATCAAATAGAAACCACTTTAAAACCATCCACGGTGTGACTTGGATAAAAAGTAATTGGATAAAAAGTAATTTAACAGTTTGCTATTGTTTTATAAGAACATTGTCAGTTTAGCATCTAAAAAGTGGCGGTCAGTGTTTGAAAGGGCCTTTCTGGTGTTGAGTCTAGATTCTTCTTTGCTTTTATTTGAAATGAAGGTACCTGCATGACACGGATAATGGATGTTGCATTTGACATGGGGTCGAGACAACAAACAGGGCCATGTAACATGGGGATGAGTAGAAGAAACTGTAGTGGTTTTCTCCACAATTCCCTATATATAACTCATGCAAGTAAATGAATGACTGAGAAAATTCCAGAATATTAGCTGCATCCCGATGCTCATAGTCTGAGACTTTGCAGTGGATTCTTTGATTTCCATCCTAAATACAATATCCTAGTAATGAAAGTTTTCAGAAATAAAAATGAAAGAATAGTTTGCATGTGGGAAAGGGGTGTTAGAATAATAGAATACCAGTGAAATTGGTGAAAAATGCTGGATGATCCGCAGACGTTCCTTCAAACAATGAGCAGAAGCGACTTCCTGCCATGGCTTGTTACTGAAGACAACTACTAACAAAGGACAAGTTGCTGGTGAAGGTGGCGATTAGCAGAGCCTACCCGCACGCTCGCCCATTCTACTCAGGTGCCTCGCAGAGATACCCGCCGCTTTCCAAGTTATAAAGACTGACAGATGTGGATGCCCCTCTGAGTCCAGCGCTTGCTTTTTCACATGAGATCGAATGGCCGGTGAACTCTTTAACAAGATGATACTACTGCAGCTGTGTAGCCACATTAATATGTATGGAGCATAAAGTGTCAGTATTAATTTCTCTGATAGGCATGTCACCTTGTGTTTGCTTGCATCGACAAAAGAGCATTTATCCAGATGGGCAGAGCAACGGTTGTTAACACTGCGAGAACCGAACCGGAAGAAAGCTTGTTCGATATCAAACATGCCCAAAGAGCATTTCAGCGAGATGAGAGTTAGTGGTCTGTCTAAACACTTACGGCCGATTGTATTACAGTGCTCAGGGCTTGAGTTTTGTTATGGGAGCTGTGATTTGTCACCAGGCATCTTCTCCTGCGTTGCTGTGGCCGCCTGACTGCATGCTTGTTTTGCAGCGTTGCCGTGTGCTTTGCAGGGGTAGCCTGGGGTTACTGGCTCCAGCGATGTGCCTATCAGTCTCCCCCATTTACCAGCATCCGGCACGGCAATCAATTTGCATGCTCATTGGACAACATGTAGATGTTGTGATGCTTTTAAACGTTTCCTGGAGGGCTATACTAGCACTTAGCTAAAAATGGGCCTTTAAATCCTGAGATAATTCCGTTCGGGGGTTTGAGAGAGTTTAACATTTATCAGCAATGGGGCTCTTGGGCCTCCAGACAGAAACACTTCCTCACATTAAGAAACAGTGTATCAACGTAAGGTCGACTCTGGCCAATAGGATGACTCAGCCAATTAAACATATGGCATCTTGCTATGTGGGCATGAGGGCTATGTCGCTGAGCAAAAATATGTTTTGCTTTTGTTTTTTTTGCCAGTGAACGTCAGCCATCATATGGATTGATGACAACTAGCTTATTATTGGAAAATCAGCCTTGTTTTTCTGATGTCTAGTGGCCTCACTGGGCACCAGTTCCATTGTATCTATTGGTAGCAAACTTAGACTAGCAGGCTGGAGCCATATTAGTTGAGAAGACTGAGAAACTTCTTTTAACCCCCCCACTGGCTGGCCATTTCCTGCCCCACTCTTCGACCTTCTCATTCCAGCTCCTGGCCTGATTAAAACCCCAGAACCTCTCCCTAAATTGGCAAGCTGCAAAGTATTGCACTCACCTTATCGAGCACAGGCAGGCCGGGATGATGTGTAACGTAAGGATTCGTATGGTAATGAAAGAAGGGTCTATTTAATGCAGGATTTGCTGCATCTTTTGTCTCCCACGATGCTAAACACAAAGGTCATGTAATTGCAGGTCTTATGAATAATAATTTTTCTCGGGGGGGCAGGAATCTGAATAATGAGCCAGTGAATGAATGGAATCCAATTCATTTTATATTCCCTAACGACATGTGCAGAACTGACCCACAGACAGCAGTTTGTCAGTTAATCAGGTAAACACAATAAGAGAGTACGCAGTGCCATTGTTTCAGTGTTTCACAGCCTTGTCCCAAAATCAGCAACAGATTTTTTTTTTTTTTTTGTCAAGCAGATTGTTGGTGATTCCACTACTGCCATCATGCTGCAATAAATCCAGAATGACAGCACTTTCATAACATTAACTGGGAATTTTTGTTATTCTAACATTTGAACAAAGGATAGTTCCCTCAAACATAATTTCTGCTGAATGTAATGTAAACAAGGAAATTCTGGATAAAAATAATTGTACTATTATGGTTAAAAAATTTAGAGGAAGAGTTTATGAAAATCTTCAAAGAACCATGAATTTCTTGGCTGCCTGCTGCATGTGGATTCCAGTTTCACATCTGTATAATAAAACAATCTGCAAGATTTCACACTGGGCTTAATGTTTTCCAGAGAGGACTTCCATATGCTCCTGTGCCAGGGTTTAAAGTAGTAAGATCTTCTAAAGCACCCAGATCATCATCCCGCCAAACACAGATTGTCACGCTTCATGAAGGGATCGATCATTATGGAAAGTGTGCAAGTCCACGTCCTTTTCATGATGCCTGAGATTTTTTTTCTCTTTAGGGAGGGAGATTGTGATAAAAAGCAGCAGATGTTCGCATCTTGTGATGTGCCAACAGTCACTTTTGTGTGGAGACACTACAGATAATTATTGTCACAACTCAGAAAGTGCTCGGCACTCTGATGAGCAGGAGGAATGGGGAACAAATGTTTATCCTGAAGTCATGCTAAATTGTGCATTTTTACTTCACTTTACATAGTGCCACCATGCTGCCTGGATGAATTATTGCACCAGTTACAAATATCTCTAAAGACTTTAGGTGAGGCAACTGAGATTGTATGCCAAGACGGCAATTCTCAAGTACTTAGAGGTTACTCTCAGGAAGGCATGTGCAAAACTCATTTTCTAGCATTAGGTCATGCAAGTTATGTAGATCCTATAAGAATATGTCAGTTTTCTGTTTCCTGGTTAATGTAAACTGCATATTTCCTACATATGTGTATAAATCTCATAACCTGTCTTTTATCATATGGTCGGTAGCCGTGCTGTAATACATTTCTTGATGCACTGTTATCTTTCATTCTTGTAAAAGGATCAGAAAAATGGGCAATCATTGTATCATTTTCACAGAGGCTCACATAAAGTCACCTTAGCTTGCTGAATCCCCCAATGCCTTTACAACATTGCTGCCTTTTCCAGGCTGCCATCCCCGATCAGAGATAACAAATGAATGTGTTCAAAATTGGCTCAGCTGCTAAGAAATCTGTTCAAACATGATCTTTGATCCTCAATGGCTCTATATGAGACAGCCTATGAGGAAACGCCTTCATTATTCTCCCTGGTGTCCATCCTATGTAACTTCCTGAGGCTCTGAGGCTCTCCTCGAGCCTGGACTGGCATGTTTCTCAATAGGCTTCCTGTGTCCTTTTCAGAACTTAAAATGATGGCATATCTCTTTAGATCAGTTCAATGCTATTTTACATATACAATGCTTTATACATGAAGCAGGACCACAAATCATTTTATTGAACCCCAGACCCAAGGTTCCCAGAGAGTAAGCCTGAAGTGATAGTGGCAACGAAAATCTACCTCACAGAGAAGAAAAAACAGAGAATCAAGGTGAAATGGGGAAGCCCATCCTCCTTGAGCCAGCATTGGGTAGTATATGTTCATATAAGTGCAATGTAAATGAGGTAACGAGTCTAACACTGCCAGGTACAGGGGGGACCATCTGAATGCAAACTGTCACGTCAGTAGTAGGGGCTGAAGCTCCGAATCACAGATGTGACACAGGAATAGGGGTTAAAACCTGACTGTGAGCATGTTTTCGAATGCGGGCTTGGTGCTAGAGATGAGTGTTTGCCTGAAACGTGAAGGGGGGGTGTGATTGTGGCACCAATTTGGGATGGCTGCATGCTCATACAGACTGTTGGGATTCCGAGATTGTCACCTTGTACGTTTTACTTGGTGCAAAATCCTGTGTCACAAGGACACTGACTTTTTTATCTTCAGAACTGTCAATGCACTTGGAATTTTAAGTTTTTCTCCATTTGGTCTCCGGAGTTCACCAAGAAATCAGACAAATACAATTAATTTGATTGCCTCTTGTTTTTTCCTCTGCTCTTTTGTGACGTGATTAGTCTTTATTGGGGTTTAATTCTTATGCATATGATTTTGTACAGAAATCAAGCAGCTTTGGTGTTATATACTAATTTATTGCATTTGTATGACATCATCAACCGACAATCCAAAGATAGGAAACACCTAAGCTATTCTATTCCACCTTCTCCCTACCATGAGCTTTACTTTGCCTTGGGGTTTACAGCATGACCTGCAAATTTGAGAGGCTGATCACACTCAGGACACACTTGGAAATATATCCATCCATCCATCCATCCATCCATCCATTACCATAACTGCTTATCCAATATAGGGTCATGGTATCCTGGGAAGTGCAGGGCACAAGGCAGTCTGGATGAGATTCAGTTTATCTCATGATACATGCTTATGCACTGCTGGCAAATCAGAGATGCCACTGACCCTAACTACATGTTTTTGGAATGCAGAAGGAAACCCTGTCCAAATGTATGGAGAATATGTACACTACCAGTCAAACGCTTTTGCATACACTAAGATTTTCTCCATTTTCAATGTTACTCACATAGTTTTCACAAAAAAATTCTACACACTCAATAGTGTATATGTAAATGTTGTAATTTGACTTTGCAAACCACGAAGTTCAACTCCAGC
>JAACJT020000110.1:18231909-18261032 GCA_009936485.2 Gymnarchus niloticus | reverse complement strand
CATATATTGCGCTAATACAGCGTGTTTGGTACATATGTAGTCTAACATATGTCATACATATATTGCGATAATACAGCATGTTTGCTACATATGGTATATATGTAGCCGATTAAGGCCCTTTGTAAAACTGAAGTAAAAATCCATTAGGTTGTATGATGTGCCTTTGGCCACCACGGTACCTGCCCTACATACCTCTGATCTATTATTATGCACGATTTGTCCCGCAGGTTATGGCACTGGAGGTGCCAACATCGGCCAACTCCTGGACTGAAGTGACCCTGGCTGGCTGGCACAAGGACTGGGTGCCACCTACAGGCCGGCCAAGGCGGCTGCGTCTTGCCAACAGAGATGCCTTTGAGCACTGGCATCATGTGATGAGCTGCCTCCAAGTAAACCAAGGACATAAACAAACACAAGGGAAATTACTGGCAAAGAATGATGTCTGCTCAAAATCATCAATGAGGACTGCATTCGTGTAGAGTGTTTAAAGTAACAAATGTGTGATTGAACTAACAAATGAACAAATGAATGAACGAACATGTTGTGTTATATATCCCCCCCTTAACTCATTGTATTTATTGCTCTGGTTTTTGACCTTTCGAATTAAAATACCTCAGCCTACATGCAGTCATTGTCTTTCTTCTTAATTTATAAAGAAGGGCAATTTTTAAAAAAACAAGTTTTTTTCACTTTTTTCAATTAAATGTCAAAATTTGCATAATGTTTACACCATCCAAATATGCGAAACTCCATGTTTGTTAAGGACACCTCGAAGATGATGTTAAACACGACGGAACTGACGTTGAGATTTGGTATACTGGCTGGGTTAGTTGGCCTGACCAGCTTTCAGGTTTGTGTGTATTAGCCTTTCACACCTGGATATGTCGAACTGCACAGTGATTGTCAGTTTCAGCTGTGTTGGCGTGAGCACGTGTCTGTAATCATGCTATGAAGAACCAGGCACCAGTAGGTGTTCTGCATGTTTATTGGTGTTTCCTCATTGTAACATTATAGGGCTTTACCCACAGATTTCCTACCAAGAGCGAAGCGATCAGAGGAATCGCCCAGGCTTATCAACAGCATAAAAGCAACAGTTTCAGTTAACTATTCAAACTGGTCATTGATTGTATGTTTTAATCCTTACCGAGTATGCAGTGGGTTAAGCTGCCTTTGATCAAACTGTGACCTGGTCAATACAGATCACTAAGTTTTACCTGATTAGTGTGTTAATTCCCCAGATTGCTGAGGTCTAATTCACTTGAAAAACATACAGCAGTGAAATAACTGTGATTTAATTACACTACTACACACTTGAAGTTCTTTAGTTTAGTTGTTATGTACATAAAAAATTTATGAATTTCTGTACAATAATGCAATAATGTGGTTTCTCTTTTGCTGTTTTGATGTCGGTTTACAATTTTAGACATGGAAAGTCACTTTCTGGTCTGACTTTCAGTTAATCTATCTGTTGTACTAACACAGTACATCATGTGTTCTACATATTATGGATAAAATGTGATTCTACCCCAGAAAACAAATCTCTATAAATGTCTGCCTTTTCATCCCACTTGTCATGAGAATCAATTTGTGCTTCTCAAAAAACCAAGGTAATTACTGTGAATGGCTTTTGTCCCTCTGACCTAGGGCTTACTCGATCGTATCTACAGCATCCCACTGGACACACAGATGTTGCCTGAAAAGTGCTTTGCAGTTTCCTCAGCCCGCTGTTTTTTCACCTTTTACATATCTTACTTTTAGCTGGTTTTAAATAAAACAGCAGTAACATATACTGGAGAGTCTCCAATCAGAGTTTTTTGCTAACCTAAACCTGACAAGTGCATTGAAGAGAATTTAATACTTGGGGGCTACAACTTGATATTATCTAATGAAATATTACAGTCCAATTGCATATATATATTTATGTAAGAATAGATCAGCGTGTGTATGAAAATGCCTGGGTTCTCACTGATATTGCTGTGTTCTTAACGTCTAATTAAACGACAATAAAATACTGGGCGGTATATGTCCCCCCATCCCCAGTGGTTACTACATCACTGAAAACTGGCATATCACATGCTCCACACATGTGTAAGTGAGGACTTTAATTCAAAAGACCGTCTCACCTTCGCTTTAACAGAAGCCGACCATTGGTCTCCATGTCTTTTGTAAACATTGAGCAGCTGTCATTACAACCAGGCATAGCCTCGACTCGTCAAAGCCGGCCTGTTATCTGTTTGCTCCAATTCAAAACTTTTAATTGCCCAGTGGCTCGAACAGCATTATGGCATAGTTAATGACTTTATATTTGGATCTTCTCACTGAGCAACAGGAACATGGGAATTGGGAGTGTGGAATTTGCCCGAGGGGGTGGCTTTGTAAGCGTAACATGCACATCAAACGCCCTTCCCTTGATTCATCGGTTTCCGCACTGGCATTCACTACGCTGGCCGATGAATGGCCGTGAAATGTCACATCCTCTGGTGGAAGGGTGAGAATTCCCGTGACCCGACACATCCCGCCATAAGAAAAACCCCGCCGTATGCAACGTCTCATGCCCACCGTACCCCCTGCCTTTGTAATGGAGAGTATTATCTCTACATGCCCTGTTGGGATTTCACAGAGCAACCTCACACCATCTTGGAGAGCGGCACAGAGAGAGACAGAGAGCGAGAGAGGGAGAAACCAGATGGACAGGGCCTTTTGGGCATGTTCAGGCCTCTTTCTAAGGCAGACCATAACTGCTGTAATTACCTGCCTATACTTCACCCACCCCACCCTTGACCTGTGACATGGGTGTCTCCATTCCGTGTTTAAGAGCTTAAGCGATGCATCACCCTGCCCTCTAAATCTGGCTGCCTTTGCTGCTTGCAGGTGTGAGTCAGGTCATTGTTTACAGCCACCATAAAGGTTGAAGGTGACTGGGACTCACCTTCCAAACATCCTGGGCTTTTAATGGTTGACTGGAACTCACCTTCCATAAATTCTGGGCTTTTAATAGTAACCTCCTGTGATGGACGCTTGCAGAATAATGCCCATGTATTTAAACACATTTTTGTATCTTGAGGAAATGATTGATTTTTAGTAAAATTCTTAAGCACAGACATGTACAGAACTGTCATGCCCAAACCAAGCCAGCCAAGCCAACCAAACCAACCAAGACAGCCAACCAATTTAACCAGCCACACTCAACCTAGTCTCATTCATCATCACCTGAATACTAACCAGCTACGTCTTGTTTAGTTTCCTTTACTTAAACCCAACAGTTCTTTTGCATCATTGAGAGGTATTGCGTTTTCCAGACCCTTACTGAGCAATGCAGATGTGAGTTTGCCTGTATCTGACCCCAGCTAGTTATCCATTTTCTCTCTTTGTTTTGTGTTTTGGATTTGTTTGATGTGCTGATTGCTCCATCCTGGATTCTGACCCTTTTCCTGTGACTATGTTTTGGATGCCACTCTGATTTTTGCCTTTTCTGGTTTTCACCCTCAATGTTTTGACAACGATTAAAGACCCTGACTCTGCACTTGGATCCAGTCTGTGTATTCATGACGAAAACAGTGATATAGAACACAGTCATGTGCAGAAATGATGGTAGATAGAAGATTCATATATGAACATGGTGATGTGTAGAACAGTCATGTACAAAACACAGCGATATATAGAACACGGTGATCTACAGAACAGTCATACCAAAAACAGAACACACTCATGACCAGAACACAATTTTGTATAGAACAATGATATAGGAAGTAATGTATAAAGCAGTGATATACAACACAGTTATGTATAGAACATAACGATGTATAGAAGAGTCATATACAAGACAGTCATGTAAAGAACCCAGTGATCTATGGAGCAGTGATATACAACACAGTCATGTATAGAACATGACGATGTATAGAACAGTCATATACAAGACAGTCATGTATAGAACATGACGATGTATAGAACAGTCATATACAAGACAGTCATGTAAAGAACCCAGTGATCTATGGAGCAGTGATATACAACACAGTCATGTATAGAACATGACGATGTATAGAACAGTCATATACAAGACAGTCATGTATAGAACATGACGATGTATAGAACAGTCATATACAAGACAGTCATGTAAAGAACCCAGTGATCTATGGAGCAGTGATATAGAACACAGTTATGTATAGAACATGACGATGTGTAGAACAGTCATATACAAGACAGTCATGTAAAGAACCCAGTTATCTATGGAGCAGTGATATAGAACACAGTCATGTATAGAACATGATGATGTATTAGAGTCATACAGGAAAATCCCGACGTATAAAACAGCCAAGTACGGAACACAGTGCTGTATTGATCCTTGTAGTCTACACAGCACACAGTGATGAACACATAGTGTGGAACACAGCAGACGTGGCGATGTGTTTCCTTCATCTGGTGTGTTCATAATCAGGCCCGGCATAATCAAGGCATTGTCCCCAAGGTCCTCTGGAGTAACGGTGTTTTAGGTCCGCCTCTCTGCCCCTTTGAGTCTGGCCCTGCCGTCACGCTCCTGAGGCACGCTGTTCTAATTTGATTTGTAAGCTGAAGGAGCTCAAATGGAGTTAACATAGGAGCAGAAGAAATAAAATTCCATCAGGGCTGAAGCAGCATCTGCCTTTGCCTTCACTGTGTGTCTCTGAATCTAAAACTGCAGATTAGGGGGTGGGCAGAGAATTATGATAGACACTGAGGTCTAGATGTGATCCAACATGGCTACTACCTCCTGGGCCCCTAGGCTGGTGCTGATGGAGTCCTTCAACCACTGGGGAAAGGAAGGGTCAGGTTCTACTGTTGGAATGACAGGAAAGGCCACCATCCTTCAGTGTCTTCTTTGGGCATAGGTCTGAGGACAGATTACGGCTAATTTTAGAGTTCTCTTAAGAACAGCACAAAAGGCAGTCCTAGAGATTCAATTTCATTCTCACTCAGCTGCTTTTCCTGGGAAAATTGATCTTGCTGTGGGTTATTATTGTGCTTTTTTTGTTGCAGACCCCGGGAAAGACATTGACAGGCTGAATGTCAACTAGTTTAATGCTTTGTTTGTTTGTTTGATTGTTTTATTGACAGTTCTGGACAGAGAAATGTTTGGTATTAACATAAAAAAAATAATTTTCTGCAGATGGAGAAACAGATTTATATTACTCGGTTTTAAAACCTCATCATAGAAATTTTTATGAGTAATACAATAAAACTACAGAAGAATCTGGCGTGAAACAGCCTTACATATTTTCAGACACTGGAAAACTTATTTAAGCAGACAGTCATATAAGTTTATTTAATTATAATTGCAATGATGTCTTTTGTGATGCAGAGTTCATATAAGAAAACAATATCCCGAAGGGTATCTTGCCCGCATTTTCCAGATTTTCTTTTTATTTGTGCTTTTATTTACCAGCTTCTCCTACATACTCCAGTTGTCTCATCCTGTGCCATAGCCAAACCAGCATTTTATTCCAAACAGGAAAAAGTAATAATTTTTCTCACTTTAGATACAAAAAATGAGCTTTTAAAATGAGCTGATAAGAGCCATAAGTTAACCGTAGCGATGAGAAACAAACAGTGCTAATAGTCCTGAGATCGTATCTGTAGCCCGTTTGCTGTGAGCGGGTAAAAGACAGTGTCCTTCATAGACTTGCTTGCCGAGAGCAACATGGCAGTAACACTGATCCTCCACAGTCAGTCAGCCACTGAGTATGTGTGACTTGCCCTATGATGGCATACCAGATAGCGGATGGTGACCCCTACTGACCGCCAAATTTTTTTAAGTTGAGAAACTGAGTAGAAGGTGGACAGAGAAGAAAGCCGATGTTTCCATCCATGGTTTCATCAAGAGGGTAGCGGCCTTGTATGGCAGAAAGTACAGGGCAGGTGGTTCTGCAGGTTCGACTGTGAAGAGAGGCTGTAAATACTTACTTTGAACTAAGAGGGAGCTGTCAATAAAGAGTCACGTTGAGATGACTTTCGAGACGGCTGGCTCTGGTCTCTGAGCACTTCCCTTTTTACGACAGCCCTTGTGAAACTGGGGTTTCCGCCGTGAGCTGTTGAAAGATGGGTCCGGGTGACAAGTGTTTAGTCTGTCACACCATTAGCTTGAGCGCTGAGGGTACTCTACCATCATCTATTATGCATGGGGAAATTTGCATCAGGACGTGGCACCCAGGTAGACAAAATCTGTAATGTGCTGTGAAATTATCTAGAGCAAAGGAGCACAGGAATGGAATGTAGACTCCACCCCCCATGCCATTTCGCATCCCTCAGTGGCCCTGATCCAGGTTATGAATAAAGATCACAGATTGTTAATTTTTTGCCATACTTCCTCGAGGATATGACTGCGGAGCAACTCCACTCATGTGCCAATGAGTGATTTTTCAGGCTGGTTTTTTGGGTAAAACACAGACCGTACAGTACATAATGAATAGAGCTGACCCAAAATATTAACAATATTAATCCACCTGTGCTCAGTTGTGATGTGAGAGAAAAGATTGCACAGCAGGTGGCGCAGTGATTAAAGAACTGCACCTGTGAACAGGACAGTACCATTGTAAGTATGAGTAACATTTTTTTTTTTCAGCTGTATAAATGGGAGCAAAAGTCTGTAAGCTGCCTTTGAAAACATTTTGCAAATGAATGGATAGATTTATCTGTGAGGACTGAATAATTTAGCCACATTAACTAGGTATTTTAAGTTAAGGCAATTCTATTCTTTTTACTTAGATTAAAAAGTTGGAAACCTGACAGAGTTACTTTTACGTTCCAGTTCTTTAAGATTATTCTGCATGTGACATCTGATTTAGCACACTGACAGACTTGCTCCATTTGGACATCAAACAGATTCACATAACATTCTAGGATTTTAGGGTTTTAATTGGGTGAGGAGAATGAACACATGGGACATTTTTAGCTTTAGCCAGCGTGGGGGGGGGCAACAGGCAAGGGCAACAAGGTGAGTGTCAGGTCAAAATATCAATGCACAAGAAATGGATAAGTGATCAAATCTGTTTGGGGTTCTGAAAACTGACAACTGTTTTATCTCATAAAAAATGAGGGGCCTGTCAGCTGAGTTTTCCCCACCCCCATGCCTCTGACACACAGTAGATTTCCTGAACCACAAACCCAAACCAATAAAGATTTGTCATCTTTCCCCAGTAAGTGCACAGAATCTTTCCCTTGATCTGGCAAAGCGGTGAACATCACCTTCAGGTGAGACAAACCGTTACATTAGCTGGATTTATGAGTTCATGAAAATTGTTATTACCCTCATTCGGTCTTGCTATGGCCTCCGTGATGTCTTTATGGGGGCTCAAATGCTCACCTTGCAACAATGGTGCGAAGGAACGTGAATTTTAATTTGCTCCACGTATGAAACATTCTCATATTCAGTGATAAGAAGTAGGCATTCTTTTAAAAAGCTTCTGTGGTGGTAAACACCGTTTGCTCAGAGATTGTCTAGCAAAACATTAATGGATGGGGCCCAGTTATTCTCAGGATCACAGCCTGTTATTAATGGAGTCATAAAGGATTTATGGACAGCCATTGGCAATCTCTACTGCAATTATTGCACTTACGCTTTAATTTGTTGGATTTTATGGCTATATCTGTTTTTTGCATGAGTTATTTGGGGCTGGGGGACAGGAAGACAGTGGTAGGATTGACGTCAGATCTCATCATTTTGTTAAACATTTTTATATTTGATGAGAACCATCTTCATTGATGATATTATAACGTGAAAAGCCAGGTTCAAAGTATGCACCAGTTTGGTCTGAAAATATTAACATATTAATTCGCAAGCTGCTGACTGCCTGAAAAAGGACCTCAATTTACCCTGAACGAAGGATATGAGGTGGTGACATCACTTGAAAATCCTCCATCGTCCCTCATCATCCTCCAGTGTCCCTCATCATGTTGTCCAATGGAAGCACAACAAGGCAAGTGAACACGCCTGTGGATTAAAGGGTCAAAGGGAAAATTCTAAGGCTACCTAGGTGGTAAGGGGGTCTGAGAAAAATTTTGTTCAGCTCAACAGAATGTGCTTTTTATGAATGTACAATTTGTGTGGTTGATTTCATTTATTTTATCGAAAACATGAACGATGAACCTTGACTTTCCGAAAATATGCAAGTGGCCATATTTTCTCCCATTTTGATCCCAAACAGAAGCCGTCGGTGAAGTAGCATGAGTAACCTAGCGTTGCTAAACTGTACATCTCTCTCACCTTCGTTACACAGGCGTCATGCCCAGGCCCAGCCAAGCTAGCCAAACTGATCAAACTGGTTGGACCAGCCACTCCCAACATGCCTTCCTTCCCCAGAGTACTAACAGCTGTGTTCAGTTGTGTTATTCAATGATTTTGTTTCTGTTTTGGTCCTCCAGCTCCCACACCTCAGTGTGAGATATTGAGTTTCTAATACTTTAGTCCCCAAGGGGAAATTTAGGCATTACCACAGCAAAAGTAAGACAATAATACATATATAGACAATAACATCCTTAACAACACAACTGGAAATTACAAATTGACAGTACCGTACTGTAGTAATCAGAGACCTGCATCAGTTTGCCATGCCCATTGACCTGTTTTGGATTTTAACCACTTGTCCTGTGACCTTGACTACGCCTTTGAATCTCCTTTTGGCTCTGGAAATCTTGTCTGTTCTGGTTTTGACCCTGCCTGATTTGACCACAGTTAAAGAGCTCTATTCTGCACTTGGGTCCTGTCCACTTATTCATTACAGTAGGCCAGAAATACTTCTAAGTTAAGAATATTTGTGTAAATTCAAGTGCTTCGTTTTGAAATCTGAAATTCCATACAGCTTGGGGGGGGGGGGTTCTGGCTGTTAAACTCAGCCGTCATTGTAAATTTCACCAGCAGGTATTTGTGACATCTTCAGGCTCCCTGGGGAAATGGGTCATGATATTAATTACCCCAAGCCGTCTGGCTTACACCTCCCCAGCGCACAAAGCCTCCTCCATTGGATGGACAAGGCTTAAAGGCCCAGGGTAAAAGCGGCCCAGACGACTCCTTATCAGAACAGGCAAGGATTACGCTGAAATGAATCATTAACACAGCTGCCCCCAGAGGCCCAGGAGCAGAATGGCTGCCTTGACACAGGAAGGGGGGGCCTCGAGACTGATCCACAACATGGGGTGGGAAGAAAAGAGATGGGGATGTGAGAAGCAACAAAGATGAAACGTCATTCACGAGACTGAACACGTCAATGTGTTTTATATCTGGCAAAAAGTTAAACAAGGTCAACGCCCTCTGTGCACTTCCAGTTCACCCCTGTCCCATTGGAATGTTCCATCCTTTTCATCGTAATTTCATCCTTTTTGATATGTGAAAGGCTCTACCCATCAAAGCTCACAGGTGCAGACTTCTGGCCCATGTCCCTCCCTGCAGGACGTCGTTTGCTTGTTCACTGCAGCACAGAAATATCGAAAAAACCTGAACCGGGACATTCCATGAGAATATCAACAGGGGGGTTTCTGGGTCAGGAAGGGATTTGTTAACTTATCATGGTGTCTGGCGAGAGGCTCTTATCGGCACCCTGCAACACTCCAGCAACGTGCTGTGTGATCATCACTCTGACCCTCCTAGCGGAAGTAATGGATATTAGAAAAATCAGCCCAGTGCAGCAGAATGACGGGGTGCCAGGGTTCGAGGAATAGATATTCTCAGACACCAAGGGCAGGTTAGCACCCTGCTGCGTCACAAAACAAATTATTCTCTCTCCTTTTCTTAAAACAGAGTTGGCCTGAGTTGTTCTGCTGACTGGATTGGTCCTGAAGGAAAAACATTATATATATTATATAATATATATGTTAGTATAAAATAGTAATTAGGAATGATTGGGAAGTCAGGTTTGAGAAACATTTACTGACTAAGAAAAAAGCCTTAGATCATTATTTCTCCAGATCCAATACTGAGGAAGGCTTGAAATGAAGTGGAAAAAATCACATAATTCACCCATAACTTATCAATGAATTACCTACCAAACTTTTGAAATTTAAAGACTGAAGCAGCAAATATGATGCAAGATTCTTTCTGTTTATGCTGCCATCATCATATGCCTGATGAATGAATAAATCCTTTATTCGTACCATTTCACATACTGCATTGAAAGGTGTTTTTCACATATTATATTGTGCTCACTAGGAGAACACACACAGGTTAGAGCAAGTTTGGGGTCAGAGCACAGAGGCAGCCATTTATCCAGCATCCATGGAGCAGTTTTTGGGACCTTGCTCAAGGGCCTTGTTCAAGGGCCTTGCTCAAGGGCCTTGCTCAAGGGCCCAACGGCGATATGGACATTTTTTGCTAGCTGTGGGATTTGAACGAGCAACCTTACAGTTACAGACACCTAACCCACATTCCTTGACACATTCCAAACCGTCAGTTTCCTGCAGCTCCCAAGGTAGTGATCCTCTCGCAGAGCCAAGCACTGCACAGATGCCCTTTCTCTATCTGGCCTGGTTCAAACAACTCCCACCTAGATCGCCATTAAGACATTTGGCACCGCTGGATGCTCAGAACGATCCATTTTCCAAACACTCCAGTGATCTGAATACTTTCCATTCACCATCGTGTCTCCATTTTGAATTACTATGCTACTCCTTTTTCCTTTTGATTACTCATAATATGTTTGGAAAAGTAAAATCAAAAGCTGAGTGTGATTCCTAAGCAAGCACTGGGGCATGCAGAAGCAGGACTGAGGCTACTGAGTGTCTCTGAACTCTTTAAAGGTTTTCATATCACGCTGAAGCAAAGTGGAGATAAATCAGCAGCGAAGTTTGACTTGAAAGTAAACTGGCCGAGGAAAACGTCTGCACGGCTTTCAGGCAGTGTTACTCGAGAGCTGATGTTTCCATGCATGCTGGAGCTCACTTTCATGTCGCTGTGTCGCCAGCTGATGAGAGTCAACTTCAACTGGTCAGGTAACAGAAGGTCCAACAGCTCCAACGGAGATGATGTCACCATAGTGAATGTGCTGGTCCTGTGGAGAGCTAAGGGAAACTAACCGCAGGGCCAATCTGGGTCTTTTCCCCAGTAATAGATGGACATTACATGCATGGACCTTGCCAAAATGATGTTGTCTTGTTTTTCTCAACAAATACCTTTCAATTGGCAAGACAATCACCTGTTAATCTAATGAAGTGTTTTATGCCAAATCTCAAAGAGAAAGAAAAAGAAACACAGTCAAAAGACAGCAGTATTACAATGCTTTCAATCCCTTTCCCAAAAAGAAAGGGAATTTGCCAGCAAGAAACAGATGAGATTGATAAACCTAAATATAATTTCTTATCTGTCTTTTCATTTGAAACAGCTGTAGAGTGGTGTGAGCTGTCATTTGTGGGTTTAATTAAAAATGAGCAAGAGTTGGAAAGGCAGCTAATAAATTCTTGCCATTGGGCGATTTATGTTAGTCAGATTAAGGGTGCGGAATAAAAAAAAACAGTCCAGATTGACTTCCTGTGAGATCAAGGAGAATGAGGCGGCAATTCAGAAAGAAAGAAACAAGTAACTAAGGCGGGCAAGCAGAAGGGATGGAAGCTTTGATACAAAATGGATGAGGGCTACACTCAGTGTAGCTTTAATCATTTTTACATGGATGAGAACGTGATGGATTTATGTTTCTGTAGAAAAGACACACAGAGATGTAGGCTGTTAAATCTCTTATTGGTGATGCATCTTCTAAAGTACCTTCATTTAAATGAGTAAATCCATCAATAAAAAAGTTTTTATATCGACTGGTTAATCCTACACTTTGATTATTTGGAGATACTTTAAGCGCAAGCACAGTCTGTAAACAGTGAAGACTCCAACTTGTAAGAGTCTTCACTAAGAGTAAGAGTGTAAGTAAGTAACTGATGTATGTACGGTAGCTTAACGTGCTGCTTGTCTGTGACCTGGAAAGCCTCTCCAACTGGGACATAATGGGACGTTTCATTTATTTTCTGGTCCCTAATGTTCCCCCCACCCACATCCCCACTTCTTCTCCATCTCACTTTGCAGGGGTGTTTCAACAGCTGAATCACGGCCCCTGGGCGATTCTCAGCAATTCCATTCATCACATAAAGCACCCTGTTCCCTTCTCACACAGACCCTCTCTCTTGGGGTCCCTCTCTCTTCCTCCTCATGTTCTGGGTGTATATCTAGACATGTTCTGGTCTATTTTGTTCTGGATTCATTACAGGCGCAATGTATAGGTGTGTTCTCAGTGCGTTATTGACACATTCTTGGACTATTCTAGATTAATTTTATTTGTGTTTTGGTCACATTATACGTGCAATACAGGTGTGCTCTGTATGTATTCTAAATATACTTTAGCTGTGTTCTGGATACGTTAGAAGATTGTCCCAGGTGCATTCACAGTCAATTTTCAGTGTATTATGGATGGTATGTTCTAGATGTGTTCTGTATGTTTTTATGTGCATTAAAGGGATGTTCTGGGCGTGTTCTTGTTGCATTATTAGCACATTTCATGTATGTGCTAGACAGTAAGATATTTCTATTTGCCATTTGAGTGTGTTCTAGGTATGTTCTAACAGCTACTGTAAAAGCTGGCATACAGAGAGAACACCTTTAATGGAAGAGAGAGGAGACAGAATCCTTGGGACATTGTGGTCAGGGACACTTTTCCTGGGAAGGAAACTGCTATTAAACCATTGAGCTGTATGTATGGTATGTCAGAGCATTCCTGAAGCAAAGTTCTGTAATGCTAACATTTTAAACAAACATGCCAGAAATAATTGAATTTGGGATTTGTAATTCATCTTTTTTCCTCTTTTTGTGGGCTAATTCCATTCTCCAGCGATGATACTTCAAGTATTATATATAGGCAAATGTTTTGAGGAACATTTATTTTTAAAGTCATTTTAACACCATTTGCTACATGGCTGCGTAACACATCTCATTGTGAAAAATTCAATTCCAGGTATGTGGTCTAGCTTTGAAATGTTCCCCAGTTATCTGCATTTGTTTAAACCTACTGTACATGCCAGAGAACAGGACTGTTTCTCAGCTCCCTTTATGGGAATGAAAACAGAATGTGGCCTTAATTTTCCCTCAAGGATTAATAAAGTTTATCTGTTTAAAATTAAATACCATCTGCATCTACATGTGTTTTGCTTTTTTAATACGTCAGAACTGATGGTGATGAAACACATGACAGCCGTGTAAATGTGCCCACTCTAATCTGCACATTGAAAAGACAGCCATCACACATGCCCTTAAAGCGACAGTGAGTTTATGATAATTGATGGGATCTTCTAGCCCTCTGAGATTTCCAGGAGAAGGGGACCATCTTTGCCTACTTCAGAAGTGATCATTAGGAGTACAACTCCTCTGCATATGTACCAACGGACAGTTAAAGAAGCTTCTACGGACACAAAACCATCTTTTTGAAGCAGAAATGAGAGAATCATCTCTGCTATCTGAATACTCATGATGCTGTTTTATAAATGGACCCATCAGGTCATGCTTGTTGTCCAATTTCAGAAACATAGAGGGGAAATGACACTCCTTACTTAATCACTACGTGC
Organism: Gymnarchus niloticus; assembly: GCA_009936485.2. NCBI lineage: Eukaryota > Metazoa > Chordata > Actinopteri > Osteoglossiformes > Gymnarchidae > Gymnarchus > Gymnarchus niloticus. The sequence continues at coordinate 18,247,472 of JAACJT020000110.1, read as the reverse complement.
CGTGCCCTGCAATTCACGCTGGACTCCCGCTCCAATTTGCAGATGCCAAAGTCTGGTCTGCCTTGATAAATAGAGGGGATGTGCACCCCGCTACTTGGTTATCAAGCTGACAAGCACAGAACGCCCTTATGAAAGTTCTCATTGAAACAGAAAGTGGCGGGCTTATGCTAGAGAGATTAGGACACTTCGGAATTAAGGAGACCCAACACAGATGGTCAGGACAGCAACTTGAAAGCAGCCTACCTCTCTAGAGTGGGTGAGACCAACAGGATGCTGTAAGCCAACAGACAGGGGTGAAAGGGTACTTTAGGGGGTCTCTGGTTCAAGAGACAGGGGCAACAGTGACCATGGACCAAGGGAAGACTGGGTTAGATATTAGGGGGTGATTTGGGTAAAGGCAGGGGGGTTTATCAGCTGACTTTGCTATGATCTCATCTTACAGATGCCATGTCCATTTTATTTTATTCTCTATCCATGTTAAATAAAGAGTAGTGCAGGGATGTCCAATGAGAGAATCATGACTGCACCAGCACTCCAGGTCCCCACAGTACTGACTGTATGTGCCCATCGTGTTTCCTTGTTGTGTTTTCCCTGGCCCTCGTTGTCCTCATGTGTTCCACCTGTGTCTTGTGTTACTTAAGTCAGTCTCTCATCTGTTGTTTTAGCTGTATGTTTGGTTGTGTCTGCCCGTCTCGTTCCGTGTCAGTTTCTAGTTCTCTTTCCCTCCCCCTGGTCTTACCTGTCTGTGCCCTAGCCCTCACCCTATTTTGCATAAACTCAATGCTTTATTTACCCTCTGTATTCAGGACAGAGCCCAGTGGTTGTGTTCTCTCATCCTGTCATTAAAACCCCTTTGTACTCGCACCTACATCCTCGTCCCACTTGTTTCTTGGGTCTGCATTCCATGTCCGGTGACAATCGTGACAAAGAGGCTGCAGGCAGGACCTCATATTTATTTTTCTGGCTCTCCTATACATTTAAAGACAAAAAAAATTACAATGGTGAAAAAACCAAAAGGAGCCATATCCTCACCCCCTGGTCACACAATCTTCAGCCCCCCCCCCACACACACTTTTGTGTGGTGGATGTCATTTGTTTAGGATGCGGAAACCAGGTGGGATTTCTCCTTGACAGAAAGTGGATTTATGGGATTCACATTAGCCTTGTGACTCCTGCTGGAGCTAAAGGAGGCAGGAGATGACGGTTCCCAGCTGGTCGCTCAGAAAGGGCATGACACCTCGCTCCAGAGCCAAACACGACACTCATGAAGCCTTGGAGTGGTGCAGGGGAACATCTCAACAGAAGATCTTCAGCACTACAGAGAACTAAGCCCCACCAAACAGAGAATCTTAAGAGCAGACTGCAGTTTTATTTTTCACGTCCTGTTTTTCAGGTACAGTCAGGAACATGCCCAAGGTTGAAGTTGCCAGTTTGGTGTGATAGAGATAAAAAGCACAGATACACTCACAGATCTTCTGAGGCTTTCTCCTCCAGGGGGGTCAAAGTGAAACAAAACACACCAATACATACAAAAAAGGGGGCGGGTGGAATAAATTAAAACTAATTATTGATCAGCAGACTCAGAAGACAGTTGGCGTTTCCATCCACACATTACTTAACGGTTGTTTTTTGGTTTATGACAAACTCACATTTTAGCCGGACGATTCTCCAGTCTCTTTAGTGACAGTGAGTCGGAGAGCATCCAAGCTAATCGTGCCAGCGGTTTTAAACTTGAGTTGAAATGGATGCTCTTAAAGGGGTAATTTTAACAGATGGTGTGGGTAAGCAGTTTATAGAATGCAGCAAACAAAAGCAGAAAACTCAACCTCGACCCCTTTCCTACCAGCCGTCGGCTTAAACGGCTCGGAAATCATGGCACTGGAAATTACAGGAGAGAGGGAGAGGTGCATGTATCCTAATGTGTGCGATAAAATTATCCCCCAAAAACACATCGTTTAAGGATTTAAGAAAAATAGCTTCTCTGGACAGCGTATTACCCAAGGGTTTTTTCACGGCACTTCTCAAGACGAATGATTAGTAAACAGGATTTTGGTGTTGCTGTGTATTGTTAATTTTCCGCAAGTGTAGTCTGTTCCAGATAGACTCAGTTTGATGTGACTGAAATCAGCCTTTTTCCATGGCTTTGTAAATTATCTTTAGGTCATATTTAATGAGTGATACGGGTCTGTAATTTGAATTTTGTCTTTTTCATTCTCGAAAATTATAGTGATTAGAGTTGTGTGTAATGAGCATGTTTTGTTTTTTCTACTGATGAGGGAAGGCAAAAGACCAGACGTTTGGTGGTGGCTAACCTCTGAATCCTCGTTAAATGGTGAGTATGAGGCGGAGTATGCAATCAAAGGAGCCCAAAACTAAACTGTGTGGTTAAGATGTGTACCTTGCAATCATCCTGCCATATGGCTGTGGCTCCATGTTCTGCTTCCGGAGATTCATTCCATGCTCTTCACAACTCTGTACTAGATAAACTGTTATATAGGATGGATGGATGCATCAATCATTTAATTGCCGGTGAGTCAGCCAGAAGTTATTTCTAGGGCAAACTTGGTGTCTTTGCTACCTGATATAAAATATCCAGTATTCCCAACTGCAGTTTTCTCACCCCAGTCCACTTGCAGCCTCTGACATTTCAATTGAAGCATCTCAAAGGATTCTGGGAAAGTTTGAGCTCATTGCAGTTAAATTTCACTATAAGAACAACGGTTGTGTCTTTTTGGTGGCCGCCAAGCTGCACCGTCACACAAATTCATCACAATGGTTGCCACACGCGCTGTTCCTGTGTCCACTGTGTGGATCTGGTTGTCTCATTAATTATTCACAACATGGTTTAATCTTTTTCCCACATGTCCAGTGGGCAGATTGTCTTCACATTATGTATTAAATTGAAAACACATTCAACTAATGTCAAACACAATTAATCTTGCAAAAATCTTGATATATTTACTGTTATATCATTTATAGAAGATTAATTATAGTACTTGTCTCAACATCTGGACATAGATACTAATTCTCATGCCCTTAATCACAATACAAGGAACACCATCTTCTAGCAAACAGGTGACATTTTTAGGCATTACTGGTAACTGGCGCAGCAATAGCAACACAAAGGGAGAGATAGATTTCAGCAAAATAAGAACACAGCATATGGAATAACAGATTTCTCAAATCCCCGTAGCAGAGTCATGTCATTTGAGGGATGGTCATCTCTGTGAAGGCCAGGAGTTAGATTTTGAAGTTGTTTGTCTGTGGTTTATCTTGAAGTGAAGATGCTTTCATGATGACTATTTAGTACCAGAGGCTGACCAAATGGTCTGTGTAATGAACGCACAGACCGGATCTAAGTGCAGAGTGAGAGACTTTAATCGTGGTCAAAACAGGCTGGGTAAAAACCAAAACAGGCAGGCAGCATTTCCAGAAATCAAAGGGGCATCCAAAACGTAGTTTCAGTCACGAACAGTTGGAACATTTGGGATCCAAAACAGTGCAATTAGTATGGCAAATAAATCCAAACTACAATGCAAAAACTATACACAGGTAAGTTCAGGCAAAACCGCAAACATTCAGTACAGTTTTCAGAAACTGAATACCTCACACTGAGGTGAGGGAGCTGGGGGAATACAAAAGAACTGCATCATCAAATAATTGAACACAGCTGTTAGTACTCTGAGGATGAGGAATGAAGGCATGTTGGATGTGGCTGGGCAAACTGGTTTGGCTGGCATGACTGGCTGGATCTCAGCATGACAGTCTGGCTCTTTTTACTTGCCATTGAAGTACCGCTTTCACTGTGGTGGAATTTTAAGAGGTTCTCAAAGAGATGTTTTAAGAAGAATGGAGAGTTTCCAGATGTTTCTGCTCCTGTAAACTCTCATGCATGCAACACGCAAGCAACTCCAAATGAGGACTTAAGTGTTGTCCGAAGGACGTGGATCAATACTGCTCTTATTACTCCCACTTAATCTCCATAATAAGCTTTATTACTCCAATTAATTGTGCCCTTGTCCAAGAAATCTTACTGCATACATAAAACCGACAGACAGGATGGCTAATTAGCCCCCTCCCCAACCCCCCTTCCCCACCATGTATAAACATATAGGCAGCATTCTCATGGAAAAGAGGCCCTACATGATGTTCTGAACATTTGAGGTTTAGACCATCTGTGATTTCTATTTTAGACGGCTAATGATTGGTACCTCAAGTTTCTAGAAAGACGACTGGTGTACATGGTAATGAAGTCTGCAAGAACACAGGTGTCACAGTTAGTGGTAGTTTCTGGCATAAGCGATATTGGCAATTTCCTAGGGTTACCCGTCCCCTTCCCCCCACCGTGGAGGGGGGGGCACATGCCCAGGTAGGGTGGCGACCAGGCAGGTTCTCACCTAGGGCACCAAATATGGCAGGACTGCCACTGATCACAGTCAATTTAACAGTGAGCATCAAAAAATGAAAAGGTATACAGCGTTGACTAACAAGTACCTTCCTTTTGCTTACCAAACAGCCAATAACAAACAATTACAGATAAGACAAAAAAGCTCCGGTGAATATCATAAGATTCAAAATGTAGTACCAGTGATCTAAAATCTGCTCTTTCTTGAGCTACTTAGCAAACACCAGAGTGAAACACAGTCACACCGGTGACCGACATCACTGTGGCGATGTTGGCAGAGCCTGTAGTAAAAAATGATGTTCAGTTAAGTTAGAAATTGAGAGTAATGGCAGCGTTCAGTCATTGAGCATGGTGTCTTTTCAATCAGCATTAAACACAGTCGTTAATTAGCATCCCATTGCTTCTTCTCATATCTTTCGCTACAATTGAGGTGCTGTCGTGACATGATTGTTAGTCATTTGGGTGCATGTACATCACCTCAGGTTTGTCAGTCATGGAAAATAAACATATTCGTTACATAGTAAATTGAGCAAATGACTTGTTTTGTGGCTGACACAGCCTGGACATTTTGATTTCTGGGAGTGAATGGCGTGAGCTAAGTGAATCAAATACCAGCCAGCTTTTGTGGATTCATACCGGAGATTGAAGACCCTCTTTGGGCGGTCAACTCAGTGATAAGTACACAAAATAAACACGTTTTAAAGGTCCGACGAGCCTTGGAGGGCCAGCTGACTGAATGTGGGATGTGTGATATTCAATGAGACTCTAGATTCTTTTATTTTTTTAAGGTTCATTATCTCCTCTCCCCAACTTTGATGCGGTGAGCCGGCTCACACACGTGCATTCATCTGCAAGAGCAATGCGGCAAGTATCACCACGGAATCTAATTATGTCTCTCGAGTTTTAAAGTGTTCTGATGAGCACGGCCATCGACCAGAGAGTAGGGAGACAGATGGGGAATTATTCACGTTAGTGGTCATTAATTTTAGTCAGTTCCATCGATGCGTATAGCATACAGTCCTCTGGGTATGTTGCTCAAATACGTGTGGGTATTATATTGATGTAATTAATTATGTTGATTGGATTTTATTGATATTATCTAATACCTAACATGTCGAGAGACTGTAGTAATTTGCAGGGCAATGGTTTTTGACCTATCTTGGGCTCACAGGCCCCTGATAAAAGCTATGGATCCCCCCCCCACTCCCCAAGAGAATGCACATAAAAATGAGTGAGAAATTTTGCATGCCATTTATTTTATTGGATAGGAAAATTACTTCAAATTAATTAAAGCTGTTCAAAATGAATTATTGTTTTAACATTTTAGAATGTAGCAGATTGAAATGAAAGAAAAATCTTGTTGTTGCTCCACTTCACAGACATCCCCTTCATCTGTGAGCTCCTAACTACATACCCCCCACACCCACCAAGAATATACAGGAATTTCAGCTACTTTTTTATGCTAATACGAGATGCCATCATATATTGGTGTCGTGGTTGTCACTGGACTAGGTGGTAGGCATGGGAGAATCGATGCTTAATTTTTAATATTTTCCAATCCATATGTTTTAATTTTTTAATCGTAGCTCAAAGGGAAATATTTATATTCTATATTTTTAAATATAAATTTAGTATTGATGGGCAGATCAATACTAGAACTGATTCTTCAATGCTGAAGTGCTACTCATTTGGCATTGATTACCATTAAAAACAATGAAGTATTCTGTCATTTTATTTTCTTTATACGATGATTGTATAAACCCACAAGAAAATGGAACCAACATGCAGAGAACTATGAACAAGGCCCAAAATGAGAACTAGCCTGGCAGAGACACTAACAAACTCTTGGCAAAGACAAAAGGAGAGACGTAAACCTAAATATCAGGAAACACAGGTAGAACACATGAGGGCAATCAGGGCAAGGGCAAATGGCTGAAACAAGGAAGCACAAGGGGAAAGCAGAAAACCCCAGTCAGTACTCCAGGGACCTGGAGCACCAGAGTGCAGCTGTGACAATTGGATGTTTGAAGAACTGGAGGAGCATACTGATAAATCAAGGTTTCTGTGTATTACTTTGGGTCAAGTATTGGTTTGAAACCCAGAAACAAATCATGGAACTGAAATTTATCTTGCGCCTCATAAATGATGGTATTTCTTGTTAGTGGTTAGGCAGTACATGAAAGGCACCTCTGTCTGTCTTGAGGTCCTCTTTGAAAGCCTTTTAATCCTTTACAAAGTCTGTGCTAAATCCTCATTTCATTAAAGACCAATTCAGACAAGTATGTGAGCTTACAACCTTTGGCATGATATCAGACCTGTTTTTGGTGTAATCCCATAACCGTGAAGTCACAGCCCACGTCATGGCAAAGTTGTCGGGTTCTTAGTAACCACAATGAGCTGGTTGGAAAACTTTCTCTGAGGCATTGTAGGTTGTCACAGCCCACACCTGAAGGTAAAGACTCTCTGATGGCCCAGCTAATTACCAGTCAAGCACACTTGCTAGAGTAAATGTGTGCAAGTAAAACCAGAAACAGCTAAGTTTTCCAGTTTCCCTCCAAGGAATGAAACTTGGACAAATTTTTAACTATTAACCCATTATGCTGCATTTTGCAGAAATAGCAGCACTGGTGATGATACAATACCTGCCAATGATGACACGCTAAGTGAATATAGTGTGGCATTGATTGCCAGCATTTTGGACGGCCATAATGTGCAGACGGGGAGTTGAAAGTATCTATAATGCAAGAGCTGGATTCCTCCTCTCATTGTCAAGTCCACCACTGCACCCCATGCCTGAAAACTGGCACATTAATGTGAAGGTGAATAGGGCTTAGATGTGGATCTGTAGATGATATTGTTGATGTGGAATCAAACCCCGGTCAGATTTTCTGTACAAGAAGCCTCACTTGTCCTGAAGTCTTAATCACTTTCTATTTGTCTAAAAATGTGAATATTCTCACAAGTACAGTATACATGCATGCATGCATCCATACATCCATCATATAGCTGCTTATCCTACTCAGCATATGTGGAGATCTATAATCAATATTAAATATACTCATCATTGTTAGGTTTTGTGTTAATGTGTCATGTCTTTTTGTGTACTCCATCTCAAAACAGCTATTTGGAGAAAAAAAGTGGTGGTTAAGGATCTGGACTGTGATCTGAAGATTATTATTTCTCATCCCTGTTGGGCCTATTGTTGTACCCTTGAGTTCGAACATAAATCGTTTCAGTATGTCATCTATCCCCAAGGGAGGTAATAGATGACAGGGCAGGACATCTGTTATGACAAGAAATTGACAAGACATCTGTTATGGGCAGTTTGGGAAGGTTGTGTTCCAGTTTTGTTAGATTTGGCATCTTTATATGAAGCTGTAATAAAGGAGACTTTTTGATGAAGAGCAGTAGTCCTTATTGTCAGCAAACCAGAAACCAAGCGAACTATTTGAGTTTAGTTTAATTAAAAACCTGAAATACAATGTATTTATGTGTGGCTCAGTTTCAGCTGCAAACCTGCACAGAAAGCAGCTTTCTCACTAGCATTTCACATCAGAGTCACCAATTGTTTATCTTAGCCCTGTGTGTTTTGAAAAGACAATAAGGTCAGGAGGTGAGACCTTCTTCTTCAGGTGTGTCAATGCAAGTAATTTGTTGGTTTGGGATTTGTTTGTATCTGTTGGGATTAGAAACTGTGGCTCAGTGGTTGGCACTGGTGTCTTGCACCTCCAGGGTTGGGGGTTTGAGTACCCCCCAACTCTGTCTGTGTGGAGTTTGCAGACTTTCCACCTTGTGCCCTAAGATTGCCTGAGTAGGCTCTGGGCTCCCATGACCCTGAATAGGATTAAGTGGTTTGAAAATAAATGATATTAGGAACCAAATGGCAGTCGGAACAAGCAAGTTCAGTAGGTCCATACTGAAAGTTTCAACACCATTTCTGTTTCCCTGTGTCATGTTTCTTCTGATGATTTAAAAATGGAGATATGGTGATCCATGTGTCATTTAGGTGGTGATTCTATCAGAAGATGTGATTACGTCTGGCATGTGGTTGATCCTGTCTGGTGGAGTAGTGGTCAGACTACGGTTATTTGACTCAGTGAAGAAGGAAAGGCGGGAATAGGGTGTGCTACTTTCCATTAATGACGTGAAGCGAGAGGCTTTGGGACAGTGAGGGCTGCCCTCAAAAGGCTGAGCCACATACAAGACTCCTGGTGAGGTAAAAGAATTAGCAATCAATCTGTTCTATCCAGAAAGGGTAGGCGTTATGTGTCAGCTGGGCAGGACAGGTGCTATTTAGCATAAAGACGAGGCCTGTTCACCCCCCCACCAACCTACAAATTTCAGGCAGAAACAGATAGCTACACTAAACCCCATTTTATACTGGGACCCCCACCCCCATGTGCGGGTGTGTGCTGGTTTGGCTTCAGGGTGGAGACCAGATGGAGAGACAGACTTTATGTTTTGACTGATTTTTGTGTGACCGCCTGATCGCATCGTTGGAGCAGCCGTTGCAATAATACATAAAAGATGAATCACTTGTGCCATCCTTTGCAAACCCACGCAGTACATCTGAAACATGGTAAATTCCTTTAATCAGAAGCGTCTTATTTTTTGAGTCTTCTCAGGAGAGAAGATTGCATACAAATGACTTTACATGAGTGTTGCTACACAATCCAAGTCTCCTACATGTGTGTTTCTCTTCTGGGGCAACATTTCTGGCCAGAGCAAGAATGCCTGAAGATCCTCAGCTCAGAGATGCCTCGGGAAGGGTGTGACAGCTTGGGATTGGCTGGCTGAGTACTGTGCTGTGGAGAGCGGATCTTCCTTAATTTTGTGATGCTCACTGTAACGTTCATAAAGGGGCAATCCAGCAAGGGAGAGTCAGGTGACTGTCACCAAGAGTGCTGACCCCTCCCCATGCCGTCTCGTTCGTGATAGATGTATGTAGCAGGGTGAATTCCAGGTCAGACTTGAGCATATTCCTGTTAAATGAAAACATCTAAACAGTCATTTTTTATTTGAATGGAATATTTTTGTGCCTCTTTGGGTTGCCTTTCACTTGTATAAAGATAACACCCCTCCCGAATTAAATTACCCCCTAAACCTAACCCATCTTCCATGCCCCCATCCCCTGCCCCCCCCCCCCCCACACACACACACACACACACACCCTTTGGCTCAGCAATTAATCCTCATTCTGTTTACACACACGTCACTCCTGCAACAGGAAATTGAAGAGACCAGTCTCCAAGGAAACACCAGGGATTTTGTTTCCCATCGCCAACTTCACTTTTAATTTGCCATTTTGAATCACTATCCAAAATCAATTGGCCAGGAAATTGTTCATTATTCAATCAAGATCAAAGAAAGGGGGAAAAAATAAATTAGTGGAACAAAGTTTAGCCTGGAATCTTGGTGGTACATAAATGGGAATGATTGTAGATGGTGACTGTAGACTTCTTTTAGCCCTATCTAATTACTTGATACTAAACGATTTTCTAAACAATGTTAAACAGTCGATGTCAACCTGATAAGAAATTCCACGTAACTACAGAGGTACAGCTAATTTGCTGGTCTATGAAAATTCGTTAAAAATCCAAAAAGATGGCTGCATTTAAGCCACACCAAGAGCAAGACAGAAAAAAAAAAGGTTTCCTACAACAAATTTGGTGTTCATGATGGATAGACACGGGAATTACATTCATCTCCAATATTTTCATGTGTTTTTTTTTAAAAAGGGGTCAGATGTTGCAGGCATACTTTGGTTGAGGAGTGACATTGCTCTCCTGTTCGCAGACTTTGCAGAGTTTCTGCTCCTGGGATTCTTCTAGACCTGGTTTGAAGGAGACTTTCAAAGCAATGACCACAGGCAGCTTTCAAAAGGGGGGACTTTTTATTGGAAGTCCTAAAAATGGCATCGTCCCCCAGTTCCTCTGAAGAGTTGTCACCCACTGCTGTCTTCAGATGGGGTCTAGAACAAAAGGATGCCTGCCTCATTCCCGGCCTTCAAGTCCACCATCTCGAAAGACGGAGCTTAAATGTTTTCTGTGACAGAGAGACCGGAGCTTTCCTGCTTAGATCTGGTGGTTTTTGAGTTAAAACTGGCATTAAAGAGCCACGTGTGAAATCCAGGACTCCCGCTCCTTCACCTCAGAGGAAAAAGCCAGCATCTAGGAATGTCTGAATTTTCCAAAAGACAGAAATAAAACATATTGAAATCATGCGTATGTATTTATGCAGAACAAAGCTCTTCTCTTGTCCACCGTTGGCATTCACAACAGGAGCCGAATGTTCGCACCTGACCGAAATTGGTTAGGATGACAATTAAAATGTGAATTTCACAAACAGAATGATATTCTGCAAATCCATGCAGCAATCTGAGACATGCCTGAATCTTCATGTCTACATACATCTGATAAAGCTGTTCATGATATCAGCTTCCCAGTGAGGCGGGTGGGCCTCCGTCATCTTCTTACCTGTAAAGCGTGTGAATTAACGTTATAATCTCCATCATAAATGGATCACAAGCCCAAAAATAGGCATCTTGAGAAACCATCATATACTTTAAAATATGTCCTCTGACAAATAATAATATGAACATATCACAATATCTTCTTTTGTTATCTCTATCAAAGAGAAAGCATGCAAAAACAGCCATAAATAAGTCTACATGTATATGTCACATGGACGAGAGCTATATCGTCATAAACCCTAAGGTGTCTTCTTTCTAATGCGCTCACACACAACAAACATAAAAGTCCGTTTTTATATGAACATTTTAACAGTAACAGACGCAGCAACGTGGAATTTTCAGGACTGTCGACACACCCACAAGCGCTAGGAGCTATCTGTATGCTAAAAACATGCTAATGAGCAGAGATAGCACATGTAAAACTGTCATCATTTTAAACAGAGGATTTCAGTCCTACCCTCCTGCTGGAGAAGTGTGCAGTTTACGTTGTTTATTTTGTGATTTTTCTCGTTTTTTTACATGTCAGGAAAGATGAAAATGAAAAAAGTTGTTCAGAAGAATTACATTCTTGTATTTATTCTACCAAAAAGAGGCCGGTACCAAAGAGTTTCACGATTCTTACAAGTAAGTCTGAATCTTTGTTTGCTTTTTTCTTCAACCCTTTTATACGTAACCTGAGACATTCACTGCTCTCACAAGCTTTCATTTTTGATTTTGGATGCTTTCCACCAGCTTGTTTTCTAATATGCTTTCGGTTTTGATTTCGCATTCACCCGGCCAGAAAAACTGCTTTCATTTTTTTCGTGACTGTTTACCAGCCAAAATATTGCCCAACAGTTTGAAATTAAGTTCTTATTGTTTGAATGACAGGAGGAAACAGAGTCATTTTCCATCTCACAATGGTAAATGCTTACAGAAGTAAGTGTTTCTGTGCATGTCTATATAGATTAATCACGTCAATGGCATCTCGTACCTTATGCCATGTTACCTAATACGTTCTTGATGAAAAAGTACTATCATTTTCTGTTTTCATTTATGTTTCACAGAAGCGGTGAGGAAAATCACTGTGCTAATTAACCATTTGATGGCTACTTCTGGACACAGAACATGTGCACAGTGCAGAAAGGTTGGAAACGAACAACAACAAAGTCTGGGGAAGTGCAACGTCTGTGATGTTTACCTTTGCCAAGTCTGAAACTTTTTTGAAGACTGGCACAAAATGGGTTGATTTTTTTAAAAAAGTTCTAAAATAGTTTTGAGTGGTTTCTTTATTCTGCCATCCAATTCATTAAACGGAGACTAAAAATGATCTTTTCTTTTTGTCTCATTCATTTGACACTGACATTCCATTTTGACAGCTCATTGACAGAACTATGGAAAAGCCCATTGATTTGAATATGGGGGTGGAGTTATTCAGGTGCAGGTCATTTATATTCATGAGCACATGGCCAGAGACAGGTAAAGACAACTGGACAGGGACATTGCCATAAAAAGGAATAACTGTATTCATCAAATTAATGGAATTGTTGAATGGCTGTGTCTTGTTTTCTTTTATATGTGTTAAAAGAATATGAGGTTAGATTCAACTAATACTTTATTGTAATAAACAGATTTTAAGCCAACATGCATGGATGGGCACTTTCCCTAACCAACTCCCCATACCTCCACCCATTATATTTATGAATGACCAATTCCAGCAATGCTCTGATGGCAAACTGAACATATCCCCGAGGCTGAAACTCCAATAATACAAATTATTACAGGCTGTAGTACATATACATATCAAAGACATATTTTAGCTGTATCTTTTTCTGAAAAAAAACATCAAAAGAACTTAAAATCTTGGCAAAATACCATAAGCCATAGCATTGTAGCTATGTTTGTGCTATAAATCAATATATATATTACTTTGGGATCATTATGTTTTGTGTTGCTGAAATATATAGAAAGTCAGAGCATGTCTAGGCATGACCAAAGTGTCTCAGAACCCCATTGACCCCAGGGAAATTAAGCACCCAACAACCACCGCATATGGAAGTGCCATGCTGAAACCTTTATAAAACGTAGAAATGTTCCTAACAGTCAATGACTTAATAAATGCATTACAGTAGTTAAACATTTTTATTAAGAGATGTCAATAAACTATAACCAGAAGAGTGTCTTGTCATTCTGGATTGTGTGCACTCCAAACTGATACTGAAAATAAGATTAAACATCGATAAAACAATAATTAAATATGACAGCTCTGTTGATTTTAAGCACCCAAATGGTCCAAGACAGCCACATAGCCCTGAACACTAATTTGGTGATCATCTTTAATAAATTGTTCTGGCAGTACAAAGACAGCTGTTCTCAAATGCGTCTCACCTGTGGAGTGTCACCTGTTATGATGGACTGTTGGATTCCTCTGCAATCCAGACACATTTTTCTAGCCATGCCAAAGTGGCAGGGACACCACCATTAATTGTTAGCAACGGCGGCGTGGAAAATTAACGGCTCAGTCACACAAATCGAAAACAACCCATTATTCTCATGTGAAAGCAGAGCCACACTCTCATCGTTATCACTTACATCCCAGCATGCTTTGCTGTCAATCATGGTTAATCCTCATGCCTTAAATTGAAAGTGTAGCCTGGAATTTTGTGCGGAATTATAAAAAAAAAAATTTTTTAATTTTTTTGTGATGATCTGTTTTCCTTGCAAGCAGTACCATTTGGTGCATGTTAGGCACAGTCATCTCACACATGCAGTAGGAAAAATCATTAGTGTCTCATTGTTGGTCTATCACTGAGCATTTCAACAGGATGGGGAACAGAGTCATGTGACCCATGAGTGGGGTAAAGGAAATGGAGGTAATAAAAACAGATATGAGGGAGAAAAATAAGATGGTCATTTTGGGGTAAGGACATGGAGACGGGAGGTAGAGTTATTAAGACAGAAACAGATGTCAAGCCAGGGAAGGTTTATGACTGAGAGCTGGAGTGGACATCAGGGGTAGATAAGAAAAATGGGAACTAAATATAATAAAGCGATTGGGAATAACTGGTGAACTGGGGGTGGGGGAGCATCACCCTACACCCCCCCACTTCAAGATGTTCATGCCGTCAATCATGTCATTGAAAATACTTGTGTTACTGCATGGGAAATCTAGGGGCTGGGAGAGTGAAGGTTTGGTGAATGGGTGGGTTTTTGGTGCAAAAAGGTGATTACACCTGCTATAGAATGACAGCTGGCATGCCAGGAATTGGTGTGGGATATAAAGGATTTTCTGGATCAATGTCCCCCAAAGTCCTGAGGGGGTGCTAGTGTGCAGTGTGGGAAGGTGGAAAGTCAGAAACCTGCAGGTTAAGGACCTTTAGAGAGCTGACTTCCTCTGGGATGATTTGATGCAAGAAGTACAAGAGTTAGTGTCAGTTTCACCCATGTGCCTTAATCTGTATCCTCAGATAATCACTCTTCCGGGAGCCTGTGGAGGTAGAACTGAGTCCCGAGTGGCCCCAACTGGTGCTTGTTGTCTTGGTGCCCATGGAGAATTTGACAATTCTCGTGTGCTGTCTGTTTTGCTGACAAAGTGTTTGCTGAGCTAGCAACACACTGAATATTATTTTTTTGTTCTTATGAAAAACCATAATGTCTGGTCTGTTCAGCTTCCTAATTCTTTGAATGAATGTCCGATACGGACCTTCCTTTCCTAGGAGCTGCAGATCAAGTAGAAACTTGTGTCTCCCTCTCCACAATGCGCCGTCATGAAGATGCATCTATCACTTCCAAAGTGGCTCAAAGATAACCTTGTGGGGGCAGTCATAAATAGGGTCCACTATCCATCTCATCCCACTAAAATGTTACTAAAGCTGTCCTTTCATTTTCTAATTTACTAATTTACTAATTTGATTTTACGTCCACCCCATGTTGGCTATAAACCAATACAAGTTTGCAGGATCTTGAAATGATTAAGCGGATGGTAAGTTTTAATCCTTCAGCCCTAAAATAAATAATGCAATAGCAGGGGCAAAGGGAGGGATAAAGTTAAAATAAACCTTTTGTTTTCCTCAAGGTCTGTTGAAGGAAATAGGTGGGTGTTAATCTCATTTCAATTTTACACTCAAATTAAAAGAGGAGCATGACCTTCCGCTGGATATTATGACAGAGTATTGACTGCACAGGTTAAAGAGCCCCCAGCAGCCCCCCCAAATCGAGGAAAGTGCTTGGAAGGTGACAGATCAGCGAGCTAACACACCACTCAAGGCGTTTTTACATCGCCAGGAAGCATGTTCTTTTAGTAAACAAGTGTGGCTCATTCTATAGCAATGCAAACATTTGCAAAGCCACTGGACTGTTCTGATGGTTAAGTAGAATGCTAATTAAAGGGAGTTGAGTCACCTTGCTTTTAAAAATGTTACATTTAAAGAGCATGAGTGGATGAAATTTCACTAGTTTTAAGTCACTGATATTTCTTCCAAGGGATGTGCTAACTGAGAATGGGGATGTTATCATGAGGCAGGGCTAAGTAAGTGCCCTTTAGCAAATAGCCAGGTCCCTTATAAGTTGACAGTTAAAAAGCCCAGCAGCATCTTGTCCATGCAGTTTGTTGTGGGAGGCTGAGGATGATGCTTGATGCATTGAGCCGCATCCCTCCTTCATAAACACTGCCTGCTCACAGAAACTGACATCATCCCAGCCTTCCCC
>JAACJT020000110.1:18218999-18231809 GCA_009936485.2 Gymnarchus niloticus | reverse complement strand
GCTTGATGCATTGAGCCGCATCCCTCCTTCATAAACACTGCCTGCTCACAGAAACTGACATCATCCCAGCCTTCCCCTCTCATGGCAGCCTAGCCCAACAGCTCTTTGTTCTATTCCTCTCACTCCCCCTGTCACCTTAAGACATTGTGAGCGGCCATATGGCCTGTCAGGAGGCTGAGGGGTAGTATGAGCATTTTACAATTACTACAATCTCACTGCTATAGCATCTGACTTAAAGGTTTTCCTGCCTGTAGGTTATACATATGGTTGAGGGGCAGGTCATCTGCTTCCAGGATAATGTAAGCTAAAGGATGCCGGTGGAATCTGGAACACAGTGGATGTAGGGAGATGTTGGTAGCAGGTGAGGACCACTACCTGCTAGGTCAGTCAGTGAGACGCATAACACAAAGTGGTCCCATCAGTATTGTTTGCGTCTTTGAGTGTATTACATTATCAAGCCTATAACAGTAGGATTAGCATTATTGGTAGGGTTAGAGCTAGGGTTCCCTTCAGTGCAGCACCCAGTGAGACACAATACATTGTCCTTTAGGTAAAACGGTCAGTTTCATATACTAAATTTAATTTACCACGAACTATACCTTGACGTCCTTTCCAGGGTGTTGCCTGCCATGGTGGATGGATAGATGGGCAAGCACACTTATTCGTAGAACCTGGCTGATTAGGTCAGATTATTGAGGTGCTATGCTTGACTTGTGATTTTAAAACTTTTTTGAGGAATGTGCAGCTGTGAGAAAATAACATGTGAGGAAGGTGCTTCCTTTCAGGGTAGGCTCCCTTTTTTGATATAAAATGAAATAACTCAAGTTTCTTGGACCACAGAGCACCTGACATAGCACCTTGTTACTTTGGTTGGACACAGACCTCACCCCATTCCGAGAGGGCATGTGGAGGTTGGGTTGGGGAGGACTGTCCACTTTGTCTCCTTGTCAGGGGGAGATGGGGTTAAGGAGGGGGGGGGGGTGCTTGGATTAAAAGACACATTGAGGGAATAAATAAAATATATGGTCAATTTAGTCCCATAATTCCGTAGGGTATCGGGTAAGTGCCAATTTTGCAGCTATAATTAATTAATAAGATGTGCATCTCGCATGTTCATTTCTCTTCCAACAACGGGGCATGGAGGATTAGGATGCTGAGGAGTGTATTCTCCAGCGTATCCCCCTTCACAGCTTGATATATGATGTTAGCAGAACCAATGCAAACATCCTCCTGTGTGTTTCACCCATGTGTTTCAGTCTGCATTTGTGCACTGAAGCCCCTGTTGTGACCTGTTATTTGTTTTTATCTGGCACGTTCACAAACACACTCTGTCACTGCCAGGTGAACACCAACAGGTACAGGGCGGGTTTACGGCTTTGAGGAGCCCATCCAGAAGGGAGCAGGTTCTCTGGGTCACACCTGCTTCAGATACATACAAAATGCCTTCAACAAAATTAAGGAATTAGCATTGTTAATCCACTGCAATGGACTCGCACCCCATCCAGGGTGTCCTCTGCTCCAGGCCCTGAGCTTCCTGGGATAGACTCCAGGCTCATGTGACCCTGTACTGGAAAAGCAGTTATGGAAGATGAATAGACAAGGGGGTGGGGGTCATTAATTAAACAATTCCATCAGCTAAATCACACACAGAGTGCTTGTCAGCAAAGAAACTTTTTGCAGTATCCAAGTCGTGATGAAAATCTGGATCAATGTTGTAAGTCATGAGAATATGTGTCTGAAAATGTTTTGCTTTTAATAAAATGTTCTGCTTCATACTGGACAGATGTTTTGGCTTCTATTTAGTGTATTCAATCATCCTTGCACCAAAAAAAAACTCGTTTAAAAAATCCGACAATGAGTTCTAATCCACAACTGTTTGGAATGCTGCTCTTTATCATGACTGTGATCATCACTATCATACAGTGATTAGACTTATTTGCATATCATTCATAATCTATATATTCAAGAAACTGCTCACATATATAGTCTGTATCATGGAACTGATAATTAGACTACAGCTGCTCCTCACTTAACGACCGAGTTCCCTTCCTACAACTAGGTGGTTAAGAGAATTGGTCGATAAGCGAGGAGCCGCCCCTTACCGATATTTCTCACATGCTGTGCTGGTAGTGGGTTTGTGCCAACTGTGAAATGACCATGGAGGCTTCACTGAACTTTAACTATGTTTTAATAGCTGCCAGCAACAGGCAACAACAACTTGCACATACAGCGTGCATACACCGTCTCCAGGAAGACCTGTTCAACGTTACATCGTGCCTCAGTCTATCCCTGCTCAGTTGATATCAATTGACAAATAATCCTGTGAGGTGGATTCCACCATCACAGGGCCAAAGTTGAGACTTCACCACATCTGGAGCAGATTCAGCAGGGCTGGTAGAGATCAGGGTTGACTCAACACGGCTCTGAATGCGACAAAGTGAGTGATTCTTTTCCTGGTACCGCAAGTGCACACCTGCCAGTAACTTTTTGCCTCAGTGATTAGAATGCCTTTGAACTGACTAGCATTGTATTCATTTTGGTGGTCTAGCCTTTTCACTTTTGCTTATTTTCTTCTCATTCCTTAAACGAGTCACCTCTTTTGGGACAACTAAACTAACATCAGTTCACATTCCTTCTTTGGTTTCTGCCGAGCTAAGTGTTATCACATGGGACGCATCACAATCTACCTCATTGTTTACTTTCCATATGCATTAGCAGGATAATTACTTAGACCTCTCTGGAGCAGAGTTAGTAATGTGAAAACATTCCATTTCCTCAGGTGGAATTTTGGAGGCTGCTATGGGAAACGGGCACCAGATGAAACTCAGACACGTCTGTCACATGTCCTTTGGCATTTCTGTGCCATTTTGCCTGAATGTAACCCCATGGCCCTGTATGGGAAATTAGATGTGACACAGGTGTTTAAATATTTCTGCTCAGTGCATGGAGATGGGCCAGCAACCTGTGTGGGGCTAATAGAAGATGGTCCAAAGCTAGAAACCATCTTACAGTCTGTAAGACTGAACACCCCTCCATCTTTTTGGTGCACTGTGGTGACCAAAACCCGGCATCAGCTGCTGATCCCATGGGGCTACCATTTCAGATGTAAATGAATGCTGGCTTGCTGCCAAGGACAACACTTACCAGTGGAGTCACAGCCCCTAACTTTCTGTATACACTTTTCATAGGATGGCGGGTTAGCGATTCTGCTGAGCTGGTCTTCCAAGTGGTTCATCCAAGTTCACTAACAACATGAGGGTGAGCAAAGTAATCAAAAGCTGAAAAAGGTCAAAAAAAAAAAACAGCAAAACAACCCAAGATTCAATGACACTGCCCATTAGACTAATCAAATCAAATCTCAGAGTGCTTATTAGAGCACTAATTAGAGGGGAATTGCATTGTTAAAAAAAAAACTCAGATCTCCACTGTTAAAGAAGGGGGTGGGAGTGAGGGCATGCTCAGGAGTGTGGAGACCTCCTCAGCTTCTGCACTAAATGCCCACAGCGATAAATAATGAGCAAAAGGAGAGAGAGGCACCACCCGCCAAAGATGGCAGCAGGTACCGGCCCCCCAGTCTGACCCGTCCTGGCCTGAGATAAATACAGAGCAACATTCCGGTGTGCACCGTTGCCACTGTTGGGAAATGAGGGGCAGCTGAAGCTGTCTCACCTCCCCGCTTCCACCAGGAGTGCTGCTGAGTGTCAAATTAGCTTGAAAGCGGGAGGTGGCCGGCGCCCTGACCCTGCCACGTTTGCGGAATTCCTCAGCTGCGTGTGGCGGGAGGTGGCGGATAATGAGAGGAAGCAGGAAGGCAGACCTCGTCCAGGGAGACAGTGTCGGCCAGGCCAGGAGGGCGCAGCGGTCAGAAAGAAAGCTGAAGCTTTAGAAAGCCAAGCAGAGCGTGAAGAAGCGAGGGCCACGCCGATTGGCCCCTGTTTGGAGCTGGCAGCTACAAAACCCCGAGTAGCCCAGCTACACTAACTTACACTGGCACCAAAAAATAAATACAGTTCTATAAGTACTCTGCCTTTACTCTGTTTGTTTTTCCAGAGTAAAAGTTTCCCACATGCCAAATCATAATCGTAAGAATTAAATTAGGATTTTTGTTGTTTACAGTTTGAGTCAGCGATAGACAGGAGCCTTTGTCAGTGATATTGAGAACTTTGTATAATCAGACAGCAATGCCAGTGTAGGGAGGGGCGTGACCTATCAAAAGATGGAAGACATACAAGATCAAGCCAGACTGGTTAGGCCAGTGACACCTGAAGTTAACAGTGAAGTTCTCTGGCAGTGCTCTGACCAGTCCAGCACTGCCAGAGAAAAAGAAGAAAAGTGACCTCTGAGGTTCATATCTAGGGCTCAGTCAAGGCAGCCGGTCCTCTGTGCCTGTGGAAAACTGTGATAATGGCATTTCCTTTACTCCTCACAGGCATGGTTTTGCAGAAGTCGAGCTGATTCACTGTCAGGCATTGAGCAAGAATGACTCTGAAATATTCCTGGGGCATTTGTTTTAATTACACCGGCATGGGCTGAGTTCTTTAACTTACTTAAAATAAGTGTTCTCATTAATGGAAATGCTGTCCCTTGGCATTTAGAAAGGGACTTTCTGAGAGGAGAAGACACATGAGATCCTTCATTTTTACAGTTAGTCCAAGAGGCTTTTTCTGTTTCTTCTATTTCCAAAAGTTTTCTGACAGTATTTTGCCATGTACTCCAGAATGAATTGCCGGCTGTTTTTTTTTTTTTTTTTTTTTTCTCGAATGTGATGCCACACATCTGATTACCTGGTCTGAAGTGTCGTTATTAAACCTACCTCACATACTGGAAATTCTGCCTGAAAGGAGACTCACATCAAAATTGGGGAGCTGGCAGATGTAAAATTCAGTGAACGTTTCAGCATAGTGTATGCTACTGTGCCTTTTCACGATAGCAATGATTAATGTGAAATGGTTAGAAATGACCTCCTTAACCTATAAAATATGATGACACACAATGTTCTTTCAAAAAGCTACAAATTAGATGTTAAAAATCGCTGATAATTTGTGGCCTGTATAAATTTGACAAAGGAAAAAAAAATCATCGCTGTTCTTCAAGGAAATTAAACAAAGGGTGGGTTTTCTGTCAGACTGACATTGATAAAAACGCACGTCTGTGGTTATGCCCAGACCCAGCCAGCCATGCCAGTCAAACCAGTTTGACCAGCCATGAATAGCATGCCTCCGTTCCTCATCCCCAGAGTACTAAAAGCTATGTTCAATTATTCATTTATTATCATTCCTTTATATTCCCCTAGGTCCCACATATCAGTGTGAGGTACTGAGTTCCTAAAACCATACTGAGTGGTTCTTGCCTGATCTTCTTTGACTCATCTTTTTATCTCTCAATTAGGATTTGTTTGCCATGCTACTTGCACTGTTTTGGATTCCAATTGTTTGCATGTGATCATGACTACATTTTGGATTCCCTTCTGGTTTTTGAAAATCGTCTCTGTTCTGGTTTTGAGCCAGCCTGTTTTCACCACAATTAAAGTCTCTCACTCTGCATTTAGATCCAGTCTGTGCATTCATTATATTTACAGACATGCAGCATCCAAAATTAACATGATATCGCCATATTCCTGTTTTTAATGCGACTCGAATATGCACCATGATCTAACGACAGGTGCAGTGTGATAATGCCAAGCACAGTATTTTCTGATGAAAAGCTGAACACTGCCTTTCAGTTTCAAAAACGGGGGAGGAAAGAAAGAAAGAAAGAAAGAAAGAAAATGAGAAAATCGAAAGTAGAATTGTTCAATATTAACAAAGATTTGTGCTATTTATCAGCAAAGTTTACCGGAAATCCAGAAATTCTTTAGCAAGAAGGGAATGAAGTGGGAAACATCTTCTCTCTCACCGGATAAACATGGCAGTACAGTACCTGTAATATGAAGATAATCTTTTTTCATAAGTCTCATACACCCCGTTAAATAATTCACTCATCAAAGCTGATGTTTTCTGGATCCTATTAATTGGTCTTCACGAGAGATAGGCATTACGGGAAGGCCCATGGAGGTGCCATCTTGGATTGGTTGTTCAATAAATAAACACAGTCTTTTTTTTTTATTTTTTATGGTCGCAGAAAGAAGTATGACATGAATATTTACTTGGCATCCAGTGTTTAAATATTGAGCAGGAGCCCGAGAATGTGTGCAAATTTGCATGGGATGGGATTAATGAAAGCAATCAAATATATGTTACCATAGTTTCAGAAACAATCTTTGAATATTTTATGATGTAAATATATAATTTATGATATTTGAATTAGTGTGTCTAATGCATCTATTCAGGGTCCCCAGTTGGACCTGTATTCCTATTGTCTCTGAAAAATCATCAGACTTGTGGTTGATTTTATTTTTTTTTTTTTATTTTATATTCTCCCAACTTTGCCCTCTACCCATCCCACGATTTATTTAAAATCACTCCGAAGTTAATGACTTTTTAGTCAGAAAAAGCCCCTCTGTCTCGGATGAAGTCATGTATACTTAGCAGCTGAATCAAGCATTTCATTTGTGCTGAAAGGCTGATGGGTAGGTCCCCGCATTAAACTCCCAAAAGGAAGAATATTCTGCTCCCACTTGAAGTAACGGCTTGAAATGTTAAACTATTTATGTATATAGATGCTGCAATCAACACCAAAATGCATGAATTGCTGAGAGATTCAGAGCACTTTTACATAAACCTGTACAGATTAAGCACAAAATAATTGAAAGAGATAGCGGGCCTGTTTATTTTTATTGTATGCGTAAGTTATTTGAATGCTTTGCTAATGTTTGTATCGGATTCACATTAATATCCCTGTCAGAGGAAGCTACAGCATTTTTTTTGTTTTCATTTTTAATTTATTCAAAATTTGTCTCTTTGGTGGACTAAAGTGATATAAAAGGCTTATGTCAGTTTTGAACCCCGTGTGCCACACAAAATGTAATTTAAATGCAAATACAAGTTCAAATGACCAGGTGCAGGTATGCCGAATAGCACCATAATTCACAATTACCAAAACACAATAAACTGCCCATAATTCCTAAAAGCTCAACCACAAGCCTCAGCTTGCAGGTGTAGAGAGACAAGGACTAATTCAGTAATAAGGCTTTCCTCAGGGCGGTCCATTTTAGGTGGCCTTGGACATTAGTATTGACCATTTGGACTGTAAGGAAGGGACTCCTAAAATAGTAAACGTATCTCATACCGTTACACTTTTATTACATTTATGAATCATTCGAGAAGCTGTTTAGAAGTTAAAGAGGCGCTAGGAGTTTGGTCTACTGTGTTATCGCGTGTCTTCAGGCAGCAGCAATGCATCCCGTGCAACTGACAGGAGCATCGCATGAAATCAGACAAGTGGTAGTTAGTGGAGATTCTCAGAAGACCTGGTTCCGTCTGAGTGGAAACGCTTGTCCAAACAAGTTGCTGGTGCGCTCTTTGGCTGAAGGCAGTCATGTAAGTCAGATAGGATGGAGAGGCTGTAAACACTTGATGTGACAATCAGCCAATTTGGGGGTTGCTTTAGGCTCAGCATATATTTGATTAGTAGCCCAGAGGATGACTACAGGGATCCATCACAAAACGAAGATGAGAACATGGCCTCCTGGTGGTTGGGGTAATCATATCCTTCAGTAATCACAGCACCAGGTCCTGATGTCTGGTTTTGGGCATGTTATCCTTTTCTAAGTATGGCAGGGCAGTGCACACCAACGAAGTATTGAAACTGGCACTGTAACACTTTGTTCTGACAACAATGGAACAAACACCCAGACCCAGTACAACAGAAGGGGTCCACATGCCCATGCTGAGAAGGAATGGTTTGGTGACGGATGCCAAGGCCACCTGTCAGTCTCTGATGAGACCATAATTCTTTCATTTTCTCTGTCTCCCTCTTTCTCCACTTCCTGTGTCGTTTGCCTTGGCTGTGACTAAACACACATCACTGCCTGTTGATGGCGCTGTGACTTAGGATGCAAAACTGAGCGCAATGCCTCACTTGAGTCCTCTGTCAAGGGTGTCAATGATTTATTCACCTCACCTGTGCCTCCCTGCAGATCATGTAAAACTTGGTTCTGTTTCCACCAAGAGCATGTGCCTAGCCCTGGTTACCGGATCCTGTACCTAGCCCTTCCCTGAACCCAATATCCAAGATGGCTGCCCTTTTTAGTCTTCCCTCCCACATGTTATTGTTTTGTGTCACATTTTTTTGTTTGTTTTTTCGTCATTCTACCTCGAGTAAATCTCACACCTGCTGAGTACAGAGAGTCTAAAGATTAAGGGCTCTATTTTGACGATCTAACACAAAGTGTAAATCACAAGGCACAAGTAACATTTATGGGCATGTCCAAATCCATTTAGCTATTTTAATGGAGGAAAAAACAGACTTTGCGCCAGCGCAAGGTGCAAAAAGGTTGTACTAACTCTCTTAATTATTCAGAGGTGTGTTTTGGGCGTAACATGCAATAAACCAATCAGAATGGCACGCCACCTCACCTTTAAAAGGCAGGGGCGCATGAGCTATGGAGGATTGCTATTATAATAGCGTGTTTACTTGGCAAACCAGATGGGTTTTCAGCCGAGGAAATGGACGTGCTTGTGCACGAAGTGAAAAGGCGGGAGCAAATCATTTACGGGAGCACCACTGTTCCACGTAACCCTAGCGAGGTGAATCAGGCTTGGGAAAATGAAGATAAATTTATCTCAAAATGATTCATTTTGAGAAAAATTGCTCTCCATACATTGTACTTTATAGTAAAACGTATATGAATTAAATAAAATAAAATAACCAAAAATGATTAGTGCACGTCCAGCGCATATCTGTGTCCATAACGAACATCGTGCATCTGCACGTTTCTAAAACGCACCGCTTAAATATCGTTT
Source organism: Gymnarchus niloticus (assembly GCA_009936485.2). Classification (NCBI taxonomy): domain Eukaryota; kingdom Metazoa; phylum Chordata; class Actinopteri; order Osteoglossiformes; family Gymnarchidae; genus Gymnarchus; species Gymnarchus niloticus. The sequence goes on along the minus strand of JAACJT020000110.1, from coordinate 18,222,906 downwards.
AACAATATGCCACTGACTTTAGACGTGGTTTTTGTTGGTCAAAAGCGCAGTCATTTCGCTGCCTTAAAATAGCAACACGCCGACATTGCGCCCAGCCACACCTCATTTAAAAAAGACCACTCCTACGAGCAGGAAGCACATACAAAATCATTTGTTATTTTGAAAATGCTCAGGCTTGGTGTGAAAAAGAGGAATGTGCTGGTATGAAACTAGCAAAACCACTTTGCCTCGTGCTTTCCACCGGTGCAAAATAGGGCCCAAAATGTAAGCTGTTCTTCTAAGTCAGACATTTTTTACATGTGTGTAGATGATCACAACAAGGTCCTCTCACTGTTTGTCACTGCGTTTTATTTCATGTTTTTGCTGTTTTTAAAAAGGGTTTGTGAGTCAAACCCAACCAATTTAGTCATAGTCTCTGTACTTTAAACCTGTCAGCTTCAGTAGAGATCACCATGAACCATGAAAAGTGCAAGAGAGGGAAAAGACACCACAAAGCACTTGAAAAATTTGTGAGATGCTTGCAAGGCAAGGTCAGCTGTGCTGCAAACTCCAGACTTACCTGAAAAAAGAGGATGGCTCACTGTTAGCGCAAAGAAATCACAAAAAGTCCCTGGTCCTCAGGGGACCTGTGAAGTCTGCTCTTGTCACATTTTTTACTTGGCCTGACATGAAGCTTCCAGACATAGACAGTGCTGGCCGGGGGGCAGCATGCTCTCAATCCGCTTTCTAGCCAAGGAGGGTAAGTTGCTGGTCTGGATAGAGGTTGTGTTCCTCACTTCTCCTCCCACAGCACTTTACCTGAAGACAACGTGGGGGGGAACTTTTACATTCCACAATCTCAGAAGTCTGCACTCCTCACCAGCTCTCAAACCCAACACTTCACACAGCACTTCAGTGTTTCTGACAGACCCATGTTACCAACCAGAGTGTTGAGGGTCATTATTCCTAACAGACTCTGAAATACCTGTGTTGGGATCGTTCTCACTGTCGACTCGAACTAACAGGGTATAACTCAACTTCGGGCTTTCCAACTTTGGAAAACCAACAAGCCGTATTATCTAATTATCCACACGACCCCAGGTTCAAATCTGTCTCACACACTACTTAGCCTGTCAACAGAATGATGTATAGGTATGAGAGATGGTCGGGACGCCTTTCCCGTCCACCAATTCGCGCTGTAAATCTCCACAGATTTGCTTAACCTACTCCAATGTCCCTGTGTTCTCTGCCGGTCTAACACTGCCATCTAAAGCTTATATGAGAGCATTCACTTAACACGGAAACATCCCCCTATGGACCCCTGATCCAACCTGCCATGTATAGGGTTACATTTGGGTATGAGTGAGCAAGTTAAAGAGACCTTTACCAAGGAGATAAATAAATAACAAAGCAGGTCGAGTGACGCATCCCTGAATCCTCTCCATATAAACTGTGCTCCTGCCCTCTTGCAAAGCCATCTATCAGCTTCCCAAACCTCCAAAATTTGTTGGATTTTTGAGAAGAACAGTGGACAGAAGTCTCCTGCTTTAATTCCCTTGTATACATTCATGTTCACTGGCGAGAGTGATGGTGATGCGCTGAAATTTTAATTTAGTAAAGTAGCTCTGGGGGGGGGGGGGCGAACTTAAAAAATAAATAATTTGTGGAGGAAGCCATCAGGGAGAGCGAAAACACCCACTGAAGTCTAATTAGGACAATTCCTCAAGAGCCCCACTGCATGTTTACTACTGGAACAGCGATGGGAAGAGTTTCTCCCTGGTGAGATCTGCAGGCTCTGTGGAGACAAAGCAGCACACTCCTCAGCCAGCTCTTCCTGCCTCTTTCCTTTTTCTCAACAACCCCTGCAGATCACACTAACTGCTATTTTAGCCAAATAGATGCCGTAGTGGTTAAGAATATGGTCCTGTCGCCTGAAGGTTGGCCGCACCCAGGAGGGGCCGTGCTGTTCATGAAAGTTTGCCAGCAATTCTGGATGGGTGGTCTCCATGTGAAGGACTCCTGTGTGTTTTCATCCTGGGCGTTGAGAAGATCAGCTTCCTATATAGCTTCATTTCCACATTGGCTTTGGAGTCACCTGCAATTACTCCGGACAGCAGTATTCTGTGATGGAAAACAACAGCTTTGGGCTGCCATTGCAGTAAATGAAATGCGTTCAGTTCGCAGGAGGGAGCATTTAAAAGGAACCAGCTGCCCAGTACTCTTTAGCATGAGCTGCTTTGCAGAAGATGTGGGCCATCCCTAGTTTAAAGACAAGGGTCCCTTAGGCAAAGAAGCTGTAGCTTTTGAGGAGATAATTACAATGTTGTAAACCTGAATTGGTAAATGTTTATCTGCCACCAGGGAAAGGTTGAGTGCCTAATAACTTTGCATCTCAGCCAGGATGATTATAAATGAAAAAAGAGTGTTCCTCTTTAAACCTCATCCTCCACAGCACCTGAAAATTAGCACAGGCTTGAAAGGCCAAACCACAGGAGTGGCTGATGATTAGACGCATCTGGCTGGGGACACAGGACGGTTGATTGAGAGGAACACTTCACCAGCGGCGGCTGACGTACAATCCGCAGGGTAAACGGTTAGCGTGGAATTCTGCTGAGTCATCAAGGGGTATGTAGGCCCAGATTATTAGCCACAGCACCTGTGTTTGACAGAGGGAGAACACCAAGTATCAAAATAGGGTCCTATTAGTGGTTGCCATAGTGACACACCTTCAAATGACTCTCCCTTTCTGTGAAGAGTATTATCGAGTTGACACGATCTGTGTGAAATCATTGTGCTAGCCAATACACAACTTACAATATGAGTATGTATAAAATGTCTTGCCTCATTGTAGCTACAGGTTTAAGTCAGACTGATGTAATACTACCACATTGCTGTCAAATCTACAAATATAACCAGCATCAGTAAATAAATGACTTGTCAAGGACACTTTTCGAGTCTCCTGTCAGATATAATCCATCAGTTTTTGAGCGACACTTTGGACCATCAGTGACATCACGTTACATTTCTGTCTGTAAAGACTCAGAATCTGCTTCTCCCTCAGGACCTTTGAGTGGCTATTAACCATGGAAGCACATCATCTACATTTTGGGGGCCAGCATCATCGATGAAGGTGAAGCAGGAGGCAGAGCGGGACCACCACTACCCTCCCCCCAGGAACGCTCCCCTGTTGGCACAGAGATGCACAGCGCCAGTGCCAAAAGGTGCAGAAAACCCCTCTGGGGGAATCTGATCCTTACTAGAGCCTTACTAGAACACAGACCAGTTTGACATGACATGCACTGTTAACGTTCCCACATGCTATCAGCAAATGCCTGTCTCAACACAGTGAGCTTTATCACTTTTAACTCATTAAACCAGCACTGGAACAGGCTGCCCAACCCCACCACTCACACACTTGCGGCCCTGCAGATGAGAAAGACAGACTCCTCTAAGTGCTACTCTCTCCTTTCCCATACTCGGCACTGAACCTTTGCGCGATTCAGCACATTAAAGGTCAAACTGAAGTTTTCTATTTAATCTCAAATACAGAGGTAAATATTTACAAATGTGCCTTTGAGTATACAGCAGATACAAGACAGAGTATTGTATTACACTTCATGACCAACAGGAGAAAAGCCAGTTTCTCCAGTTTATCCACCTTAATTTTACTGAAGCAGAATAAAGCAGCTTCTCCAACTTGATTTTACTCCAGGCAATAGAGGAGAGATGTAGCAGAATAAAGCAGCTTCTCCAACTTGATTTTACTCCAGGTAATAGAGGAGAGATGTAGCAGAATAAAGCAGCTTCTCCAATTTGATTTTACTCCAGGCAATAGAGGAGAGATGTAGCAGAATAAAGCAGCTTCTCCAACTTGATTTTACTCCAGGTAATAGAGGAGAGATGTAGCAGAATAAAGCAGCTTCTCCAA
>JAACJT020000110.1:18186483-18218899 GCA_009936485.2 Gymnarchus niloticus | reverse complement strand
AATAAAGCAGCTTCTCCAACTTGATTTTACTCCAGGTAATAGAGGAGAGATGTAGCAGAATAAAGCAGCTTCTCCAACTTGATTTTACTCCAGGCAATAGAGGAGAGATGTAGCAGAATAAAGCAGCTTCTCTAAGTTGATTTTACACCAGGCAATAGATAGAAGCTTGATTTCACTGCCTGCTAAAGTGGGAAGCAGCTCCTGTTTAAAACAATTCTTAGGTGCACTTATCCAGAAAATATTAAAAGCAGATTACAGTCCCACTCGGAAGGAGGTGCAGATACAGGGAGGTTAGATTATCAGAGAACGTGGCCCAGACTGCCAGGATCACCTCAAAGGGCATGTCTCCATAACAATGTCATACATCTGCAGAATTCCCGTGAAGAATAGCGCCAGTTTCACTATGGCCTCTGAGGGAACTGGAAATGAACAAGGTCAACAGGGATAATATATAAAAGAACTGGTCATACACCAGGAAAACTGCCCTGGAGACGGCTTTATTAATCCATCAAACATGTGAGGGAGTGCTGACCCATGACAGGGACCAGAACATTCACACTGAGTGTATCAGTCAATCCGAAACCTTTATTGCCAAGTTTTCATATTGGCTTTTCTTGCCCACAGTTTTTACACAATTTTCCTGTTCTGTACTGTGTACTATTATAACTGGGTATGGGAAATACCATTTTCAGCCAAAGGGGGGATCCATTACTCTCCTTGTCCAACACAGGGGTTACTCTATGCTGTGCCTAAAGCCCAAAAAGTTGGCTCTTTCATCTCCGGTCCTGTTAGCTCATTATTTTGGGCCATCCCAGCAAAGTCCTCTGAGGACACCACCTGCCTATTGCTGGGCATCAGGTTCATCTTTCATATTGCTTGATGCATACAATGATCCTATGATTGCTACTAAAAGATCAAGGCTCAGTTTACATTTCCAGCCAATACATTACACTGTAGTCTTTGAAATGAGATAAGTGTGCATATAATGACAGAGTTATTTAGGTTTCTTCTTAATTTTTCTTGCATTGCTCTGGGAAACCTTACCATTTCCCTACATCTCAAAGACATGGCATAGCCTACAGGTGCATGGGCAGACGCCGACTTTAAAAAATGACGCAGCCCATATTTCTCCAAAGAGTCACTTTGACAAAAGTTTTGAGCCTGATGTTATAAAAAAAGGAGAGAAGAATCCTTTGGCGGGCTTCCATGATGCGATTTGCATATGAGTGGAAAACTCCAAAGCCTACTTTAGGAGATGCGATGGATATGGTCCAGATCTGAGGGCTTTGGAGATGCCAGGCGCAATCAAGTCTGCCTCCGCCGTGAGGACATCCAAGCCGCTGCCAGCCTCTTCCACTGGCCCCCAGTTCTAGCTTCGTGCCAGGTAATGGGCAGCAGCACCAGCTCCCTCCTCTGCCAGGAGACCAAAAGAAGATTTGGAGTAGCTGACTGACGTGCATTCCCAAGACATGGAAAGTCCAGCCCTTTCCAATGAGCCCCCCCATAAAAAAAGTTGATTAAAGCCAGCAGCTGCATCTCAGTTCCTGCCAGACTGATCCCTCGTTCTTCATTCCTTCTAAGAACCCCCCCCCCCCCCCATGCCCTCCCCAATGCTAAGGGGATCTTGTCGTCATCTAATCGCCCTTCAGAACCAGCCTCAGTTTGACCTCTGTTCTACTGAAGGGAAACATTCTGCAGAAACACACATGAAATTATAGGAAGCATCAAGGCATTCTATGCACAGGAAACATGTTTGGATTGTTCTACATTTAGTACTTGTCGGTGATTCCTCAGAATGCCCTGGGTGCATGTTAAAGTTTGAGTGAGTGCAGCAGTGAGGCACTTCCATTCCCATCAGCATTTACACATTATGTTATTATTTTATGTAAAAACTCCAAACTCCACAAGGATGATGGATTTCCTCCTGATCTCCTCTGTCATGTCTTTTCCAGAGAGCAGGCTTAAGACAGCGTGGAGGACCTGCCCCATGCCTCCTTTCTTCAGTAACTACGGAGTAAATTCCCATCGAGGACATGAAATCGATATTTGCATTCCATCTCTCGATAATCTTCACTCTTTGCAGGTTCACCTCCGTGACTTTAACAGTAAGTTAATGTGATTTATTGGACCTCTTTCCTTAATCATGAACATTACCCATGATTACGTATCTCGACAGCCTCGCTGGCCTAATTGCTAATGGTTTTTCCTGGAATTTACCCCTAATCTTCAACCATAATTAGCACAAAAATCGGAAGAAAATGCCTTTCATCTGCTTTTCTGAAAGACCCTTGCAGATGCAAGACAGGGTTTCTTTAATAACGACTTCCAGTGACCAGGTCATTTCTCCTGGAGTTTAAACTTTCAGATGCACTACCTCTAAACCCTGCTCTCCATCGCATGTCTGTCAAATTTATCCAGCTCTCTTTGTCTGGCATGGGATCAGATTTCCAACAGATCCTAAAAAACTGATCCTATGAACCAAACAAGACAGATGCTTCATCAGAGGCAGGAGGCACAAATGATGTTTGCTTACATGGCCTGTGGGATCTCGCAGTTATATTTCGTTTAGGTTTATTTCCATAGCAGACATGATTGCCCATTGTGATGTACAGCGAGGCAAATACAACACAAGCATAAGGTGGTTAAGGAGCCATCTTGGAAAACAGCAGCTGATGGCAAAGAGCCTCTTTAATGTGCATTTTCATTTATGTGTCACAGACAGGGACACGAGAGCGGTTAAACACTTTTGAAGGTGCCTTGCTGGCCTTACAGCCAGGCGGATCAGAATCTTGTAAACCTTTTCAGTTCTGTCAGAATGTCTCACTGCTTGTGTTGAGACCTGAATCAAAACCAGCTGTGTCACCCCAGCACAATGTTAGGCTCCATTTTAACCAGGTTGTGATGCTTGATTGATAGTTCCAGAGGGCAGCTAAATAAAACAGTGAATTAGTGACAGAAAGCTGAATGACATCACACCAATACACAATTTTAAGCAGCTGAGTCTACCAAATCTGGCAATAAAGGTAAAGGTAAGACTTTTTCTTAATGATTTGGTGAAAATTGAGTTCAGTTGTGCTCAGTTTGGGTCTCTCCATACATGATGTAAAAAAATTAAGGAATTCCCTGAGATAAGAAGTGTTCTTTTTTTGTTTTCGAAATTATAGGAAGATTTAAATTGCTGTTTTGTTCAATACGCCCCCTTTTAGTTAATCTTGAATAATTCATTTATTATTGCTACCCTTTCAAATATCTTCCAAAGTTGTTTCATACGTGCAATTTATTGGCCCACTTTTCTGGAACATTCCACTGAGCAGTGCGTCTGATGTGCTGCCTTGTCTGTATGTGATCTGTGATTGTATTTTGCACATTTGAACCTGCTATGTCTCAGAATCTGCTATATCTGTTCCTCACTGTAATTGTCCCAGCACAATGTGACTTTTGACAGAAAATACACTCTGAAAAATTGACAAGGGACCATGCCTCATCAAAACAGTTAGAAGGACCCCCTTCAGACTGCTCCAGGAGTGGTCCGCACCGAGATGGGCACTGCTATCACATGACATGGACCTGCCTCTACGGGAGGCTGTGACCAGTCCTTTAGCTGGGTCATTTACCCTGTTAGTGGCAACTGAGAAGTCACGCTGTCCACAAAATATTACTTTTATAGTTTTCACAGGTGCCACTTACCAAAAGCCATTACATGTTTTTGTGACTCCTCCCCAAAGCATTATGGGAAATATTGGTTTAGAGACAAATAACAGGGGATTGAGAGGTGTTTGGTGAAATTAATACTACAGAATCCATCACTGATCATCTCGAATAAGCAGCTCTGCCATGGTTGAGACCTACCTCCAAGAGAAGAGGGATTCTAATTACATTTCAACGCTTCTCAGGAAGAGCAGAGAGAGAACACATTAGATCACATGCAAGCCACCCGTCATGTTATCCATTAATGAAATGACTAAATGTCACACATAATGCTATTGATAAATTAATCACGCTACAATCTTAGTCGATGAATCAAAACCTTATAGTGACTTTTTAACTCCATAAACAGTCTGTCTCCAAACTGCAGCATAAGAGATGTCACCACATACTGTAAGATATTTTTCATCATTTAAAAGTGATATCTCTTCCTTATTGGTAATAAACGGCACAATTTGCCCTTAGGCTGGGGGTAATGTGTTTTAATTTAATTCTCTGTCAGATGCTGTCTTCAAACTCATGCCTTCAGGAATGCTGCCACAAGAATTTGTATTTGTATCTAGATGGTTTTATAATAATAATAATAATAATAATAATAAATGTGTGAAGCCCATGCCCAGATCCAGCCAGGCAAGACAGCCAAATATGCCAAACCAGTTTGAACAGCCGCGCCCAATATACCTTCTTTCTTTATCCCCAGAGCTCTAAGAGCTGTGTTCAGTTATTCAATGATTTGATTTCTTTTATGTTCCCCTCAGCTCCCTCATCTCATTGTGAGGCATTGAGTTTTCTAACCATTACTGAGTGTTCTGTTATCTTTATGTAAATCTCCCCGTGCATGATCTCTGATAGTTCCCAGTTTTTGTCTTTTGCCTCTCGTTTTTGGATTTTCTTGCCATACTGATGACCTATTCTAGATTTTGACTACTTCTGTGTGTAACTGCGACTACTTCTTTGGATCACCCATGGATTTTCAAATACTGTCAACTCCGGTTCCAACTTTAATGCTTTTGATCCTGATTAAAGAGCCCTACTCTGCACTTGGGTCCTGTCCGAGTAATCATTACAATAAGGCTGCTATGTGATTCTATTAGAGGAGAGTATGAGAAACAACTGAGAATTCCACCACAGAATTTGCTCAAAATAAATAGGTAGCAACATAAATGTTTTAAAGATGAAGACTGTATGGCTAATACCTCCAATTAAAGAAGGACGATCACTGCCTTCTGCCAGCTGACAGAACATGGGTGTTATCCCATTAGGCTGCTGAGCGTGAGCCCACCAGGAGCCTAACAACCTCTTCTGTCCGCTAACAACGCAACAGAACTTCCCCTGCCGTTGTGTACAGCTGTTTGGGGCAGGGGGGTGGCCTCGGGTTAGATGACAGCTCCGAGTTTGTATGTGTACTCTACCGGTTTTACTGCAAATGATCCTCCTCTACCACTGAATGCGTATAGGAAGCCCCCAGAATGGCTTCAAGGCTTCCCCATTCAGCCAAGGAATGACAGTCTTCCCCGTGACTGTACAGCCTCCCACTTGCTCAGTGGACACACAGCCTCACCCCCAGTTGCTTCAGTACTGCAGGTCAGTACCATTCTTTTTTTAGGCAAGTCATTGGCGCATTCCATCCAGGGTATCCGTAATTGTGTGCCCTGAGATTCCTGCAGCCCCCAACCCACACCCCTGTCTGGGAAAAAGTAAGAAAATACCCATTTCATAGTGTGACACCTTGTCCCACCCATGCTGTAGCCATTTTCTTAAATATACACTCATTCTGTTTTCCAGGGAGATGATTGTCAGGTGCACTGACACCTGGGCCATGTTTAACCGTTCCCATCAATTTCCAGTGACTACGGAACTCCTGAGTTTAAGTCCATGGGTGTTCCTCTGTCCGGTGAGAGAGAAGCTCTGGTTCTCTGGGAATTACCCACAGATCCTTCTTGTCCACCCGCTCAGGCTTACCCAAACACTTGATAAATCCTTCAGAAAATCAACTACACTAAACGACTGCGCTATTAAAACCAACATTTATCGTTTAAATTCTCTGGCTGGTGTCCTTATATTGGGGACTCGTGTTAACATGGACTGATGAATTATTAACAAAAGTTCTGCTGCTATTTCTCTCTCACACACTCACACCACAAGGTTAGTGGGCAGAACATGAAATTGTTGAAAGCAATACACTAGACAAAGGGAAGTCCTCCCTCTCAGGTCTGTCGGTCAGATAACAGCACCAGAGAACGGCTGTTCTGTGGCGATTTAATCAAGGCAGTCCTGCCGAGCAAATAAGGATGGACAGGACATGCAGCAGCGAGCGGTTGCATGCTGGGCTGCACTTTTTAATTTTATACATGACAGGAAACCACAAGCAGAGTGGAGATTTGCACATGTCATTTACTTTGAGTAAGTGTCCCGTCATATTTTTGCAGTGCAGATTACTTTTTTGGTATAGAATTAAAGAATGGGGACAAAGCAAACAACAAAGCCTGGAGACAATGCCATCAGTGATATAACATTGTATTGACATCCTCAATGTATACTGACATACTGCATGCATACTGGTATGCTTCATGTGCAGTGTCATGTGTGTTCGTTAACATACTGCACATACAATGACATGTCGCACGTGCATGAATATGTTGCAGGTACACTGGTGTACTGTACATTGACTCACTGTTCAAAAACTGACACGCTGTGTGAAGTGTGAAACACTGCATGTACATTGACTCAGTGTGTGTACTGTGATTTACTGCATATAAATTGCCTCAGTGTGTACCGTGACACTCTGCATCTACAGTGCACTGCGTGAAACCTGCAAGAACTGGCACACTTGTCCCCCACTAAAATAATTATGATAACGTACATAATACATAACATATCCATTTCCATTCTTAATGAGAATTTTAAAAAAATCTTTTTATACCTAAGGACAGATTATAACCATGCATATTACAGATCAAAACACGTTAATGGAAGTATACTGTGAAAAAATATTCAAAAACTCTTCTGAAGATTCTGGAATAACCTTTTTTGTGGTTAATCTGTTTTTTATAGCTTCATTTTGACAAAGTTTGAATGCGAGCCAAAAAAAAGATAATACGTTCCATCTTTATGTCAAACAATAAGTAGAGTGCATTTTGAGGGACAAAAACAAAGCCTTGCGTTTACCAGTGATTGACGCTATTGTGCTGCTGTGATTGGCTTATTATATTCTGCTGGGTCATGTTGCTATATTATTGGTCCTGGGAATATGCATTTTAAAAAAAATATATGATATCTGTCTCCATTTGCTTTGTGATACCCATTAGCCAACACACATCCTGAGTTTTTACATAAGAATTTCACAAAACTGAGGAAGCGTTGCAGTTCCAGCATTAAGGCATGACTAACTCAACACCGTGGTGGCATTGGCTGGATCCATTGCTTTTCCTCCATGGACATAGTGTATTTCTGAAAGATGGAAAAAATGTGAAAATGATCATTTAGAAGATTACAAAATAAATAATGTGCCAATGGTCATTGAAATACAGTCCCCAACGTTCAGGAAAGGATCAGGAGTAAATTAAGATGTTGACTAGATAAACAATGATAAACTGATTGACGATGTCATGAAGGATGTTGTTCATGAAGGCTTTGAAGACTGACAGACTATTTGCTAGCCCAAAAAGGATAACAGGGTATTTGTAATGCCCTAAATGTGTAACAAAAGCTGTCTTCCATTGGCCCCCCAGACAGATTCAAACATGGTTGTAAGTATTGCACAAATCAAGTTTGGTAAATTAAAGACTACATCTGAGTGTTTTTATGGCTTTGGACATTAGTGGGAAAGGGTACTGTTTCTTAATCTTGATCTTTTATTTCCCCCATAATCAATGCATGGACATTGCCTTCATCATTTTTACCAACAAGGAAGAATCTGGCAGGGCCTGATGTGTCCATGTTGGAGAGCTTTGGCTCTGTACATTTCCATAGCTGCTTTCTCAAATCAGGATAGGGAGTACAAATGACCTCTGTGTGAAGTTGCACTGGGGGAGAGGTTGATTGCCAGGTCATGCTTCCTTTTGGGGTGACAGGGAGGTATCCCTGCACTTGCTGAAACACTCCTGCAGATCATAGTATTCAGGGGGAAGATTCGACAGATCTAGAAGTTTTTGGGGTTCCTCAGTGATCTCTGGAGGTGGCAGGAAGGGATGGAGACAATGGGTTTTGCAGAAGTCACCCTTTGACTCCAGGAGATACGGGGATTGTGCTTACAGAGCCGGGGTACCCGAGGATCAGCAGTATAGCAGGGCGCTGGATGATGAAAAGTCATATATTTTCCTAGTGCTCTCCCAGTTCCAGATGGAGTTGGCTGATTTAAAGATTAATGCACCCAGATCCCGGGGGGGGTCCATCCAAAGCACTGACATGCAAGGGTTCAGGGACTCCAAAGGAAGGCCCAACTGGAGAGCAAGACTTTGGCATAAAAAACTGCATGCTGCCCCTAAGTCAACAAACACCTCTAAATCATGATGCCATGACTCATTCTCTGGGGTTGTACGGGCAACTCTTGTTATAGTTCCCTGACAGTCTGATGGAAGGCAGCATTTCCCGGACAGGATCAATGCTCACGCAGTCGATTATTTACATGTAAGTGAGGGGAATAATGTTCTCCAGACCCATTCCTAGGTCTCTGGAGGCTAACTCGTCCTTCACCTCTTCAGACAATCTGTGGTAAAAGTGAGCAGTCAGGGCATTGTGGTTCCACCCAGTCTCAGCAGCAAGGCTGTAAAGTCGATCACATAGTTGGTGACCGAGCGATTACACTTCCACAGATGAAGGAGACAGGTGGCCATCTCTTGTCTGTCAATCAGGTAGTCAAACACCCACTTAAACTCTTCAAAAATGGTGTCAATAGTGCTGTAAAGGGCAGAGTAACGATTCCAGGCAGCAGATGCCCACTCCAGAGCTTGTTCCAAAAGCAACAAGATGATGCAGGCTGCCCCTTCCACCTTCTCTGAAATAATTTAAGACTTGGTAAAATGTAGTCATACAACAGCTTAACTTATCTGCTCCTTGTGGTCTTTATATCACTAGAAGACAATAGATTAGTGGTTCTCAACCCAGTTCTCAGGAACAAAAATGTAGACTAGAACAAAAACATGGATTGGCTGGAGTCCCTGAGGACTGGACTGGGAACCACTGCAATAGATGGTATGCAGTAAAAATGTAATTAATCCTTTGCTGTACAGCACAGGTTTGTAATAATGCCCATAGGATAGATCTAATTGTAGGTTCACCTGGTTTATTAAGCGGAGCAAAAGACAGGTATTGAAGGTCAAGGACAGGCAAATAGTTAAAACACTGGTCAATACTGAATCAGGTAAGAAAGCCAAAACGAAATCCCAAAGGCAAAAGTGTTCAGGATACAGAAAGAGCAAAAACAGTGAAAATTAACCAGATCCAAGAAATCACAGTCCAAGAAACTCAAAGTGAAAATTGAAAACACAGCATCATACACACAAAAAATCTAAGTCTAGGGAGAAAAGCTCAGCAAAGTGTAAACATGTAATTCCTTGTAACAGTAACATGATAACTGCATAGTGGGACTTAAATAAAGGATTAATGTGCTACAGGTCTTTAGAATTAAGGGGAGGCAGAGCTGGACCAGAAAGGGTGTGGCTGGTTGGCTATGGGCAGTGAAATGTCCTTAACCACAAGAATTCCTCTTTGTAAACTGTGGTGAAGAAGAAACTTCTTCAAGAAATCAACCTCAAACCAAAATGATTGGTCTGAATGTTTAATGAAATCAATTTGTCCATTACAGGATGTTCACAGAAATTTGTCTTTCTGTATGCCCCAACTTGTGGTCCATGAGGACACAGACATACAGATGAGTGCAAACTTGAGGTCAGAGTGCAGGGTCAGCAATTTATCCAGCACCTCCAATGCAGTTTTTGGGATTAAGGGCCTTGCTTAGGGACCCAGTGGTAACATAGACAGTTTTTGCCACCTAAGGATTAATCGGAACTTTTCAATTGCAGGCACTCACCAGCAGAGTCGCATCCCTGCCAGGCAATTGAGCTTCTCTGTTTAACATAGAAATCATTCCATATTGGAAATCCATCCATCCACTCATCTTATAATAGCTTATCCTGGTCAGGATCACAGGGCCTTATTGGAAATACAGAGAAAATATTTGTGTGACTATGTACAAAACATATAATAGACACACCTAGCACCTGTCATGCAGTGCCACAACGGTGGACTGACGGAAAATTAACCAATTAAGCTGATTTATTTGGCTTGACAAAATATAAGCTGTTTTAACAGGACTTAAACAACATTCATTAAAATGAATCCAGTTTTTGAAGAGGCTACTGATTTTATCAGTATTCATTTGCATTTTAGAAATTCTGTTGACACTTTTATCAAAAACCGATTTTAAGAATGTTTATACAGCGCAAGTAATCTGTGTGTTTTTACTCTCTATCAAAATATCCTTCAAGCAGCTCAAATGTATGATTTGGGTGGTGGTGTCACATTGGACAGGAGCAGGCAGGCAGGAAGCTGTTAAGCTGGGACCTTTCATTGGACAGGAGAGGGCGGGCAGTGGCAAAACTTAGGCCTCTCATTGGACAAGAGTAGGCAGGCAGCAGTAAATCTGTGTCCTTTCATTGGGCAGGATATGGCAGGCAGTGGCAAAACTTAGGCCTCTCATTGGTTGGGAGCAGGCAGGCAGTTGCAAAGCTGGGGCCTTTCACTGGCCCAGAGCAAGCCACCAGTGTTAATCACAGGGCCCCTAGCTGAATGACAATTTGCAGACAGTTTGTCTCTTTTGGCCTGAATTCCTAAAAATTCCCAAGACTGCAAGCACAGTGTGCAGTCCGTTGGGGCTTGTCTTCTAGCTGACAGCACGCCGGCCCACCCTAGCAGACCAGCATTAACGAGGTTGCGCTCAGGCAGAGATGCGTGATATGTGTAATGTGGTGGTAACATATTAAAGTGGCATTCTCGAAAACGAACACTGCATTGTAGGAAAGAACAGCAGTGCACAGCAGACACAGATGGTGATAAGTTCTATTCTTATTTTGCCTTTATTTTCTTTGTTCCCGAGAGCTTTCACACGCTCATTCTGTTTTCTGTTGTTTACCTCATGTTTTTTCGTTCTGTTTTTTATGCTCAGGTTTGAACTTCAGCTATTCTGCATCAAATCTTATATGCGCATTGTTATTTATTGGATGTATGTAATGGTGCGTGAAGCAATATGCAATTAGCTTACAGTAACTAGTTTGTATTCCTTACCAAAGCACTAATTACCCTGCACTTTCTGAACAGGACTTGCTCCATTGCTCATTCTAAGTTGCCGCGGTTTGGAGCAGATGTTGCAGTGGTCTATCTAAGCTGAAAAGGAGGCCTCGATAAACAGGCGGCATGCCTTCAAGCAGAGCAGCCATTTTAAGCTTCACGGTTTGGTCTTTGTTTTCTTTTTTTGTCTGCAATCTGTTTCTGTACAATACATTAACATTGCCATTTGTTTCATTCTCTGTCTCCATGGTAACAAATAATCTGCTTGTGATTGCGTGTTATCAATATGCTTAAGGAGGAACAGCAATTTTTACATATTTATGTATATGCTAATCCCTTTTAAGGTTGCAGAGTGTGTATGTATAACAATGTGTTTATAATCTCAGTTTTCATATAGTATTTGTCAAATATGTGAGAAATTCAGTCAATTTAGGCGAGCATTGATTTTATTAAGCAGTATCCTGGCCGTGACATAATTCAGAACCATGGACAGCTACCTGGTCGTTTTGTTCAGCTGCTCAACCAAAGTAGCGTCCTCAGCTGAAAGTCCAGTTACTGTCACTCTCACGTCGTACTCGCCCCATAAGACAAAATAAGGCAGTGGACAGCCCCGGAGAAAAAAGAAACACTCTTTAAAAAGTGAGTAGGAGTTGGTGATCGTTGAGAAACAAATAAATAAATTCAGTACAGAAAGCAGATCGTGAGTTTCAGTTTGTGCTGCAGATGTTTTTTATTACCGTTTTATTTAATCGGGCAACACGAAAGCCTCAGGACGTATCTAGTCATAAAGTGAATTGAGTTCGTTTTCTGGAATGACCTCTCACAAGTTGCGAAGCTGATTTTCATAATATGCTAACTAACAACTAAAATGAACTTCCTCTCCACGCGTCACCCAAAGTAACGTTTATAAAGGTTTGATTTTTTACCCCTTACACGTTCCAGTGCTGTCTACCCACCTGCAACAGCAGCCTTTCAGCATTAAAGCCACACGCTGCAGTCCCGGAACTCGATGAGCTCCGCTCGGCCTTCCGTGTCCCGGCGTCGCCCGGGATTAATCGGAACGACCATGTAAAGTCATTATTTAAGACATAGGCTTCCCCCGTGCCTCTTGCTGACAATACCCCGTGGGTTTGTTTGCTTTGACTGTCTTAATTAAACACAGGTTTGCATTAAAAATTTAATGTAAGTGAATGCTATTCCGGAATTGGACCCTGTAGGTATGAATGGCGGATGAAATACAATGTAATTGGAAAAGGAAGGAGAAAGCTCTATTGTAATTCTTAATACATTACGGGCAAAGCTTGGCAGGAAGCCTGGTAGTGAAGATTTTTTTTTTTTTTTTTTTCCTCTATTCTTCGTCTGTAATTACCTTTTTTTTAAAATGACCGGTATTAGACGATGATTTCACTGTGCTGGGAAAAGAATGAGCCGATAAATTTAGTTTTTTTTTTTTTTTTTTTCCTCACTGGCAAATGTATTTCCTGAAAGTCAAGCACAGTCTTTTGCCTTGTTAATCGCATTACTTGCTGCCACGGTCTTGCTAAAATTATTCGGGGGGAGCTACTCTAATTTTGTGCATTAAAGTGCGTTGAGCGGGTAGTCACTACTGCATTACCTCATATATGTGGTCTACGCACCCCCGTCGCCGAGCTAAATGGAGAGCGACGTGCGGCTGAAGGTCAGCTTGCACACACAAAAAGTGCGGAATGCTAACAATGGCAGAAACCTTCCTCCCACTGGCAAAATAGAACTTTTGTTGTTTTTTTTTTTTAATACATAAATGGATGCCAGACTGAAGTTAAACTAGCAATCTGGCCACCATCCAGTGTCGCGTCTTGTTTTACATTGGGATTCTCTCTAAAAGAGGTATGCTGATTTCACAACTCCCTGAATACAAAATGTAGCATTTTGTATGGTTTTGAAACATCTTATCCAGCTAAGGGCGCCACCTACTGTCCAGGGCAGTCCAAATCTCGGACTGCGGCCACGAAAACAGTATCAAGTTTCCTTGGACGCCTAATTAAAACTGTCACGATCGCTCAGTTACACATTTTTTTTTCCAAAACAGAGCACCCCAAATACCACGATTTCTGCCCGACGGTGCGGAGCACAAGAACCAAGACAAGGGAACCAGGAAAAGGAGATGAAACACATAAGTGCGGAACCCAGAGACAAAATGCAGGCAAACCAAAGCCGACGCGTTAATTCAGTAACCAGACTCCAGCCAAGCACCCAGCTTTACTCTCTAAGAGCAATGCTGTGTACTCAATGTATATAAAATTCAGAGCCAGTAATCTCATATGGATCTAGCTTTTACTTTATCCGGTGTAAAGTTTTGACGGATATGTCAACATCCCTGCGCCCTGACCATTTTACAGAAGAAGGCTGAAAACCTTTATTTTAAGGACCCCATGTGTAACGCCCCTTAATTATAATAATAATAAAAACGACCTTTGCTATATCAGTTTGATATGAATTGCAAACTTCTCATTTGGGAGTAAAACAGCACAACATTGCTTCAGTCTGCATGGTGACATTACCTTATTAAACACACCAATCAATGAATAAACATAAATAATTAAGATGGATTTCATACGGAACCGTAAATGTCAGTGATTTCAGTTGGTTTTAATTAGTGGAGCCTGACTTATTAGAGTAACCGGACAGAATTCATTAATATAAATAACATCTATTAACAAACGTGGACTATTAATGGACCGCACGGCAAGAAGGTAATGCAGGCTGAATATTCGAATCGGACAATAACCTGATTGCTTATTATAAATAAATAAATAAATAAATAAATAAATAAATAGAAAAGTTAGTGCTAATTTAGACTGAAAAAAAGCAATTATGATCTCATATAGCATTACGTTATCTTTAGAAACACACGTGGTGTAACAAAGAAAAACTAAGATCAGAACTTATCCGTGTATACGGTCGTCTGGTTTATGGTTAAAATCAAAACCTGCATATGTTAATCACCTACTTACTGGTCTGGCTTCGTTCCATGTGTACATTTAGGACGGGACAAAATAATTCGACGGTTTAATATTCTGGTTTCCTGTCATTTTCTACAGCATGTGCTCGTCCTCCGTACGGCTGGTGCAGTAAGTAGTTCGTAAAACGATAAAATTGTGTTAAATTTGTATATAAGCATCAGCCCATATTTAATACATGCCTCCACCGCAGCCCCCCACCTATGGCAGAGGATTTTCGCCTGTATTGACGTAGTTTTTGTCTGTTGCTGTTTTGGAAAGTACTGTAAAAAATGCATGGGTTAGATCAGTTTTATTCACAGAATGCGTACCTTTGAAGGCCTTGGTTCTTGGCTCGTTATTCGCAGTTCGCATGTGAGCCTATATGCGATTCCTTTGATCGTGCAGTGGGATCAAACGGTAAATTTTGTGACCTATGGAACTATCCGCGCAGAGTGGAAAGGTGCCGCCGGTCAGGATTAGGCAAACGTGTGAACGAAATCATGTTTATCATGAAATCTTTCGGCGTGACAGAGTAGATGTTTTCATTTGCAATATTTTAGCACCCCCTCGTCAAGCTCCGGGGTGTGAGGGACCAGTCCTCTCATCCCTGACACGACGACACACCAGTAATTAGATGCAGAAAAACTTTATTCAATCAGCACGGCCCAAGTCATTTATCAACCTGACAGCTTCTTCGCCAGGGGCACCGCCGATTTTCGTCGGTACCTAAGAGAATCACAACGTGGATTATTATTTTTTTAAGATATAATAAAGCTGGATCAGACAAAAAAAAAAGAAAACTATCAGATATGTTGCCAGTTTTGAAGTACTCATTGTTTTGATGTAATTTCAGAAGTAAGGTCCTTTGCACACAAAAAGTTGTTTTTCCAATGGCAATGACTTTTCTCCATATATAGGCCTACATTTATATCACTCGCAGGAGCAAAACATTTCTTTGCGATCAATTTTATATTTTATAGGATTTAGAAATGTGGTTGAAACGACGAAGGAAACAATTTTTCTCTCATATCAGTTTCTTTTTATTTATATTTTAGTTTAACAAAACAGCAGTATATGTGATGCAGCATGATGGCCACCAAGTTAGTAATAATGAGTAATTCTGATATTCTGATCTCCTTTTTAGCTCCTATTAATATTCCAGGTCTAACTGTAAAGGTCATATTCCAGTAGTTAGTTTGTGAAAAACTGCTGAAGGAGTCTGAACAGATTCTAGATTGTCATCAACTGAGAAAGTTGTCTCACTGTTAATTGCCCACATATGGAGCGCAGAAAGTTTCACAGAATCTATAAGAATTATTCAACTGTTCACCAACCTGAAATTTTGATGTAGGCCCATTTAATTATTTTCCCTTACCCACACAAAGTGCTCTATATCTTCATGAAAAAGGCAGACCTGAGAAGACTTTGTTAGCTAAGCAATGGTCACGAGTTTCTTAACCATTCAGCTACCCAGACCCACAAAATTGAGACTGTAAATAACGGAACTGATCTGTTAACACATATCCAGCACATGATCACAGTGAGCCTGGAACTACAGTATATGCAGTTGTAAACACCATGAAAAGAAGATTACAAGCTGTCGCATGCAGGACATACACAATCACTCATTTTAGAGACACACTCCTGGACTTGCAGGAGGGAACACACACATACATGGAGGAAACACACAAATTCTACACACACATATGGCCATGAAAGTGGGAGAGTACACTGCAGCCCAATGAGCCAGGGTACCACCTTATGTAGAAATTCAATCAATCTCTGAAAATTACAACAGTATAGCTTTTAATTCAACAGCCAGATGAAGAAGGCTATCTTTTCATGACCCAGAATATTTCATAGCAGGTAATCTGTTATGTTATCAGTTTATCTGGCAACTTGATTTATATGGTATTACACCTGTTAAGTACAGTGAGTTATTGAATAGATTTGACAGTCCATTTCATTAAGTTTGGCGTAATGATGCACACCAGCACGAAAATGTTACTGCTTTCAGAATTCGCTCTGGGACCTTAAATCCCGCTGACGCTTTCTGACCCTAAACAAGCAGAAATGAAGCGTTGCCCGAGAGGCGGCGCCTCCTCGTGACAGCCGGTGGAGAGGCAAGATGGGTGACAATGACATATGACTGTGAAATTACTTTGAATGCTCTGTCAGGCGCGTTCTGCTGCTAGAACGGCGCTATAAAACGCTCCAGCGGGGATGATTGGGATTTGAGCTGCGTTTTCCATTTTATGAACCTGGCCAAACGTCTGTGAACAACCCCAAACTGTCTCCCACCTCCGGTTCATACGCGTCTGTCTTTCACGTTCTGATAATAAAAACCCTGAAATCACCCCAAGTCCTGTAACGAAACAAAAAGTCTGCGTTATTAAGAGAACGTAATCTTTTCTTTAAGGGGTGGGGGAGGATCATGAACCGGCTCTCGTTTTCCTTAAAGACGGAGCTAGGAACACCGTCAATTCCTAGACAATCTCATCAATCACTAATTACAGAACAGCCCCGGGTTGAAGTCCTTCAAAACCAGCGGTACATTTGCTGAAGATGTATGAACAGATAAGGGCAAAAATTACTGCCGAAAACCTGGGGCGACATTTCAATTTTAATAATAAACCGTTTAGACGAGCATTAAATCAGAAACGGTCGTTTATAAAATATGCTTATTTATGGAGTTAACCTAAAATAACAGCTCGCAATAAATGTTAATTTACGTTAAAATACATGTTTATTTTTGTAAGAACGTGGTTATGATGAAACACCGCAATGACTAACTGGTGAAATGCATTTACAGGTAATAGGCTCAAGCTCTGCAGCCGCAAATATCGCCACCTCATTTGCGTTTTACATTTTTGCATTCAGAATCATGACTCAGCTTTGTCTTTTAATAGGTTAGCAGGCCGGTCCTAATCACAGCCACAGGTTCCTTCTGGCTCCTGAATGAGCATAATACTCGTGCATTAATGCTGTGACATTTAATCACGAGAACAGCATCACAGTCCCGGAAACTGGGAAATTGGATTAGCTCTGCTGCGGACGACACGCTTCATTTTTCTCTGTTCAACCCGCAAGAAAGAGTCGGTATTTGTATAAAATCTGCATCTGTACGTACAAAGTCACACAGTCCTGCCAAAAAAAAAAAAAAAAAACGTTTATTGATGTTAAACAAATTATGGGAAGCGAAGCAACAAATGCCCAGTGTAGATGATAAATTCATTATAATCGGGCTAGGTGGCGTCTATGCAGTCGCAAGTCTGCGCAAACGCCATAGACCAATGCTGCTGTAGATGTGCAGGAAATGATCAAGCGTTACTGATACATTCACAGTAGTTCTCCGAGCACGCATTGTATCGTATTTTGCCATGTCGTGCTTTTATTTGTCTTCAATCCCACCTCCACGTCCCCTAAAATGCGGTTTATTGTAATGCCTCATCCAGCGAAATGAACACCAGGGGCCCCACCAGCAGATCACTGATGGGATGAGGCTAGGTGGGGGGCTGGGGGGCCGGATCGCAGCTGTTGAGCTGCAGAGATTGCATCAGTCGAGAGAGTGGCAAAAATCCTATCATACAAGTCAGCGAAGGGAGGAGAGACAGCAGCCAGATTTCGTCGGGGGGGGCTGGGGTTGGAGAAGGGTAAAATGAAAGTTAATGAGCAGAACTCGGGGCCCGGAGAACACGAAGGCAATTTGAAACAGACGTGTGAAGAGAAGGAAAATGGGCAGAAGCACACATCCTGCCGTGTAAGTTTTTAAGAAACGAGACAGCAGTTAAACCAACGCTTTGCACAAATGGGACATGACATCGGACGGCTAATTTAAAACCGCTGTATTTTCAGACAACAATCCTTACGATGAAGAATGAAAGGCGTGCGACATTATGGGCCTCAAAGTCTTAGCATCATGGAAAGCATCCCGAAATTCGCTTTTAGCGAAATATTGAGATGGAAGTTAAATTAGGGAAGACAGTGTCACCAGTTTAAACACTGTTGGTCTTGCATTCACAATGCCAGATTTTTATCGTTTGCTCTTTTAATCGGTTTGTATTGGACGCCTCTTTTTAATTAAGTGTTCAACTAATAAAGTAAGATGTAACATATTGTGAAGCCCTTATACATGAAGTATTATAAATGTACCTATATATTCCTAATACACGTAAATAAATTTATCCCGTCACACTATGCAAAAAAAATATGTTTTGATATGCACAACAAAGCTATTTATGTATTATAATGTTTGAAAAGAGTTTTTTTTTAGGTGGTAAGTGGCCTTTTACCAGAAAGTGCATAGCTGCTCTTAGCTGAAGCTTAATTTGCCTTTGGGTGATTAAGCTGGTCATTTAATGCTGATATATTGGTCATAACCAAATTGGTACTGCCCTTTGGTGAAATGCATAGTTAACCCCCCAACTAACCGTTTTGATATCCACTCATCTAGCTTGGGTCAATGCAATCAGGAGCTTAACCCAGGAATGGTTTAGGACTGCAGGAGGAAAAGTGGTAGATCCTCTGGGAAAGCCCCAGTTTACTGGTGGAACATGACATCCTAGGTGGCGGCACTAATCACCTACCACTTCAGTGCCCTTAGGTGTGTGGAAAATTTATGAGACATTTGGGAAATGTTTCGCTTCACCCAAATGTTCTTCCACAGATGATAATTGCCATATATCGCCATAGCAACAATAATGCACTAAATGTTTTTTTTGTTTGTTTGTTTTTTTTGAAAACGTCAGTAAGTTACAATCCATCTTCCAGCCACTTATCCTGAACGGGGTCATAGAGCCTCTCGCAAATGGTACAGGGAAGGGGTTCACCCTGGACAGGATGCCAGTCCCTATAAGGGCACATACATGGGCCACTGGATGCTACAGACAAGGTAGGGACTCCAGATATCCTATCTGTCAAAGGGAAACCAGAGCACTTGAAGGAAACCCAGGCAATTCAGGGAGAACATGGAAACCCCACATACACAGGGTAGGGATGGAATTTGAATTGTAATCCTGGAAGTATGACAGGGCTATCCCCTGGGCCACCATGCCCCCTTAGTCACAAGCAGCAGAACACACTCTACATGGTTTTGGATTGGTGCATGCCCACTTTTCATTGAAAACTCACGTCGCTTCATCCTGATATTTTTAGAATGGTTATGCCTTGAGACACTGAAATTTGTCATCCCTCCTTCTGTCCTTGATTATTTGAACTGAACAGCTCAGCCAGTGTGACAGGATGACCCATTTTCCCAGGATTCTCCTCTGGAACCGTCTGTAGTTCAAAGCATGCTCATAGTCGTGGTTGTAACTGTTTGGGAAGACCTCTTCCATTTACAAAGCAAGGCCTTCATCAGGGATGAACAATACACCCAATAATGAAATTTTAAAAATTATAGAAACATATAACCAAAGGCAATTTGTGGTTTCATTTTGTGTGTGAGATCAACCAGCAATTTGAATGAATTTAGCCAAAGTTCATTGAATTGTAGACTGAAGTCAGAGAGACTTTTCAGAATCAACATATTCCTTTTATGTTTCAGTGAGTGGCTTTCATGGTGTTTTGAATTTGAAACCTTATGTTGTCATTTTCTGAGTTTTATATTGTCATCTCACTTCATTTACAATCAATACCCCCTTTTCACACAATTTTTTCCACTTCAGTTTCGCGGACTTTAGGTTTTTAACTGCAGCCCTCAAATGATAGACCTCCAAGCCTTTTCACCATTCTTCTGAAGCATGCGCTGGCCTATTTGGAGAACACATATTTTGACTTGTTTATCGAATCATCACTTGCGCAGTCTTGACAGCAAAATACCAAACATACGACGGGATGAAGATTTCATTGGAAATTTCCCAGAGGCCATGTGATCAGTGAAGAGCTGCACGACAAAGTCAGGGAACATTATGTTGTAGTTTGTGAAGTCTGTCAGTTTAACAACTGATAACAATAGCGTTTGAATTTCCCCAAGTGGCTCTAGTGAGCCAGAGGAGGCAGGGCTGAAGCCACAGGGTCAATTTGGGTGACGTCTCACATAACCATGGGGATTAATCACTGGTCTCATGTCTACAGAAAATAGTGATAATGAAGGCCAGCTGGCCTCAATCAGAGGAGCCGTGTAGCGAGAAGTTAACTAAGTCACTGAGGTTAATTAGGAGAGTTTTTGGAGGGATCTGTAGTGTGCTGATGTTCTTGAATTTAGCTGTGTATCTTTAAGTGTTGGCTAGCATGAACCAGGTTTCAGTGTGAAGGGACCACAACCCAGTTTTCATTTCTTCACCTGTGCTTCTCTTTACTCCTGCACAGAAACCCCAAACCACATCCAGCTACTCCATCTAAGGCTTAAATTTTTATAAGCCGCAGTATGATTTTCACACCAGAGGATAGGAATACTACTTTGAGGCTCCACCCTTAATACAAATTTGCTGGAGTGTGGCATCCTCTGTAAAGAGGAGCCTTAACCTTACACTAAGTTCCAGAAAATGGTATTAAAGGTACACAGGCAAAGTCCACCCCCCAGCACACCTTAGGCAAAGTTACTTCTGAGGGATTCCTACATTCAAACACCATGACATCAATGTCTTCCCACCGCAAATTCAGCACAGTCCGTGACAATTAAGTTTCAGTAAGCAGAAGCTCCCATGATCTTGGCGGTAAGTGAAATTCTGTTGACGGTAGGGATCCCCTGCGAATTACTAGGGTCATGGTGATCAGTGCTTTATCGATCACTTGTATGACAGGCAGTATCTCCCAGTTAAAAATTCATGGATCCGTCCTTCTCAATAAAATATGATGCGGGAATCTCAACCCCAGAGCTAAGGAGATGAACATTAATTGTTAATGCCCTTCCTTTTCAAAGTCATATCCTTCTCCACACCTGCACGCCGTCATCCAGCAGGACTAAATGAATGGATCATTAATCCTTTGAAGGCTGATGTTCTTCTCTGCACCAAACTGTCTGAACACTGCCCAGGATTGGGAGCTGCGGGGTTGTGGGTTGCCGGGCCTTAAATTAATAACCTTGCCTATCACAGATTTTGCATTAAAAAATGCATCAAATTATACATATTTAACTACAGAGACCATAAGAACTGTTACGTTGCTGGCTGATCGTTGCATTCAGTAGAGACAAACCATGTCACAGGAAGCAGGTGACGGGTGTTGTTGGTGACACGGAGCCACCGTCACATCGAATCAGAGGCGGCTCAACGCCAGCCGGCTGGATGCCAGTACACATCAACGGCTTGTTCCAGACAGCCACTTCACCACCACTGCACTCCCCAGCTGCCCTTTTAAGGCTAACCAGGTTACCGCGGGCGACGCAGAATCGATTTGAAAAGCCACTGTGCTTGGTGTTTCTCTGTAATGCGCACTTCCCCTGAAAATGTTCCCCTCCCCCATGTGAATCACAGAGCCCATTCGAATTAATACTCCCACCTCTGGGGATAATGTTCTGTAAGATGTTCTTCTGGCAAATTCCATAGATGGCAACACGTGCATCTTTGACAGACACCCCTCTTAACGGTTCTCTCGTTTCTACCCTTCTCTCACCGCTGCCCCAGGAGCTTGATGGAAGAACCTCACCGCTCGCCAGAGAAAGGAAAATCGATAATCCATTTTATGTAATCGGCCGGGTGTCACGGTAACCAGATAGGAGTAGATTAGGCAACTGTTAGTTGGCAAGAAAAACCTTCTCGTTCACTCCCTCAGTCGTCACAGAAACACTGCCAAGGCAATTATTAGACTCTAGTGTTTATTGTTTAATAAAATGTATTTTATTTATGTACATCTGCTCAGCCCATTTCCATTATTTCTCTCAGTTTAATATTACCTCTTGAAACACACTACTTGTAATCCTTTCAAACAAGAGCAATTTATTTTTTACAGTTTTGGATGGTCCCCTCCAATTATCTTATTTCCCTCCAAAATTCAGTCTCCTTGCTTTCTACTTCAACTAACCAACCCAGACTTCAACAGTGCTTGTGCAATGAGGTGACAAAGGCTGGGTCCAGGTGCAGTCTGCAGGTTTATTAAAGAGAACACACTGAAGTCAGTGGTCAGGGACAAGCAGAGGGTCAGCATACCAAGAGAGCAAGAACACAGGTAACCAAGCCAAACTGTGATCCAAATGGGAAATCCAAAAGACATACTATGCCAGAAAAGCAATTAGAGAATAGCAAACAGGCCCAATAAAAACACAATCCAGGCAAAACAAAGTCAAAGTGAAAACATGAGTCATACACGACTTGCAATACAATACCAAGATGCTCAGTGTGGTATAACCCTCAATACCTCGCAATGAGGTAACTATAGCGAACTCGTAAGAAGACACAACCGGTAAGAATTCGGTGGAGGTGGAGCAGGTGTAGGGTGGGCGTGGCAGCCTGGGTGAGGGAGTGACAGGTTGTTGTTTGCCTTCTGTGTTCCGTGTCATCTTTCTGAACCACCCATCTTTGAGTGGTCAGTGAGTCTCTTTGATTAATTTATACAACATAATCTGCATGTACAACATATATTTCTGCATCCATTATACTGCTGGCCCTGAAGGATGACTGGCGGAATTATTTTAATTTTTTTTGAAGGGAATCATAAATTTTCAAAAGGAAAAATGCTGCCTGGTTTCTGGGACTTTAAATATACTCATTGTTTAATGGGCTCTGTGTTGTTTTAGGACTGCATCGTTTTCACAGGAGTCCAGGAAATACCTGAAAGTTCCTCTGAGCAGTTTTGTTTGTTTGTTTGTTTGTGTACAAATGTATATGTGTGCGTGTGCCATATTTATATTACACCGTGGGTACAAAATGTCCACAGCAGGTAATAAAACCTAACATTTTTGCCATGTATAAAAATTTGGGGTAAAAATCAGTGAATGCAATTAAAAAAAAAAAAAAATAGCCAAAAGTCTTGTATTTTGTTGATTACTTATGGTTAAGGTTAGGGCTGGGTAAAAGTTAGGGTTGTCATAGTTAAGATTAGGGTTAAACCCATATAAATGAATGGAAGGTCCCCACAAGGTTAGAAATACAAACGCGTGTGTGTGTGTGCGTGCACACTGGTGTGGATACTCTGAAACAGACAATTGATAACACCTGCATAATGTAAGTTTTTTAAAACTTAATGTCTCCACTCTGTCCAAATACATACACACACACACAGTCGCTGGCTTTACATTGACAAAGTGAAGAAAGGCACAGTGATCAGCAAACCAAAGTGATTTCAATCTGACTGACAGGGTCTATTTATCAGAGCTGCTATGGATCAACACCACGGGGGCCCAGAGGTCCAACTCCGAAGTGGCAGGGTGCCAGCGCTGAAGCCGTTATGAGCCCTTACTCCCGGGTGCCAGATGGGAGGAGGGGGGTACTGGGAGACCTACATAATGCACATCTCGCTTCAGGTCAACTGGAGGGGGTAAATGTTTGACACCTAAGGAGGAAGCTGTTGATATAAGTCGCATAACAATGACATTTAACGCCTCCGCGATCATTCGCCGTGAAGCAGTAGGCTGCAAATCCACCATTATTGCTGGTTTTCTTGCACCTCTTCAGCCTGGGGAGAAATACACAGAAAGCTGTACAACATATCTTTGGGGGGAGGGGGGATTCTTTGAATTTTTGGTTTGAATGTGTCTGAATGCTACATGCCACCACTGACAGCAATACTGAATTCCTTTGCTCCATTAGAACTTGAGCCATATGATTTGCAAGCATGTAAGTCACTTTGGAGGTAACAGTGAATTAGTAAGTCAGCTGACCACAGGAATGAACAAAGTAATCTATGCCTTACTGTTTTCTGCAAAACATGCGACACAGTGGGGATGCAATTTTGAGGGTGCCTACAATGAGATCACTCCTATCTGGCCCTAACATGGTCACTCACAAAACGTGCAGTCCCCACAGGTCCCTGTGATGAACAGAAATAACTTTAGTCCTCTAAGTTCATCACTCTATTAACACGTTTGACTAATGCTACTGGATGCTGCTGTTTCGACTTGGCCATCATGGTGCACCAAGCATGAGCCTGAGGGAGTTTGACATGATATATTAAATATATAACTCAGCTTCCCCTTACTTTAACTTAAAAGCACAACAATTAAACAAAGTCCCACACGAAACGCTAATGTTTTCATACAAATTACAACAAAGGATTCTGTGCAGAACAAAAGCAAAATTTGCTTTTAACTTTCAAACCCCGATAGGAGAGAAGATAAGAGATTAAAAGGATTTAATGAGGCAAGAAGGACTTATCCATTATAGGACAGTTATGAATATCATTCAATGGGAAAAAAAAAAACTTTACATAGGACAAAAGTTGCGATGTTGCCATGGAAACGGCCATGGATGGGGCTAATTAAATCAAAAGCGGCCTATATGAGAGACGAGCCCCTTGATAAAATCATTTTCTCCTCATTGTCTGGTAATAACTTGATTAAAAACAGGAAAAGGTTTCATAGCTTCCAAGTGAGCCAACTGACGAAATTGATCAGTTGACCACGAGATGGACTGGGATGGATTGTGTGTGTCCACAGTAGATCCCACGTCTTCTCCGGTCCCCTGGCCTGACGGTAACGAGCATCTTGTCAAGGACCCTCTTGCTTGCCTGCCATTGGTGATCAATTTTCCCAGCAACCCGATGGTTTTGTGACAAAACCAAACCATATGCAGCTGTTTAGAGAGGGAGGCTTTTAATTATGGACAAGCAATTGGACTGTAATGTGTGTCTCCTCATCAAAGGCTCTGTAGGGAAGGAGATAATTACCCCCCAAATTCTCCCCACATGAACTAGAGGCCAATGCTGCATAGCGCCGTACATATCACACCAAGCTCTCGCAAAACTGCTGACGTTAAATAAGGAAATCAGTTGGATGTTGTCAGAATGAATCATCTATATATCTAGCACCCCTTGCTGGTGGACTTAACAAGCCTTGTACCATTCTTCTGGCTTTCATATGGTTGACTATGTGAATAATTAATGGAAAATGTGGGAATATGGAGTCCACGTTGTGGCCAGGAGATGAAACCGCATGACGAAGGAAGCTGTTGGGGTCGGTTTTTTTGGTATCTGTTACCATAACAAAGGGACAGAAAACAGGCATTAGAGGAGTGATTTAGGAGGAAACACTGTGTCAATTAGTCTTTGCTGCATGTAAAACTTCTAGCACAATGTCAGGCAGTTTTCCATCTCTTGTTCAGAAAGAAAAAGTTTCCTGCCAAAATGTGCCTTACGTTCCTATGGGAAACTTAGGAGAGGTACCATGTGTGAGGATGGAACAGGGTATGCACAGCTGAGCTGAGGAACATTGCAATTTGCAGATGACACCAGAGATGGTGAGAGGAAATTATCCATCCTGAAAGGGCTCCTTTGCGCTCTCTTCTGTCATATCCAGCACTATTCAGAGGAAGACAACAACTCCCAGGATGCAATGGCGGCAAATAAAAACACCCTTAATTTGAATAAGAATCTTACTTGATCAGTTTCTTGAGGTTTATTCCTGCACCTAAGGATTCCAAACTGTTGGTGTATCGTGTAAAAATATTACTCAGATCTGTTTAAGTATTTTTCTTCCTGGTCTCTCTGCACCAGAGAGGTCTGTCACTACTAATATCATTTTTTACTGCATTGCACTGACATCCGTTTAAATTAAGCATTGTGGCCTATGTGAGAGGGTCCATCCACACAGACATTTTTGATTTTCTCACATCCCTACAGGTAGAACATCCCAAAGCCCAACAGATGCTGTTTCTCTCCAAGCAGGCTAAAGGAGTGGCAGGAGACAATGAAACTAAATGAAAATATCAAGACAGGAGCAGAAGGAGGGGGCGGAATTGTCCATTTTAGCTGAAGGCCTTGACAGAGTGGTGTTCAAACGTCAGTAATAACAAACAAATACAAATGGGTTAATGCGGACGAACTTTCATTCTTCTTCATGCTTAGAAGCTTGAACCCAGACACCTATGGATAGCTGCTTATTGGCAGCTGTACACTTGTTCCCACTAAATAATAATATTTTCCTGATTCTTTATGAATGCCATGTCTTTGTTAAAAATCCATATAATGCCAAGAGCATTTTCAAAGGGGGGGTATTAACATAAATGGATGTCTTTTGGATCTGACAGAGTAGAGGCCAAACGTCTGCCAATACACACATCTACAAAATTTAGCACAAGGTGTGAAAATCCACCCACAGAAAACCCTGAAACGGCTTATCAGAAAAACAAATAGTGGGAATGATGTCTTGAAACTCACAGTGTGTGGGGCTATGGTGTTCTGTCAGTCACGTACTGATTTTACCACATGATAAATACCTGTAGGAACCTTAATGAGTTTTATTGCTTGTGTCGGTCAACCCTAGAGGGTAGCACGCATCAAATCATGTGACGAGGTGGCTTTTGGGTTTGAGGGTCGCAGATACGGGGAACGTAGACATATGGATGGCAGGAGAATACGTTTCTTACCTCACAGCAGCAATATTGCAAACACAACATGACAGCTACAATATGGCATAAACTGGACTGTCATTTTCACCAACTGCAAATTCATCATCTCTCTGTGAATCTTGCATTAAACGAGAGCATCACCCAACGGCATTTAAAGGTCTGGACATTGGTTTGTTTACGCATAAGGACACTCTTCAAACACCTGTGTGAAATAGCTTACAAGAGAGTTATAATACTGGTTTGATGAAATTTCCTTTGAAACTTCCTGTTGGGTTAAACCAGTCACTGACAGCATAGAGTAACCCTAACCTTGCAAAGATTTTAAACCCTGTTCCTCCACGTAAACTAGTCTGACCAGGTACTTGAGAAATCACATAATGCAGGGGTGGCCAACAAGATGTTCTTTGTGTGTACTTTTACAAGACTTCTGTACCATCAAAAAAAAAAAAATTCAGCGACACAAAAAAATAGAAGCCTCACCCAGACACAAGAGATGTCCCCAGTCACGTTTTCTTTTCACTGGCACCCACTCACCCTTTTATTACTGGCAGCCCCACCCCAGTGGCACACTTTTCTGCCCCCTCCCCTCCCCTTTGCCTTGCGTCTGTGGCTCATATCCAACCGGTTGGCCACCCTTGGCATAATGGGCACATCCAACACCACAACCCTCAGTCAAACATAGCCATTTCTAATGTATAATTGCTAATATCAAAGGACAGATTTATATTCAGACACACTAACCAATCCGTTAAACTAAAGTGTGGACTTAATCAAGCTTGTATTGTGTTGTATTTTTCACAGCTGGTCAAACGCTTCCTCTAAACAGCCTCGATAGGCATGAGTTGCTTGAGAAATGACTGGGTCTCTGTCCTGGACTGCCTATTGGCTGTGCTGGCAAACCACTCATCTTTTCACGCTCCCCCCCCTCACGTAATCACGTACAGTTTGTTCTCTGCTGCCGGCATTTAGAATTACACGCCCGCCAATCAAGATGCCGCTGGCTCAATCCTGCCACAGACACCGCCAAAAGTCTATTACGGCTTTTATTTCCAGCACCAGTCCGAGGATTCCTATATAACTCCAGCCCGGCTCCATCATGGCAGCTCAGTGACAGGGAATATAAATAAAATTTAGACCTTCACGATTTCACCGCATGAGGCAAAATCAGGTCTGGATGAGATAAATTCTGACAAATCCGTCGGACGGTTGGGATCAAATTGGATGAGATGGGTCCTGGGAGGGTTTTCCATGATGCTTGCATTGCGGCTAGCTGTTAGTATAAGAAGGCTCAGACCGCGATTGCCCATTTAGGCTCACAGCCCTGCTGATTATCTTCGCTTTGAGAACAGCCGACAGCTCCTGATTAAACATTCAACAGTCCATAAAGCTGACATAACTGACTACGTGTTTAATCATGGGCACAGACCGCAGTGTGGATGTGCTTCTGGGTGCTGGAGTTGGGGCAGTACACTAAAGTTTACCATTTCTTCTGTTGAACACTGTCACAGAAAGCCTGCATCATCTGTAGATGGAACCTTATGGCTGGCATCCAGCTAGAAATTCACGGTGCACAGAGCACAGCTTGGGGTCAGAGTACAGGGTCAGCTATTAATCTGGCACTCCAGAGCAAGTTTTGGGGTTAAGGGCCTTACTCAAGGGCCCAACAGTGATATGATTACTCTCCTGGCCACAGGAATTGAACCATCAACCTTCCAAACACAGACAGACACTCTTAACCTGCAAAGCCACACCCCACCCTCATGCTGTCATTCAGCCAGAGGTTCATCACCCCCCACTTGTAACTGGGAGATGATCTCATAGCAGAGGGCAGCTGCCATTTCCCTGGGAGAGGGGTGGAGGTCTATGAGGTCAGCAGCCACACTACTGTAAGAGACTGATATGCTAGAATATGAGGGAATGGATGAACAGATAACCCCCTGCAGCAATCCCATGTCTTTCTAGAATAACATGTGAGCAGCTCACAGAAACACATACGCTTGCATGATCAGGCTCTGTGGGGAATTCACCAGGACCACATCCAATATTGCCTGTGCAAAGTTATCCAGCTATAGTTATGACAAGGAAAAAGTGAGAATCTCGCTGGAGATGGTTTCCAAGTTGCCGGTCTCCCCATTAGCCGTGCCTGGTCACCATCTTCACGATGATCTGTGCTAATTGCCACGGAGACAAAAAACAGGCTTGCCGTTGACACCACGCCACACCCCTGTCCTCCATGTACTCCTGTGGGATCTGCTGCTCCGTTTGCAAAAAAGCATCATTAAATAAACATGATTTGGTTTTTTTTACAGCCCCTCAAAAGAGTTAGACTTTTCAATGCAAGAGAGATAAACAAGTGATATTATCTTTTCCCCCTCACACTTGCCGTATGGTTTGATTTCCCATGGGTCCGTGCTATAGGCATGTCGTAACGACATCAGAGTTCAATTATTTCGTGAGGAATTGACGACGTGAAGCACATATCCATGTTGACAAGGCGATACAGTCCTGCTCAAACGGCCGAGGACCATCTGCTTTTTGGTTTTAGATTTTTTTTTTTAACAGTACAACTCATTGGATTATTTCCGCCATCTTTACTGAAGTGACATTTACAAATGAAGCTGTAATGAGGAGGTCCAAGGGTGTTGAATTGGAAAACGCATGAAACTGAGGACAATACCATGGGTCTTGCTTTGTGAAACGGAACAACCCAGAATGCCAAACGGCTCCACGGCAACACAGAAGAGCACAAGAACCCTTTTGACAGCCAGTCATATTTCATGATGGTATCCTCACTTACATTCTCCTTTGACGTGGCTTCTTCATCTTCCTGTTAGTCTTCATCCTAACACTGCATAGGTTTACCAGATGGTCACAGAGTGCATGCAATCAGGTCATCTTTCTGCACACCCGGTTAAAACTTATTAAACTTGTAAAATATTGCTCAGAAATCTTTATGAATTCTGAAGTTGCTCATTTAATTGTTATTAAATGTCATTAGAGAGTTTTTGGTCATAATATAATTAAAAATCTTGACAAGTATGGCATCAAATTTCCATTATTTTAATTATTAGTCCATCCAGGGTGTCCGGTGCTTCCTGGGGTAAATTCCAGGTTCACCATGACCTTGAATGGGATATACAGTTATGGAAGAAGGATGAATTATTATA
The DNA here is from genome assembly GCA_009936485.2 of Gymnarchus niloticus. Lineage (NCBI taxonomy): Eukaryota > Metazoa > Chordata > Actinopteri > Osteoglossiformes > Gymnarchidae > Gymnarchus > Gymnarchus niloticus. The sequence goes on along the minus strand of JAACJT020000110.1, from coordinate 18,189,319 downwards.
AATATCATCATTATCATCATCATCATCATTATTATTGAAAAAAACATTTAACCCAAAATAAAAAATGTGAAAATCTTTGAATTGTATGTTATTTACAGCTCGAAGTATAAATTGCTCCTCATCAAAAATACTATTGCCTCCTGTTTATTTTGTACATAAAAATGGGTGCTTGTTTAATTTCCTTTCTTCGCTTCCTCTCAGCACAGAAAACAGACGGCAGAACTGAAAGCCGCATCGTGGACTGGGGGGGGGGGGATGGTTATCGGAACGGAACCAGCCACCCAGCGCTTGAACAATGCCTGTGAGCCGGGTCTCAGAGGAACAATCAGTCAGCAGGGCCCAGATGCGAGCCGGTCAAAAAAAATCCCGGATTTATTTCCGAAGCGAACAATAGTTCCGAGTGAAATGTGTTTCTCCCAGCTGGCTGGGAGCAGGCGTCACTCGGCAGACGTGAAAAGAAATGAATACCGCTATTAACCACGGCGTGTGTGGGGAAAATAGTGTACCTAAGGCCGAAGGCCTCCACCGTCTCTAAGGAGATATTCTCAGAATTTCATTAAAAGACTCAGTGGCAGATTGTGTGGGACTGCGTCGCAAAGGTCCAGGTCCGATAACAGGCTTATGTGGGACCATCCTGCTGCAAGGTCTTCCCTAGCCACGAGATACTTCTCCTAGATGCTTGGTGACCTCCGGCCAACTATTGAATAGAGTGCTGTAATATTTCTGCCTTCAGGTATAAAATACACACCTGTTAGAAGCACACTGCTAAGTGAATTTCATTTTTCATTTGGTTTTTAAGGCGATATCTGAGCCGAAAGGAGGCCCTGTGCCCGCAGCCTGTTCAGTTAATGACTCCCAGTTGGCCATCATCAGGCTAATTGACTTGATGGGGTTTAAAAGAGGTCAGCTGGGCATATACAGAAGGAGTGTTGGTTGAAGCCTGGATGAAGCATAATATCTTTGGATTTCTGCATCGTTTTCTGCTGTCCTGCACCTTGATCCTGGACCTCGTATACATCATAAGTGAAATAGGTTTGTCAAGACATCTCTCTATTAACGCGAGTGCTACTCATAATGTGGAGAATTGGCGGATTTAGCTGCAAATTTTCAGCACCCGTGACATTATTTCCAGCAATCTCTCAATGGCTGAGTCCACAAACCATCAAGTGAGACCTAATTAATTGCTTCAGTTCCCCACATAATTAGAAAGCAGTGGAAGGGTCGTGATGGAAGCCTCTTGACGCAAACTGAAGAGATCACCAGGAACGCATTCCTTATCGCCACTGAGAGGGAAGATTCTCCCCATTAATATTACAGATATTTTCATGGTAAAGGCTGCATTATGGAAATAGGCTTCTGTCTGCCCAAATCAGAATTAAGTTCCTGGCTGGCAAGTCTGACACGATGGAGACAGATGTCTGGTTTATTAACAACATTGAGTTTGAGGAAACCGTTGTTTTTTTTTTCAATCCAGTCGTTTTTATTTTTGACGTAGCCCAAGCTAACGAGAGGACCGGCCGTGCTGTGTCCTCCTGAAGTACATTTTTGGAAAATCAATTTAAACACCTGTCTGGTTCCCAGTCCTGCCGACTGCCCATTTTTACTTTTTATGCTGCTCGGCAGGGAGAGAGCTCAGTGTATTAGCGTAATCGTTAATGCGTCTTGTCGGAACGAGGAACCTCAAGCACATTTTTGCCCTATAGGGCATGTGCTTTCCATCATTCTAAGCAGGATTGCATTAAATGGAAAGGCAGGGCAATAATGGACCTCCTTAGGCATCCTGTACACTGCCAGCTTGAAAATCTGCTCTCAAATGGCCATCGGAAGGCTGAGTTTAATGACTTGTTCAGCCACAGAGGTCACAGCAGCTCTTTAGAGTTTGGGCCTTCTACCTGGTCTGTGTTTTTATTCAAAGTACAGAGAGCTGCTCAACTTTGAAGCATTCACCAAAGAGGCAGAATGGTCCTCTTTTATCTTCATCCACGGTGTTTCTTCTGTGGAAAGACCTTACAGCACAATGTTCCAAACCTTCATATTCTTCTTCTTCTACCCAGAAGTCCATGTATAATACGAACCTCAGGAACATTCTCTGTAGCTACACCTCATAATACAGAAGACAGGATGCAAAATGCATGAATTCCATGGAGGAGCCCTACTTTGAGAGTATGATCTGTCAGCATGGTTGCTCATTATTCTTCACCTCAGAAATATCTAATATCAGAGGACAATCGCATTCCTTATAACAATAATGTTGACTTTCCTTTCATATCCTCAAGCATGAAGCCATTTTCATGATGAATTTGGCAATGTAGCTTAACTTTGGAGCTTTTGCGCTACGGGAGGAAGGAGAAGGACATGTCTCCATCCAACTCTGAGATTTGGCAGTGGCAAACTTCAAGGAAACTGATGTGAAAATGTGAAAGCAGATAAGCCTCTGAGTCTTACTGAAATGCTAAGGGTCTTCCCAATCAGTAAGGACTGAGACCTACCAACATGGAGTGATGAGTAAGGGGTGTTCGCCCACCCATTTGTCTAAGTTAATAGGTATGTAAATTCACCCAGCATGATTCTAATAATTGCACCGGGACTGCATTATTGTGGGTGCCTTGCTAGAAAGCAGGCAATTGGATGCCCACTGTTCTGTGTCCTTTTAAACAAGAATGAGTGCCCAATTATTACCTACCCCCCACACAACCTCCCCCAATTCCTTGCATACCTTTACAGAAAACTGTTATATGTATGTATATATATACTGCTCAAAAAAATTAAAGGAACACTTTTTAATCAGAGTATAGCATTAAGTCAATTAAACTTCTGGGATATTGATCTGGTCAGT
>JAACJT020000110.1:18168499-18186383 GCA_009936485.2 Gymnarchus niloticus | reverse complement strand
AATGCTTGTAATTATACTTCAGTATACCATAGAAACATCTGACAAAAAGATTTAAAAACACTGAAGCAGCAAACTTTGTGAAAATTAATATTTGTGTCATTCTCAAAACTTTTGGCCATGACTGTATATGATTTTGCATCAAAAATACCTTTTTGGCTTCCTGCAGTAGCATTTATAATCTGCATGGGAATGGGCTGGTCTTCTGAACTTACATAGGAGTTTTGCACTTATCTGAGTGCATGAATCAGCTTCCTGTTTCTATAATGATCTGGATTTCACATCTGAAAGCGGGTCAGATGAGAAAGGGTAAGTGAGCTTATTGCTTATTTTCTGTCTTTCTTTGTCATTTATAAGTTGTGAATAGTGGTAATGTGAGTTAAATTGATTTTAATTACTTTAGTAGCAATGTTATTGGAATTAATATATTGTTTTTGGCATAAGAAAATGTGTTATAAACTGATAAAGTACAATCCAATTTAAAATTCTTCGTGTGTGTGCTGAAAACTAAGAGAATGCATGCCATTTTTGACAAGAGAGGGAGTTTTTACTCAGAGTATTATCTGCCTATAAACCATGGCTGAAAGTTAGCTATATGAAAGCTGGCTGTGCTCAGCAGGGAGAGTTGTAGTTTATTATCTTGGGTATTTGACAGTATACAACTATTCAATGTTATTTCACATTTCCTTTATAGAATAAGCTTTGTAGAATATAGATGTAAACACTAGCATCTTTAGCATGTGCCTGCAAATGTAGTTTGGTCAATAGATGAGGGCAGGCTGCTCTGAGACGGAAGCCGTCAACATGCTGTGCAGCCTCGCGGTGTTCAAGCATGTTTTCCAACCTCAGAGACCGCCATGATGAGGTGCACTATCGTTTGAGGCAGATCTTGAGGATTTTACTCAGTCACACACAGCCCAAGAGACACTTGTGACAACTTATTTACTCATTTAATGCCTTTGCTGTGCAGTGCTCTATTATCATATTTCTGATTAGTGTTTTATTCTGATAATATATCAGTCTAGCTGGAACCATCTGCTGCAAACTATATGTGAAACCAAAAGCACCCTGTTTTAGCAGTAACTCTAAGCTCATTTCAGTGGCATGTGGTGAGATTATAACTAATATTTCCTATAGTTCTTAATCCAGAATAATAGTGACAGCTACCAGTAACAACCTATCCAGTCAGTGTGGGGGTGTCCCAGAGTTTTACCCAAAAACCCACAACAGTTCACATGTTGCTTTATGGTGTAGCTAGAATGACTCTGCATCAGATTGCTCCAGCAAGATCTTGGTGAGCTTCAGTCCTCCCAAGTTGTATCTCAGAACTGAACGTCAATGATTTTATCTTCGGTAGGCTGAGGTCTTTCTTCGATTGACATGACCAACCCAGTGGTCACTCATCAGCCAGGGGTAGGTTCTTATGGGACCAACGTGCAGACAGGGGAGTGGAGCACAGGTTTGTGTTCCTGCTGTGATGACATCATGGTTGGTAAGTACGAATACAGCTGGTGGCATCTCCTTGACAACACCTGGATGAAAATGAAAGGGGAAGGTTTAACTGACAGCGCATTAAAAACCCCATTTGAATAGCTTAAACTGAATGTACTCAGTAAATGCTCAAGGTTTATCTGAGTTTATTTTTATTATTATGTTTCAGATGTCAGTGTATATATATATGTATATATAGTACTGTGCACAAGAAAAGTCTTGAACCACCCCTCGTTTTTTCATATTAAGAGCCAGACTTGTATTTTTTTAATGTAGTCTTGAAGAATAGTTCTCCAGGCTTCCTGAAGGACTTTCAAAGTTTTTGGCTCTCATTTTCAGTTCAGTCTCTGTACCTGGCCAGTTTCAGAGGAATGTTTTTTGTTTGTTAAGCCACACAGTGACCTACATATGAATCATTCAAGCATAACAAAGCCATCCAACTTAAGTCATGAACCAGTGAAGAAACAGGTGCAGATGAATACAGATGATCAGATGATGCTGCAATAAATCACTGTACCTATGGTCCCATTTTCCTAGCAAAATATGAAGAATTGAGGGGTAGCTTAAGACTTTTGCCCAGTACTGTATATATTTGTGTGTGTGTAAAAACTGCAGGAAACAAAGCTAAAATGTTACAGAAACACCAAGTGTAATGGAACCTTTCTATTATTAAAATTTTAATATCTTTAGTGTTTTTATACCTCTGTTTGTTCCTGTCCTAGGTGCTCTGGGCTGTCTCTGTCCAATAGCACTAAGTTGCTACACAGCTCACAAGTATGGAGAGAACCTGTGCCTTGCTTGTATTCCCGGAGGAATGACAGCTTTGAGGACCCACATGAGGCTGACGTATGGCATCCAGGTAATGCAGGCTGGAGCTGTGACCGTATGAAAGCATGCAGTAGAGACTAAACAAGGTGGCCTGCCACTCATGCCGGAAACTGTGTAATGTTTGGGCAGAAACTGCAAGAAATCTTTCACGAGATTGCTTTTATTCTTGTGTAAGACCGGAGGAGAACATAGAATAGCTGATGTCCTGGTCGCAATTTCATAAAATGAATTGTGCAAATGTGAGTCACTCAGGAAGAGCGACGGACCGATGTGTTCTGAGGTGTATTCGATTATATTGCAAAACGTTACAAAACGCCTCTGTACCCGTTGCAAAATAAACTAAAAAAGAACAGCCTTCTAATTCAATTAAAAACTGATCATGTTTTTGGTTGCCTGTCTTTGGTGTTAACGTATATCGTCGGTACTTATTGCAAAAATTTCTGTTTCTTTCAGGGCACAATATGCAACGACGCCTTAATGACATTCTGCTGCTTCTGTTGTGAGACGTGCAGAATGGCCCGAGAAATTCGTATCCGGAATGGCGAAGTTTAAATACCGGGATTGTGACTGGCTTGGCTTAACCTAACCTTTTCAGTACAATAATTCTGTCATACACATTGTTTACTGTATGCTGTTGTATGGCATATGACGGCTTATCAAAAATAAGTGCATGCAATTTACAACAAAGCAATGTATCGGAGCGCATTTTTGTAAAGATCAACCAAAATAAAGTACTGCTAACGGTGTACTTTCGAATACTCTGCGTCGCATTTACGCGACCGGTTGCATGTCTGCATAACATGACGCTCGACAAAGCTGAGACTAGTGAGCGCAGGAAGAACTCAGGAAAGAAAGAAAGAAAGAAAAAAAAATCTCCGTCAGTAAAATCCGCTCTGATTGGCCGCCAGTTATCGTCGCCTAGCAACCAGATTTCGGGGCAACGCGCAGCCATTCAAGCTAGTCGGCTAGCTTCTGGGAGCTTCCACGGTTGCTTACGCCAGTTAAACGCAAAGCTAGGGAATATGTCTTCGAAGACGCTGCCGCTGCTATTTATTAACCTGGGTGGGGAAATGCTGTATATTTTGGACCAGCGCTTACGAGCTCAAAACATCCCGTCCGACAAGGCCAGGAAAGGTAATGTACCGCTGTGGTTTACGGTGAGATGGAGCGAGGTATCGCTGCTTACCTGTAGTTACTGACCCGGTCTCCAAGCAGTTGCGCGACCTTAACCATTCACTAACTTTATAGCATGTGGAGATGGGGGGGGATATGGCTTATTTTATATCAAATGTGAGTACAGAGGCTTCTCTGTTGACATCTAGGAAGAGCCATCCATCTATGTTCGTGCAAATGAATCATAGGACACAAGTACCCTGGGCAGGATGCCCCTTCGTCATAGGACATGCACGCACACACACACCTAATGGGCAGTTCACAGACACCAATCAGCTTGGTTGTATGTCTTTGGACTGTGGGAGGAAACCAACATAGCATGGGAAGAATATGCAGAAAGTAGAGCAAGAGCAGGATTCAAACCCACAACTCTGGACATGTAAGGCTGTTTTCCTCCTTGTTAAGCCAACCTGCCACCTGTTTTATGAAACCAGAACTCTGTGTTTAAGTACACCAGCATTTTGTATATGTTTCCATTTGTCTTATCTCTTGTTCAGCATAAAATGTATCTTTGAGACAGCATCCTTTGAGGGAAATAGACTGTGTTTTGTGTTTTTGCACCCCTGCCCCCGAATGTTAAAGCCTTGGATTGTTTGAAATTTCCAGTCCTTCCAGGTCATGGATCCACGCACTTTACATTGAGTATAAATGTTCTGTTAAAAGACTTCAAACTGCCTGCTCTCCCGGAGTGTTTATTAATCCATCCTGTCCACCATTACATGCAGTCAGCTCACTTTAACTTATAGGTCTATCTCTGACTGTTCCTGTCCTGTGCTTTCTGTAACTCATCCTGTAACATGTTCCACTGTAGCCGATTGGACTGAAGGAGACAGACATAAAGGTACAGTTATCGCTCCTGGGTGTAATGCAAGCCTTCCTGTCTCTTAAAAATAACCTGTCCAAGGTGCCTACTATAGTAATAAGCTAGATAGAGGTTTAATGTCTGCTTCACCTTTGGGTGCTCATAAAAAAACCCTGCTGAGATGCGCACGTTTTTCTAACATGCTGCCCATGTGTAATTTACGTTGGACACCGTATTCAAGTTCTATAGGTGAAGGGAAAGGTCCCTAAATTGCCTTTAAAAGTGTGAAGTCCTAAAAGGAACACAAATTTTCTCTGGCATTAGTATTTTGTATTATCTGCCTAGAATATGCCCCTGCCATGTGCTGCTCATATTTACACTGCTCTTTCTAGTGCTTTAGTGTGGCTGTTGCTCAGCCAAGGTTAGTCTGTGCACTTTGAGCTACCTTTTACAAAACCCCATACCAGCGATAGCAGATAAAAGATTGCGGTGTAAATAGCATCCGCTGTCGTCACTTCTACGATAAACCCATCTCCGTGACTAATCTTACAGTCATGCAGAGTTGGTATCTGTAGCCAATAAAAAATTTTGGTATGGAGCTTGGTGGAGTTGATGACAATGACGACAACACAAAAATTGTGCATGACAGTGCTACTTAAGAAAATACTTCCACGTGGCACTGCTTCAAATCTTGCACTCAGTGCCATGTTCTCACAAAAACAGTTTCCTTCTTTCTTTGGCCATTAAAAACATTTGCAAGCAATAGTCTGTCCAAAAAATGGCCAGCAACCCTAAGCTTCTTTGGTGTACATTGCCTTCTTGTTAGTGCTTCCTGGTATCCATCCACGCTCGGTCGCATCTTTAACTCCGTCCTCCTCTCTCTGCACCACACCCCCCAACCCGCACGGTGTTCCCCACAGTCATGAATGATATCATCACCACAATGTTCAATAAGAAGTTCTTGGAGGAGCTCTTCAAACCCCAGGAGCTATACTCAAAGAAGGCACTGAGGACGGTGTTTGACCGCCTGGCCCACGCCTCCATTATGAGGCTCAATCAAGCCAGCATGGACAAGGTATGGGAGCAACAGTGTCAGAATACCACGTTTGGCTTGGATAAGCTGTTGTGTGTCGTGTCCCACCTTTGTTCCAGACCTAAATTATGAGGTGTAAAAAAAGCAGGTGTCTCTTTATATAAGCTGCAGGAGTTTATAGTCCCCTCTAGTGTGATGTTGCACAGAAAGTCTTATTCAGGTCACAACATATGATCTTAATTGTTTGTGATTTGCTGTTTTTTTTTCCTAACCAGCTGTATGATCTAATGACCATGGCTTTCAAATACCAAGTCCTCCTGTGTCCACGGCCCAAAGATATGCTGCTGGTGACTTTCAACCACATGGATGCCATCAGGGACTTTGTGAGAGACTCACCCAGCATCCTCAACCAGGTGGACGAAACGTATAGGCAGCTCATCGAGGTAGGCAGACAGGCACATGATGGCTCTGGCTTACCTTAACTGTGATGCGGGGGTGTTTGAAGAAATGCAGCACATCATGTGACCCCATTCTCCAGCTGGCAGATAGGTTACTCCTTAGATCTCTGTAAAACTAAAAGATGTGCCTGAGGGTGAGATATTTCTGTACATAAAAAAACAGATTCAAGATACAGAGCATAATCTGGGGCATGTATGTGTAGGCCTGTCTCTTGCTGACTGTCAACATTATTACAGATGTACACGCCGCTTTCAGGAGGTGAATTTCAGCTCATTCGGCAAACTCTGCTGATATTTTTTCAGGACATGCATATACGGGTGAGTTTGTGTGGCTTTTATTCATCCTGCACACAGGCACACACCTGGTGCAGTGAGGTAAACATTTTGTCTTCATGCAAAGAGGACCGCCTGGCATTAGCATTGAAAGTCATTTTAAAGGATGAGCAGGAAATGGATTTTGAAGAGTGTCTTTTTACTAAAGTGCTGCACAAAATGATTTACATGTGGAATAGTTTTAGCCACCAGTCGACAGATTGTACAAATGGTACGTTTGATTTTTTTCAGGTGTCTATCTTTCTCAAAGACAAAGTCCAGAATTCCAATGGTCGTTTTGTTCTTCCGACGTCTGGGCCTGTTCCATACGGAACACAGATCCCAGGGTTAATCAGGTACAGTATGTTCTCCTCTTTGCAAAAGTTTAATTCCTCAAGATGTTTAATTCCGCAGATGTGTGCCGTAGAAACAACAGGTACTAGGAGGAAGATGGGGTTAGGTGGACAACATTCAAAAACTTTGTAAGTAACACACAAAAAAAGACAGAAACCTGGTCTTTTTGACATCACAGCCCATGAACTTGTTCCAACTATAGAACTTTGCTGCATTCTCACATTTGACCTCAAGTCCTCTCAATTTGTTCAAAATGCTTTAATATTTCAAGCTTCTCTCAGTACTTAAAGCTTTCCTTTTGCTCTTGCTTCTTGGCCAGGAAGCTGGTTTTTGGGTATTAAATGGCTGTTTCAAAATTTTATGTTTATGAGTTAACAAATGTGGAGGAATAGTAAAACAAGCACTTGTTGGGTAAGACATGCGGTGAACTGATGCAGTGACTGAGTGTTTCTGGTGTGTGTGTGTGTGTGTGTGTGTGTGTGTGTGTGTGTGTGTGTGTGTGTGTGTGCGGGCATTCCATGTATCCGTACGACGGTCGGTCACCTGGTGTTTCTCACAGATGACATCACACATAAACACGAACATCGCGATGTACTGTAATTATTTCTTAATATGTTAATCACGTTGGAGCTAATTCACATTTTCAAAACAAACCTAATAGGTGAACATACTGACCCAATTTTTGTCATATTGGGTTTTCATCAGGAATTGAAAGCTTCTGCACTGTTCATCGCTGTCATGATTTACATCAAGATAAATTAGTCAGCAGTGTTTTGCTTGAAAACAGTCTGTATTAGTGTGTTTAGCACCTGATGATTTGGTGATACTACTGAGGATATACCATGTTGTTCATCCATCCATCATCCAAATGCTTATCCTGGGTGCATGGCCAGGAGACTGGGGCTACAGCTGTTCCAGGCAGTACAGACGTGGCCAAAAGTATTGGTACCCTTCCATTTGAATTTAATTTAAAACAAACACAAAGTGTCTGCTCTGGGAAATCAAGAATGGTGGATGGCAAGTACCTTTGTCGACTTATTTCACAGAAAATTGATTGTTTTTTTGAAAAGTAGAAGGGTACCAATACTTTTGGGTAAGGCAGGGGTACACACTTAACAGGACGTTAGTCCATTGCTGAATACATCCAAACAAGTTCACTCACTATAGGCCATTCAGAGATGCCAGTTAGCCTAATTGCATGTTTTAAGATTGTGGAAGGAAACCTGCTTGACCTCACACATTTAGAGATGGGGTTCAAATATCCATTCATAAAGGTATTACCCACCAAGTTATTGTGCTGGCCATCATGCTGCATTGTTCAAGTCAGCAGAATTATGCCTCCAGACACTTTAAGCTGCTAATTAATAGGCTTTGATTATACAAAGTAATTAGACAGTCCATTAAAGCTAATTGTCAGCACCAGTATCAATAAAGTATTTCAGTAGCATATGGGTATCCAGTGATGGACTGGTATTCCATCCAGGGTGTCACCAGCCTGTACCCTTGGCTATCCCCAGGTTCTATCGGCATGGCAACCCTGCCATCAAGATAATTTATATTTTATTTTCCGTATGTTCTGAGGCCTTGAAATATGTCAGTCAATCACAGACTAGAAAGAAACTTTGTGCTGTCATGCCCGTTGCTCAAAACGGCACAAAGGAAGGTGTCTGTTTTTCCAGACAGCAAAGTACTTGTAATAGAAAAGAGAGACAAGCTCCTGGAAGGGAAGACAAGCTGTCTTAACATGATTTGCATGCACGGCCTAAGAGTCAGGGGACAGAGATGAAAGACGCCTCTTCCTGTTGGCTGCATATGTTATTTAAAAAAACCTGTGATAATTATTACACTGCTGCAAATAAAAGGGTTCTATAGAAATTATGTTCCACTGCATAGTAAAACATCCACAGATACCCATGGTCAGGTTAACTTAGATTAAAATCTTAGTTTTTTGTGTCGGCTGCCTTAGAGGATGTTTAAGGCATTGCAAAACAAAGCTGAACAGATTGCTTAAAATGTCAGGGGGTTATTGGTTGATGGCCTAATGAAGCTCTAGTGACCACAGAATAGTGAAGTCCAGGCATTCTACAAAAAAAGTAGTGCTTTTTAAATGGTGGAAGGCTTAAACTGCCATTGCTTTCTGTTCTGCAGCAGAAAAGTGATCCCTAAAAGTCATTTATTAAGGGATGATGCATTCGATGGCACCACGCTGTACTGGGCTTGCAGTTAGGAGAGGGGTGGCTGATACCTATAATGTCCCGTCCACTGTCTTTGTTTTCCCAGAATTTCACTCCTATTATGGGTTCAAGCACACTGTGCTGAAACCCTGCTACAGTTGTGCCGATTTTTTCTTATTATTCTGATTCTGCCCTAAAACTGAATGCCTAGCTAAACCTGTAAGGCCCAGCAATACCAAATTTCACCAATAGGTGTCTATACCTACCCTCTACTCAGGCCCCTGAAGGGGGCCCATTGCAACCATAGGGGGCACCACAGCACATCATTTTACGTTTTTGCCTGTGTCTCTTGACCCATGAGACCTGCATGCTCCTTGGCTTATTCCCCACCAAAAAGATAATCATGGCTTTTGGTTCCACCTGCTTAGATTTTTTGCAAAACCTGCTTTAGTGTACTTGTTCAACATTTTTCAACCAAATCTGGACAAATGTGGTATTGCTGGAATCAGGAGACTTAATTGGTCAAAAGCTTTCCCAAAAATCCAGTGTTTGCCCCTGCTGTACCTGCTTCACACTGATTTTGAATAAACAGCTATAACTCATCAAATCTGATAGATAGATAGATACACTATCTATCTATCTATCTATCTATCTATCTATGTGATATATATATATATATATATATATATATATACACACACACTCTCACATAAATACATACTTTATTAATCCCCAAAGGGAAATTCAGGAAAGTACATACCCCCTGTGAGGAGGTGATTGTGGGGTGTGCACCAAGTTGGCGCTGATTCGTCAATAGGGGGCGTTACAACAAGTGGAAAATAGTAGCTCAATAACTCAACTCAATAACCAATCGTGGTGAAATTTGGTAGGTCATCTGCTTTGCAGCCTTGAGCCTATGCCTTCATTCTATTACATATTACAATATTGATCTGCCAATGACAACACAACAATTGTGAATGAACTGTCCAGACATACCCACAAGTCCAAGACAGCCAAAATTTGGTGAATTTTGAGTTACACCCTTTAAAAAAACTGAAAGAAACTTAACCTTTTTACACAGTGCAAAAGCCCGTATTGTACCTTCATCAACCTATGTTGCATAAACAGCTTTAACTCATGTTTGCTTTATCCAAATTTCACCAAATCTGACAGAAATGAGCAGATTTCTACTGTATCCTAGTCATCCTTATTCCACCTATAGGGGGCACAACAGTTAAAGCATATATTTTGGTATATTATGATCATTATCTCATGCCATGTGAGATATACAGTCAAAATTCTTTTTCCTTCTGATTCCTTGGGTCCTGTCATATCAAAATGCAATTCACACTATCTTGCTCTGACTCTTAGATTTTTTACAAATTTACATAATATATTAAATCTACTATTGCATGTTAATACTAGGGTTTTCAACCATTCTGGAATCAAGAGACTGTGCTGATCAATAATTGTCGACAAAATCTTCACTCTTCCACATGGTGTGGCTGCATGCCACACCCATACTGTACCTACTTCACCGTCATACAAATTTAAACAGCTCTAACTCATAATATTTAGCTCCACTGTGCTTAAATTGTCTCAATCTGCAATGTTGTCTGATGTCAGCTATATGTCGTCACATACAGTCTATTTCTTGCTAGAATGTGATGCTGTGTGTCCTTTGTGGCAGTGCTTCATTTTAAAGTGAATTTCTGTGACTTTCTGTGATGACTTTCTTTGTGGGCCATGGAATAGGCTATACATTGTACTCATCTCCAGTTTATCCAGACTGCCATAAAACTACTCATCCATACTTCCCATCCATTTCAAAATCCAACCATTTATCATCTATTTATCCATACATCCATCTGTCTTCGTATCTTCCAGTTGCTTTTTTTGCCATTGTGCTTGAACCACCTCATTACCATTTTCAGTTTTTTTTTTTTCTTGTTTTGTATGAGTGAATATGATTAAATGTTAAGCTCGAGCAGAACTGTGCAAATAGGATGTGTTCCCAGGGTTACTGCCGTAAGGGCCAGGGGCTGCTCAAGTTAAACAGGTAGTCAGGTTTCAGTGTTGGCAGGAGGAATTCAGGAGGAAGCTGAAAGTTACGTGGAGAAAAAATGACCCAGATCTTGCTCTAAAAAGATGAAGATGGGATTAATCGAGATCTTATGGTTAGTTACATATGTGTGGTTGCAGAGCCGCAAGACTCCCCTCACCTGCTACGGGTGGCCTCTTCCATGTACTCGCCACATCCTTCCTAGTCTCACAGTCAACATGTTGTCCCTTATGTGCAGAGCGGCACTAAGTTTCAGTAACGGTAGCTCTCTTTATCTATCGAGATTTCATGTCAAATACTCAACTGCCGTGCACATGTGCACAGACACAGAATCCCCTCCCTCTTTGGGTGGCTGCTAAGTCATTTAATAGACACCATATGGTGTCTCAAAAGCTGTCAGACACACTTCATTCTAGGAGTGGTCGTTACCCTCAGAGTACTTCACGGGTCGTAAATATTAGCAGCCTCTAAGCACATTTAAAACTCGTACCAATTCACTGGATTCAAAACAGTTTACAAATATGATATTAAGGAATGTGCATGCCTCCGTCTCACAGAACTCACTGGCAGCTATAGAAAAAGATTCTTCACAGCCGGCATCCTATAACGTCATGTTGTTTCTGCTGCAAAAAGCTACTATTGTTGTGGTTAAACACCCACCTCAGGTGTCAGCATGCTGTGTGAGTCAGATGTACATCTGAAACCATGCAAATTAGCTTTATTCCCCCTAAAAATTGTGCTTTCATTTGCAGGGCTGTGGTGAGAAATATCTGTACTGTGACAAAGTACCTTTGCAGGACATTTTTCCTATATGTGTATATTATCTTTTGCAGTTATCTTCTGGCTATCACAGAATGCATTTTGATTATGTTGCTGTTGACCCACTAGATCCTCGGTGGTCAGTCAGTTGGAAGCTTGAGACGTTCTGTAAATGACTTCTACATTGGAAGATGCTGAGGTGCATCCGAAGATGGTCTACTCCTTCTAATGTGGCAGGTGTGTCCATCTCACAGGATGTTCAGCTGCAGTGGAGAGGAAGTCAAGAGGGTCCAGTTCCACAGCGCGGGCAACTACACGGCCGCCCTGCGCGAGGGGTCCTTCGAAATGCATGGCGATAGGGTGATCAAGCTAGGCACCAACATGTGAGTTCAGTCAAAGTGCGGCTCTCCTCCTGCTCAGGTTTTTTTTTCCTTAAAATTTTTAAAGCCATAACTTAAATGTAATTTTTACAGTACATTAAAAATTACTTCTGTTTGATATTTGGCTTAGATTTTTGAACAAAAAAAAATAGTCATAAATTATGTGTCATTTTCTGGGATGATTTCCACCCTAGAAACGATTAGCATCCTTGGCAATAATCAGAGTTCTAGTGCTCCAGTTATGGAGTTCCTGTGTTCCATATTTAAACAAAACCAGAGCAAAGTGCACCCACAGCCCTACTTTTTCTGCATCTACCCCCATCGTTAAGGAGCCTATAAGACTCTGTCTCCCCCCCAATAGCAAGACAGTTTTACTCATGTGTCCAGCTGGATGTGTCGTTAAGGTTAACTGGAGCTGTTTGCTGAAGGCGTGTTAAGCTGAACCACTGTGCTGGCTGCTTTAAGTTGAATCCAGAAAAATATATGCAGAATAAGGGAAGGGTGTTTTTCAATTCATCCCATTATACAGCTGGATTATGCTGGAATGTTTCCATAATCTAAGTTTAGTGCCTGGATCAGGGGCACAACAGCATGACCCTCCTGGGGCTCTGAAATGTCAACAATTTAGTCACAAGTTCAGTATCCTTAACCACTGTGCTGCCTGAGTTGCTAAGCAACCCTCAACCACCCACAAGAAGCTAGTATAAATGGAGCCGGCTTTGTTATCATCGTCATCATTACAGCTTGAATAATTAATTTTTATACCACCCCCTAGCCATACTGGTTGGCATCTCATGGCCCCGAGTTCAGCTTTTGACATTTCCTCTCAGGTATGGCATCAGCCGCTCTGTGGAGACCCACATGTCAGGGACATCCAAGGACTCTACCCAGCATGCCAAGGTAACCCAGTCATACCCTACATACATAATGAAGACACTCAACCTACTGTGTTGCCTGGCCTTGTATATCTTGCAAAGGTCCCCCACACTCAGGTCAGGGTTTATGTAATTCAACCATCACCCCAACTGCTATGTGTTTCATAACATCATTTCTTGCAAGTATATAATATATTGTTTTTTAAGTAAACCTACTGCTGTCATCACCTACAATTTCTCACATGTGTAGGTGAACACAGCACCCAACCCCCTTGCTAAAAAGGAGCTCAACCTCCTGGCCCAATTAATGGGGGGCCTGGACATTCAAAAGCCAGCCAGCACTGACGCTGGCTTTCGGATCAACCTTTTCTCCACCGACGAGGAAGAGGAGTGAGTTCTGACCAATTGTCCACTTGCCGTCATGCCAACCTTGGCTCTCCATCACATCACTGGGGTTTTGAAAGCCATATTCAGCAACTGAAAAATGTCATTCCTCCCCCCAGGGAGGCTTTGATGTCGAGGCCTGCAGAACTCTCATACGAAATCATAAATATTCAAGCAACAAAGGTAAAAAAAAAATATATATATCCATGCCCAGTATACATTATCTTCTGTTAATGCTTCGCCAGCAGAATGATGTAGAAGTACGCTACAAGTCTTAGCTCTGTGTGAAATTTCCTTTGCCGTGCCAGACCTCAAAAGGCAGTCTGTCATGGATGGTTCGCAGTGTTCCTTCAGAGAAGTTGCCCTCCAGGTTTATCACATGCTGCTGAGTCTTAGGCTTTCACTCTGTTTTCTGCAGGTCCTCCAACATGTTTATATCCTCAAAGCTTAGGAGAACTACTCTCTGGTTTGAGCTGTGTAGTTCACATGTGACCTCCGGTCCATATGGTCATTGAAATTCACTATCTGGAAGCATATAGGTATCCCGGGCTCGGTTAGTGTTTGCAGGGCCAGTGCAGGTAAGTAGTGTTAACGGTGTTCTCTTGGTCTTTCAGGACCAGCAGGCCAATGCAGAGTTGGCTCGCATCATGGACGAGTTCGCAAATGAGGGGGAGCCATCGGCGAGTCCCAGCAGCAAGGGAGACGAACTTCTGGCCATGATGGATGGACTCTGACATGTTGATATTGAGATAGCTTGGTGGGACGGGTTTTGTTCAGAGGCAGGGCCTGGAATGGCAGCGGTCAGCGGGACCAGTGTGCTCTTTCACCTTGCAAAGTCGCTTCTCGTTCACAGTGGAAGCCTCCCAATTGCTTCACGATAAGAAGCAGGCAGCTTCACCACGTGGTCTGCTCATCAGGAAGAGAGTATGGCAACAGTGAAAAACAAGCGCAGTTCGAAATGTCTAACAGTGTCAGTTCTGTGATGTAGAAAGTGCTGTTACTTCAGAGAGAGATCATTATACTCATTGCGTCTACACTTTGGTGTTACTAAGAAAAGAAGCTCACAGCGGCTGATAGTTACCCGAGTCATATATGCACTATGCTATTTTCACACTTTACCAGATTTTGTCATTTGTGTTTAGGCCTATTTATAGGATGAAGATATTTTAAGACTAGAAGAAGTGACAAAAGTGCACTTTCCTGGTTTTCCAAACGCTTGGATTTCAAAAACATTCAGTGAAATGCCTTTGCGTGTCCAAAACGTTACTAACACCACAGTACTTTGGTATGGTAGTCTAATCTCAGCTGTAAGAAATACAGCAGCGGCAGTGTTAGCCGGTGTATGTGTATTACTCTTCGTGAGTGGATGATCCCATTAATTAAGATGTAAATAATTAAACAGAGACAGTCGGTTAACAAAAACATACGTTCAAATTCATTTGAGGAGCGTGAACAATGTAGTTGGGCGGCTTATGTTTATATATTTTTAAATGATCGGGTTTATTTATTGACATTAATGTGTGTTAAGCTCCGTGTTTAACGTTAAATTGTAATAAAATCGTGTTGAAGTACGACATTTTGTACTAGATTAATAAAACATTACCTTAATGACTGCGTAGTTTTATTTTTTCCGCTCATATGAATTAGTTTGTCTTGTTTAAAAACCGACATTTGGTATATATGTGTTGTATTTTATATCAAAATATATAGTTTCAACGTTTCATGCTGAAAATTGCACTAAAACTGTCAGAAACATCTACGGCAATGATAGATTTCGTGTACGGTTTCATTTTACAATTTATAATTAGTATGGCTTGTGTCAACGTACGATGCAAATCATCAATAAACTTGGATAATATATGCACGTATGTAATCAAAACATTTGACGTGGCGCTATAAAATGACGCTAAACACGTAGTTTTCCTATTTGCGCGAGGGGGTGCTAGTGATCTTTACCTATTTCAACGACGACTCCATACCTAACCACAACTAACACTGTTGAGAGCCAGGAAAAAAGGCGTCCAACGTCTAACGTTCATTTAGTTAACAGACGCTTTTGTTCAAAGTGACATAGAGCGAGACAAATATAACACGCAACTATTTCACAGGAAAATTCATTAGACATGGTAAAAATGTGTGGAAGCGTATTTGTAAGATATGTCATTGATGGTCTCGACGACCCTTATAAGCGGCTGATATTAAACACGTGTAACGACGTCTACTTTTGTAACATTCGCAAATCGTATTCGAGTAGTTATTTTAATCTTCTCTAATACAATATTTCTGTTTGTATTCTGCATGTCACACCACCGTAAGTATGCTGTTTTCTTCTTGCTGCGTATGGATAACCTTTAAAAATTAAAGTACCATAAACGCATAGAACTAGTAACCGCTTCCTAACACACACGTGGGATTTGCCTTTAAATGGCTGAGTTCACGTTAATTAAACTTATTAGCAGTAACGCAGAAGTATCACTTTACAGCTGTGGATATTGGTCCAGTGTAGTGAAAGGTGGATTTTCCACCTGTTTCTTCCTTTAACTTATTAATATTATCTTTCATCATTGTCCTATGTGCATAATGTTTAATTGGCTGAGGGGTACCTGGACCTGTATACTACAGCAGAAAATCTGTCCTCCTCAATCCAAACTGCCTTTTAAAGTGGACCTCAGCCGGTGTAGTCTGTCCACCAAAACACTCACCTGGCTGCATGTATTTGAGTTTTACAAGGGCTCATCTCTTCTCCCGCTCAGATAAGAACATGGTCACAAAGACAGCGGCAATCTAATCAGACAGGCAGCCCTTATCCTCCGCCGTGTTCTTCCTCAGATCTTAATTGCTCTGTTGAAGTAATTATTTCCGCAGCAAGTCTCATAGTACTTAAGTGTGGCAGACGAAAATTGAAGAGAACGTGACACCTAGGGAGGACACGCTGCAAAGTGGACCACTTATAAGCGTATGTCACATGTCGGGGTCAGGTACTGTTGATCCTGGATCAACCTCATCTTCTGAGTGTCAGGTATATTGGGATTTTGGACAGTACTGGAGACATAGCGTTTATCTTACAAATGTATATGGACAAAAGTACTGGGACACCTGCCTGTGCTATATCTCATTCCAAACACAAGGGTATAAATAAGAAGATGCTCCTCCTTTGTCTCCAATCTTTGGGAAAGGCTTTATGCTAGATGTTTGAATATCATTGGTGAGATTTGCTGCCATTCAAGCATAACAGCGTCAGGTTGGGTATTGATGTTGGGTCATCGGGTCACTTTCTGTTTGTGTGGCCTATGACATCACAAATGAATTCTTGTTGTTTATAGAAGTTTCCACATCACAATCACTTCACTTGCAGTTAACCAAGGCTGAAGTTTGATACTGACTTGTGAAGGTGGCATCTTATGATGGTGCCACGTTGAAAGTCACTAATCTCTTAAGTATGACCCATTCTGCCACCAGTGTTCGTTGCTGTAGATTGCATGGCTGTGTGTTTAATTATACACCTGCCTCAGCAATGAGTATGGCTTAATTACCCAAGTACAAAACAAGTACAAGTACCCCCCTATTAACAGGTGTCCCAATACTTTTGTCCATATAGTGTATATCCTGGAATGTACAAACAAGCTTCATGTGGAACACATAGGTTATGTTTCCATGTTAGTAAATCATGTAACTACCAGCGTCATTAGGCTGAAACACCTCCTCAGAGGACACCGGCATTAAAAGGCATTTTTGGTTTCCCCGTATTGCTTGTAGAGAAAAATCTGAAAGTCAAGATGACAGTGTTTTGTGACCGATACATACCACCATGTGGTTCAACATTCAGTACAATCTTGTGTCATGCCAACAGGTTATGGCGGGTGAAGCAAAGGGCCAGGCGGTTGGCACCAGCACCTGGTGATGTGGCACTTCATCCTGTCCCAATCCAACACGTCTTCCTCTTCCTCCCACATTGATGACACACCAGTAGCTCGATTTGACTTTTTCATGAACGGTAATAATAAACTCCCCCTCCACCCACGCTCACACACACACATTTATCAGAAACCCCATGCTCACACAAAGCGCTAATTAGAAATCATTAACTGTGGTAGTTCCTTGTTCAGAACAGCCGTGACAGGAACAGGTCCACTTCTCAAACAGTTAGTTCCCTCTGTTCTGTTCATTAAAGCGGAATTTGCCTGTATATCAGAGGTCACGATAGAGCAAAAACAATGAGCATGCAATCACAGAGAGGAACAGACACCCAGCAAAGTAGAGGACAACAACAAATGTTAATGCTTTTTTCCCCTTTTGACTATTTCGCTGACACACTGAAATATCCATAGGGTTTTGTTTTGGCTGCCAAATAACAGAGTGCCAAGTGACCTGAAAAGAAGAGAAGGAAATGTGGAAGGCAGACCTGACAAAATCACACGTCGTACTGCTTCTGGTCACAGCGGCAGTGACTGGAATAATGCTGTGTCATGGCTGCACTTCCCTCACACTGGGCCAGGAGGTGCTTCGAGGACCAAGCTGTCAGGCATCTGCCATCCCTGCCATTTACCCTCCACAATTTGGGGAAAATGGGATGAGCCACTGATCAGGGTTGCCATGGAAATGGCACTATACCTGTTCGAAGTACAGTCTGTTGAGTGAAAAAAGAAACCGACCATTTTGGTGGTGTCAGGACCCCCCCCCCCCCCCCCCCCCCAAAAAAAAAAAGGAAAGAAAAGAAGAAAAAACTAAAAAAAACCGAGGTGACCGGTGTAGACAAAAGCGGGGGGGGGGGGGGGGGGGGGGACATTCTGGGGGGGGGGGTT
>JAACJT020000110.1:18144974-18156200 GCA_009936485.2 Gymnarchus niloticus | reverse complement strand
ACTCCCAACTGCTCGCACAATCATAGAAAGTCCTCATGGACTGTCTCATGCCTGGGGGGGGGGGCTCATCAGTACAGCAAATTATAGCTTAGACATGGGGGGTGGAGCGCACACAGATATCTCCTGTGATCTTCTTTCAGTGTAATCGCTTTATTGGTCATGTTTGACTCTGTTACCGCAGCAGGGATAGTGTGTACACACACACACACACACACACACACAAAAAAACCGTACTTTATGTGCTGGACATGGGACACTTCTTTCGATTCTTCTCTCAAGGAGTGTCACTGTCTTGGGCCTCTGGCTCCCCATCTATTGGGGGGGGGGGGTCATCTCCTTGTTGCCATGCTCCTTCAGGGGCTCCCGCAGCTTGTCTCCAGCAGTGATGCTTTTGCTTCCTCTCAGGCCGGCCGTACCGTGGCAAGCCCAGTGACATGTGGGCCCTGGGGGTGGTGCTCTTCACCATGCTGTATGGCCAGTTCCCCTTCTACGACAGCATACCTCAAGAGCTCTTCCGCAAGATCAAGGCTGCAGAATACACCATTCCTGAGTAAGTCCCCTCCCCCCAGGTGCTTGGTCTCGACTGCTCATTACTGCCTCTGGGGGACATTCTAGCTTCCTTTGGTGGTACATGTACAGACTCAACTGGTTGGAAAGTGTTGGTCTGTTTTCAGGCTCCTTATTGGTTTTTTTAGAGTGCTTTAAACCACTCCAGAAGCACAGAGATAAGAGCTGAATAGATATTCCTGCAGGTTATATGTGGCCCACCAGAACCAATGTTAGGAACTGTTGCTATGAGACGATGTTTAATCCCCAAAAGGCTGCTCATATACATGCAGAATTTTTAAAAATGTCTAACTCCCCTAGGGATGGGCGTGTATCGGACAGCACAGTGTTCCTGATCCGAAAGCTGCTGGTCCTGGATCCCCAGCAGAGGCTGACTGCCACTGAGGTGCTGGAGTCTCTCAGTGCCATCATTGCATCATGGTAAGGGTGCCCCCTGGTGGCTGGAAAGGGACTGGTTGGAGGGGTCAAAGTTTCCCAGTGACTAATGGTGCTTAGTGGTTGAAGCTCTTGGGTAGCTGTACACTGCAACCTTGTTTTTCTGACTGTGCTAGTGGTGCTGTTTTGACTCTGTCGCTGTTGGCCTTTTGCAGGCAATCTGTGTCCTCTCTGAGTGGCCCCCTGCAGGTGGTGCCAGATATTGATGACCAGGTTAACCACCCTGAGCACCTTCAGGAGGTGAGTTTTCCCAAACTGAACAGCATGGCCTCTGATCTGTTCAGCAAAGCCACACTCGTCCCCACTTTTACTGTGTGGTCACCTGTACAGACTGTGCTCCCTGTTATAGGGCACTCTTAAGAACGTATCGCCCAAAGAACAGTAGATACACCAATATCCATAGCCTAGTTTGCTGAGGGTATCATCAGAGGCAGTGAAATCAGGCAGTGCACCTCATAGTAAGTGGTGGAAATGCCATGTACCTGCCATTTCTAGATTTGATAAATAGCATCCATATGAGTGTATGGTCTACACAAGCTGTGATTGTTGACTGTAAATAGAGGAGTGTGACTAATTCCCCCCCGCCCCCCAGGCCAAGGTGACGGAAGAGTCCTCCCAGTACGAGTTTGAGAACTACATGCGGCAGCAGCTTCTGCTGGCAGAGGAGAAGAACACTATCCACGAGGCCAAGAGCTTCCTTAGCAAGAGGCCGTACAGCGGCAGCGTGCCACCTGTCCGCCGCCTCGGCCATGACGCACAGCCCGTCAGCCCGCTGGACGCTGCCATCCTGGCTCAGCGCTTCCTCAGGAAGTAGCCCCCCCCCCCCCACACACACACACTTTCTCCGGTGCCCCCTCTGAAAACTTGGTCACCGCAAACTTCACATCCAGCCCTGTGCCGTAGAGAAGTTTGGTCTTGCCTTGGGGTGGGCTAGGGGATGGACCCAAATGTAAACTCCATGCCTACCCTGTGGAGGGGCCCTAGGTAGGGCTCAGCGAGTACAGCCCCCTAGCTGTGAACAAGGTGGAGTCCACCCCCTGCCGGGTGTTATGCTCACCCCCCAGTAATCTGAGACCCCCAAGAACAGCCACAACACCCAGAGCAATAGGGCGTTCCACAGTGGAATCGCGTAGCAGCTGGTCTCCTGAGCTTCTACAGGATGGAGACCACCCCCATTCCCCCAGCCATCCACATGTCTTGCCACGTGCAGCAGCCTTTTTGTGTGTGAGTGTGTGTGTGAGTGTGTGTGTGAGAGTGTGTGTGAGTGTGAGAGAGTGTGTGTTGTCCCACCCACACTTTCTCTAACCAAAACAGTCTGGATCGGTCCTGAAACTGACTTTCAGATCTACCTCTTTCTGTCTTTTACCTGAGGCTCTTGTCATGGCCTTGTCTCTACAAGGACATTGTGAATTTGACCTGGAGAAGCATTACATTTTTTATTTCCCTGGTGCATAAATATAGTGTGGAAGGTGACCCCTTTGGTGGTGCTCTCCATCTAATCAGAATAAGCTTTATGATTTTTCGTCAGTTTAAACAGTAGCTTTTCAATTCTGGCCACTGACAGCTTGTGGTTTCTTAATTGCAGAATGCACTCTGTCCCACTCAGTAGGATTCCAACCCTCTTCAAATTTAGGCAGCTATCCTCACATGCTCCAATCAGGGATGCCATGGTCTGGCCGGAGGTTGGGTGTTGGTCCCTTCACATTGTTAATGGTTGCTTTGAGTTGTATGACTTTCAGGCATCATCCAGAGGTTACCCAACATTAAAAAGCATGGTTTTTCTGTACTGTTTGCAGATTTTTCTTTAGAACAATAGTCAGCCAGCATGATCTATTTTTGTGGTATTTATAGCCAAATATGGAGCTTCTTTGTAAAGTGGTGGTCTGCCAAGGAATGATTCTCATTGTGGCTTTGTTGTTTGACTGACATTCCTCTGTTCTCGCATTACGGTACAGCTACAGCATGCTAATGTGAATGGAAGCCACAGGGTGGCAGTAAGGTGACACTTTACCCTGACCCTGTAACCACGGTGCCATCGGGTCCAAGGCCCGGTGCTACAGGTGCCCCCCAAAAATCACTGTAGCGTGGCTTGAACCCGGTGCCTTTGCGTCTCCACACCCAAAACCCCAGCCAAGTCGGAGCTTGGTCCCTGCTTAGAGGTCTTATCGCAGGCGAGTCTGCTTGTGATCCAACCTGCTGTGCTGGACCACTTCAGTAGCACAATGGGCGGGGTGCCATTTCCCCATCTGGTTCTGGCACCAGCACTTTGTTGGCTCTGTCATGCTTTGGGGAGGTGTTGGTCTGGTACTGTGAACCAGAATCACTTGACAGAAGTCAGAGCAGGTTCACCGTCCACCTGTCCTGACTGCATGTACACACATGTACTGTAGTTTCAAATCATTTTGTGATTGTCCTTTTTAATGTTTTGCTCCCCTTTTGCCACATATAAAGTAACTGCAGCCTTATCAGTAGATTAATATTTTATTTAAGGCATTTATTTGGTGACAGCCCTGTCCAGCATTAGTGGGTGTCGAGATGATGGGTGAGGGTTTGTTCACTTCAGTTCTGGTATCATTTCAGTATCTTCCAGAAACCTCAAAGCTAACCACTTAATATTGGGACACCCTAGACGTGGTCCAGCTTACCGCAAATTCTGTAATATAGGTATGTATTGCTTTTGTGCTTTCTGTGACAAAGCAAGACTGACAAAAAACACAAGTGGAAAGTATAGGCTCTTGTGATTTTTAATTTTTTTTTTCTGTCTTAAGCTTATGGTTTTATTTATTCATTCTGTCATGAATCTGTAAGTGTTGTCTCCCCCCCCCCCCAGCCGAGTGTTCAGTGTGTACTTTTGTCGTCTTCATTAATTGCTGTGGATTTATTTTTTTTTTTGCTTCAACTTCAGTTATTTTTTAAAATTGTATAAAAGGTTGCCACAAATGAGTGGCTGATTAAGCTACACTAAAACTCTGCGTAGATCTATTTTTTTAAGAAAATCGCATGATTTGTAGAACATACCAGATTCATTTGGTGCCGCACTCTGTTAGCGTGTGTAGTGTGTATGTGCAGAACCTGACAGCAGCCGGCAAACAATGTGCAAACTAGTGACTTGCCATCTTGCAAAAAAAGAAACTTATGTACACACTCCCTCGACCACATACACAATCACAGTGGTGTGTGCTCACGTGGAACAACACTGCCACCTTGTGTTGAACCTATGACATAACCCTCCAACTACTGATCAGTATTGTGGGCATCTTGATTCAAGACTTCAAGCAAGTCATCTGGGCTGATGGTCATTCTTTCAAACCATCTAGCTGTATGTTTGTCCACACCCCACACGCAGTCTCAGCATGAGTTCTGCCTGCTTGAAATCATCTTGCTTGCTGAACATACACATGCACCCCCCACAACTGGAGAGGACTGTTGATTCTGTACTCCCACCCCCTGAAAACGCAGCCACGTCATATGTCACTCGACGTCGGGGGAAGAAGATTTGAAGCACCTTTTTTGCAGCATGAGAACTGTGTTGTCGAGCTCCACATTTAAGATATGATCTTTGCATGCTTTTGACCTGCAAGGTATGGCTATGAAGTCTAAAGATTGTGCGGCTGTCCCACACACTGTGGATTATCGATTTGAAAATGCACTGCAGAAGGCTACAGTAGAACTTGGGGTCTAAGGAACACCCTAGGTTTTGGTTATGGGAAAGAATGCTGTTTATTTTGGAATGGTGGCATTCTTATGGTTTTTTTTTTTTTTTTTTTTGGGGGGGGCGTGGTGGGGGAACTCCCCTCACCCCTTTTGCAGTGTAAAGTTGACATGCCTCACGTCGAAACTGGAAAATGGATCATGTGACAGGATGACTTAACCAGATGGGTTTTAAATGCAGTGCAGTGAGCAGCTCAATTGGTGTCTAAGATGAAACTGGGTAATTGTATAGAGAAGAAAAAAACAAATTTGTATAAAAGACATATTTTTGTACTTCATCAAATCTCTACATGCATGTCAGCAATAAAAAGGGAAAAAAAAGTGAGAGCTTGTCTGCCTGATTTTGTTCAGATTTTCATTCTGCAGCATGAGGTAGCTTGAGTAATGGTGACCAAACTGACCTTTGGCCCCAGCAAGCGTTACCAATGTAACCAAGGTAACCAAGGTGCTCCAGCTCAGAATGCGTTTCTTCCTTTCTCCTGTAGAGGGAGCCGTTTCTCCATGTTCAACAATTTAAGCCTCGGACTGCCGATGGAGGGTTTGTTCGGAGTATTTACCCGGTTTGTGTATGCAAGTCATGTGACTTGCTTCCCTGTCAGTGGCCTACAGACTGGCCATTGTTTTTGCTATGTATTTTACATCTGTATTTATCTAATTGTGGGATGTGTCTTTCATCCGTAGATGTATAGACTGCTCACTGTTCATGGTTTACGTAAACGAATCTCTTGCAGGAAAGGTTCACGTTTGGCCAGCAACAGACCTTACTCTTGTGGTCTGAGTGACCTAGTGCTTCCTGCTGAGTCAGGGTTGCTACTGGCTCCATTCATTCAAAGGCTGAATTCAACAATGTATTTTGGGAGTTATCCTCTATTTTATGTCTATCTATCTCTGATACTGTTAAATTAGGAGTTAATGTATTATATCCTGGTAGTTTCTCTCTAGATACAGTAATGGATACTGTTTCCAAGGTATTTAAGTCAGGCAGACTTCTCATAATAAATATCTTCAAGTCAAGTGATGGTACACAAACTGGTATTTTTTTCCTGTCATCTTGAAGAACATCTGTCTTTCAGTGACATCATTAGGTGACATTTCTTTTGGAATTTCCCAGAATATTCCTTTTTCCCAGAAGCTTTAAGTGTTGACTTGCCGGTTTTCCACATGCCTCTTGATACTAGCTGTCGTAAAGAACTTTTGGTTAGGCAAAGGGCTTCCCCTACAGGATTGTGGGGTGTTCCTTCATTTATCTCCAGGTCTCTCTAATTCTAGTCTCCTATTCCTCTTGTTTCTTTTTGGTCTCCTTAAGAGCCCCTTTTATTAAGACCTGTGTGTTTAATTAGTATTTTAACTGGCTTTTATTCTGGAGTGGAGTGCTTCTGCTCATCCCAGGGGTTCAAGGGTCAGTACCAATTGTCTGCCGGTCACTAACATAACCCAGGGCCTGATTGCCTCACCTAAACCTTCAGTTGTATGGCAGTTGTGCTCACTGGTTGGGATTGCCCACACATGAAAGCCTTGTGATAGGATGAATAAGGTTTCAAATCATGTGGTGGGTGGGAGTGTTGGGATTTGGGATACTCCCTCTCGTCACTTGGATTTGAAGCCTCATTTAGTGCCAGCATTGATTTGCACCTCGGGAGACTCCCACCCACCACTGGTTTTGAAACCTCATTTGTCCCATCACTATGGAAACCCCCTCCCATATGGACTAGCTGAGGAGTGGCAATCCTATTCAGATTTCCTGCACGTTTTTCTCGATTATGCTTATGACATCTGTCACGTACTGTGAAGCTGCTTGTTGTATAGAACAGGGCTAAAAGATTTTTTTGAGTTGCCATGATACTTTCAGGATTCTCCAGATGTTCCAAGAGCACCAGTGTAACCGGAAGGATTTCAGGTTTGATCACCTCAAATATTTTATGAAATATATATGACAAAACTTGACAGTTCATTTTAAATTCTGCATTGCAAGAAGCATACTTAAACAAGTGGAGGCCAAATTTTGCTACCCATCAAATATTTCAATCACATCACCAGTATCAGTTTTTTTTTGTCATCATTTTGTCTATATTAGTCAGATGTAGCATTTTTGTTGTTCTTCAGATTACTTTGGATTTTACAAAGCAATCAAATAGCCATATTTCTGAAGCACTCCCTCATTTCAATAATGACATGAAAATAATCATGAATCACTTGATCTTTATTTAGCCTGTAAAAATGGCTGTCCTGTAATAGAGCTTCAATTTCATAGGTTATTCACAAAAGAAACGTTAAAAAAAAGTCAATGCTGTCATTTTCAGCACTTCTAAAATTACTAGTTGATATTTAAACTTCCACATGTTTATAACATATCGCTTTTCTTGGTTTAAATTAATCTCATTTCAGTTTAAGCAAAAGCAGCAAAATGTGACAAAGCAGTATCTTCCGATAAATCCTGTTGGACAAAACCTGCTGCTATTTCTCCCACGGCAATTTCCATTCTGCTCTGCATCTGAATTTGGAAAAAAAAAGACTATTATACCTGGCTTTAAAAGATAGGCTTGAAGTTGTTATTATTTTTCGTTTCTGTGAATGCATTGGAGAGTGTGTTCTCACTTTAAGGAGATCACACTCCTTAGCCTCTCTGGAAACGTCTATGCCAGGATACTGGTGAGCAGAGTCCATCCATTGGTTGAACTTCGGGTAAACACGGAGCAATGCCATTTTCATCTCGGTTGTGGAACACTGGACCAAGGGAGTTTGCCCAGTCTACATGTGCTTTATCGACTTGAAAAAGGCATGCAACCATGTCCTGGTGGTGTCCTGTGGAGGGTGCTATGGGAGTACAGAGTACTGGGCCTGCTGTTATGGGCCATTTGGTCCCTGTATAACTGGAGTGTGGGCTTGGTTTGCATTGCCAGCAGTAAGTCAGACTTATTTCTGGTGGGTATTCGACTCCACCAGGGCTGCCCTCTGTTGCTGATTCTGTGCTTAACTTTTATAGACAGGAGCAGTCAAGGGGTGGAGGGTGTCCAGTTCAGTGGCCACAGCATCACATTTTTGCTCTTTGCTGATGATGTGGTCCTGTTGGCTTCATCGAGCCTCCAGCTTGCACTAGGCCAGTTTGTGACTGAGTGTGAAGCAGGCAGAATGAGGATCAGCACCTCCAAGTCCAAGGCCATGATTTTCACCCAGGACAGGCTGGATTTCCCTCTCTGGGTTGGGGATGAGTTGTTGCCTCAAATGGAGGAGTTTAAGTACATGTCTCAGGGTCTTGTTCATGAGTGAGGGAAGAATCATCAGCCATCCTGTGGACATTGTATTGGTCTGTCGTAGTAAAAAAAAGACCTGAACAGAAAGGCATGTCCAACTGGGAGGAGACCCCGGGTCAGACTCAGGACACACCGGAGAGATTATATCTCTCGGCTGAGGTGACCGAGAAGAGGGAGGTCTTGGCATCTCTCCTTAGACTGCTGCCCCCACAACCCAGACTCAGAAAGAGCAGTGAAGAATGAATGAATGCATTCATCAGGCAGTTTTCTGGACATTTAAGTTGATACTGTGTTGGTAATGACGTTGGACAATATTTAACCCCCTCCGAAATTCATTTCTAAGTACTCCCCTGCTCAACTGCATAGTCTTTTAAAACCGTACTCAATTCAGTGTCCACCAGTAACCCTGTATGCATTTTAGTTCATTTGAAACACAGTTTGTTAATTTTGTCATTCTTCAATTGTGGTAGTCATCACATGCCTAAAATTTTTTGTTTATTTTTGATATTTCATTGGTTGTCCATTTTAAGAAGTCTGTTGTGAAAATGTGGAAGATCCAATGTTTCCAAATGCTGGGGATCCTTTGCCTGAATTATTTCTCTTGTGCTCTTTTGAGTTTGTGCTCCAAAGGGTACATTTTCTTCAGCCAGCAAGCCTCCCTTCCTGATCACCATCACTTTGACCTGCATCATGGCCTTTGCTGGATTCCTGCTGCTGCTTCCCAGACTATTAATTTGAAACAGATTTCGTGTGACCCCAGAACGACACACAAGATTTCAATATGGCTGCCATAGAATCAGATACAAGCTGCATGTGTTCTATCTCCAATTTGCAAGATGTTCAAGCATTTGTTGTTTTTCTTTTTTCCTTTTTATACATTTTTGCATAGTTTTACACTCCCGGCAGAACACAAGCTCAAAAAATACAATGTGGAATGGAATTTGCACATGTTAAGCATTGATCACAAATATGGTAAATTCAAAACAATGTCATAAATATGAAGTCTTATATTCTATTCTTTTTGAATGGTTCTTAGTATTCAGTTTGAGAAACAGAGTAACAAAAGTGTGTGTCTGCATGTTCATTTGCATTTGTTAAAAACCATAATTTGAGCAATTACATGGGGAGATGAACCTTCTTATTAGGCCTAGGGTTAGTGAGTGTACAGATTGAGGGGGAGGAGGTTTAACAGTAGAGACTGAAGTAAAACAGACCATGATGGCTTATTATACGCAGGCCTTTTCTTGTCACCTTGCCTCCTTAGGGGCCCCTATAAACAAGTTTGGCCCATACATGCACGATAATCTTCTACACGAGAAGAGAAGGAATGAATGAGTCAGGCCTGTGTTTGGGTCTGATATTTTCCAGATCTGCAGTACCATTCCCTGTTATGTGAAGAAAAATGCTCTTGGCTTTGCCGTTCTAAATGTGTTTGTGTGAAGGTGGTAATGAATCGCTGATTTAATCTGTTTTACAGTTTAAACAAGAGGTGGGTAATTATTATTCCCCATGGCCCCAGGGTGTCCTGGTTTTCAGCACACTGGGACTTGATCTGGCATTGCAGGTGTTTATGATGACTAGTAAAAAGGTTTTTCTGAGATAGCTCTGCTAGAACTGCCATTTCTACCATCCCAGAAGAACCCTAAAGAATAAATGAAGTTGCATGTTTTAGAAATCAGGGGCAAAGGTTTGGATGTTCACATGATCCTTAGAATGAGACAGGGATCTGAAGAAAAAAGGTTTCTAGAGCTTGGACTGTAACTGTGGTCCAGTCAGCTCCACCAGCAGAGGGAGCAGACAGAACTTCATTGAAACACTGTCTCCCCAGAAACAAACATCTCAGAGGTTTTACTCCTACCTGGTGCAGGTGCTGCCTTTTGAAAGCCATCATTTTGCTGTCTTTCTTGGCTTCATCCCTGCCTTTTAAGCTCATGGAAAACTTCATATATGCCACCACTCTTAGTCGCTCATGTCACTGTTTTGGTTACGTGAGTGAAAACACAACCCCACCCTTTAGATTGCTTTTTTTCTTTTTCCAGGGCATTTCACTGCCTGAATCTATGTGAGCAGATTCTGTTACACCCAGAAACATATGTACTGGTTTGGGTTAGCTATGGATTGAGGTCCTAGATCAGGTTATGATGAAAGTTCCCAGAGATGACTGTTGTTCCTCAGCCAGTTAAGGAGCTTCCCATCTTTTGCTTGGTTTTTTCACTTTGTTATCAATACCATAATAAAATTGAGGTATATGCTGTGTGTACCCAGAGCAGGTTAAAGCAGGTTGAGTCTTGCCTCAACTGCCAGTTCATGAGGCCATAATCTTAACGGCTACACCACCTGCTGTCTCCAGCAAATGCCGACTATTTCACTGTGCTCATGTTGATTCAAGAGCTTTGTTTTTGGTACCGTTTGTTTTCCTGGCTCAGGCTGATGTTTTCTGAATGGAATCTACACACGGAAAACGGAAGTGTGGATGATTTTTGCTTGGCTTTCTTCTGCTATGCATCCTTTGCATTGCCTAGGCAGCTGTGACTGCAGTGCATTTTGTTTAACATTCTATTCATTTTTTGCAGCTGGGTCATTTCTACAGCCTCCTTTCATTCACGAGCCATCTTTCGTCCTGAGAAAAGCATAATTAGCAATAACCTTTCTGTCTCTGGCGTCTCTGTGTTTAATAAAATAATTAGGCATGCTCTTTGCGTGTTGGAGTGTTATCACATGACTAGTGTGTGCAGTGTGTGACTAGTGTGTGACGCACTGGGCAAACCCACTCCAGAGTGCCTGAGATACAGGTTACATCATGCACTCAGAACGTGTCATTGCTAAAGTCCTTTTTAATTAAAAAAAAAAAAAAAAAACAAAACATTAAATTATACCTGATAACTGCTAGGATCTAGAATCAGGCTATCCTTCTACCAAGAGTCCCAACCAAGTCATGAAGGAGCCAGTAAATAATGGGCAGTGGGAAAAGAGGTGTGATTTGGCAGCTGGAGCTCTTAGCCCCAGCCATACGATGGACTTGTACCTGTGACTCAAGCGTGGTATCTACACATAGAACAGCTCCTGAAGAACGTGCCTTACTTCTCCTATGGTTAATTGACAGAAGCATAACTGTGTCCACGTAACTCAACTTTGAACATTTTCCATGTACAGTAATGTCCTCTTCTGTTTTGTAGCCATATATTAAATCTCATCTTGAAATGGAGAGGACATGCAGGTGGCTGGTGTGGCAGAGCGGGATGCGGAGGACAGGTGGAGATGG
>JAACJT020000110.1:18114252-18143234 GCA_009936485.2 Gymnarchus niloticus | reverse complement strand
AGGGGGGGGTTAGACGCGCCCCGCCCCCCCCGGTGTGTTGTGCACACTGGGGGAGGGGTTTCCCCCCCCCCCCCCCATCTTGCTGGTAAAACGGCCTGTCTTTTGTGATTTCAGGCATTTGGCCACCTTCATGCAAATCTCATTTAGAAATGCCAGTGGGGCCACTCAGATCTGGTATCAGTACGCTGCTTTGAGGGCAGACTTTTACGCCAGCTGGCATCAAGGAATTACCTGCAATTTATGGAGCCAATGCTCGTTTTTCTCAAAATACAAAAAATAATCAAAACGGTGTTTCTGTTGGAATCTGTGGAATGCGTAGCATGACTTTTGCCTCAGCATGTTGTGAAGTCAAGCTGACTTTTTGCAGCAGAATTAGCGCCTGATGAAGACCTAATTAACCAGACAGGCCTTAGTCAGTCTCTGTCCCTTTACTGGAAGCAAACTGACTCTCTGCCAACCCTACTAGCACAGCTTCCTGTTTTGCTTGGGCCCTCCAATTATGAAGAGGCCTAGGTACAGCAACATTCGTTCAGTTTCACACTGAGCAGGTGTTGCGTGTTTTGAATTGTGTTTGTGCGATTAATTATCTGTGCCACCATCAGGATATATGGGTGGGTGGGTGTATGTTGATTGCACAGTAATAGCAAATGAAGTTGAAACTGGCCCGGTTTTTACATTCTGTTTTTGAGTTTTAAACTTTTCAAGGGTTCACTCGTGACTTTGTATTTCACTTTTTCAGCAGCCTCTTGTACTAGAAACATGCTTAACAGATCGTTTAACTGGGAGATTTTATCTGAAATCCAAGCAAGTCTTCCCCGTTCGGGCTATTAAGGGACCAGGAAAGGGGAATGTTTGAAATGTGTGGAGACTGTTTTCTGATCCTATCGCTTCCTGCGCTAATTGAGCTGAGCTACTGAAGGCCATTTCCATGTTCTGGAACATTCACTGGCCATATGCACCTATCTATGTAGTAAATAAGAAACCTGAAGAAAGTTGCTCACAACTCTAAATGAGTTGAACTGTCCAAAAAGAGCAAACTGGAAGCATTGTTTATTTGATTTTTGTGGACCAAAACCACCTAACACTGGATGTGAAAAAGACTTACTAGCTTGACCTGGTTGTACGTGTTTCGTGGAAAGTGTTAAAAGACAGATTTTTTTTTTAAAAAAAGAAACTCAGCTCTTAAAAGGGGGCCGGGGGGGGGGTGTTAACATCAGTTAATAATGCTTCTGTTATTTGTTTTGTTTGGACTTTGAAATGTGCTGTCCATGGTTGGCTGGGATTCCAAGGGTAATGAGTTTGTGTGCTTGGGGATGGAGACTCTTGTTTATTACTCAAGTTCTCATGAGATCAACTAGAGTTTTTTGCTTTAGATGCCTCACTGAAACTGATCAATGGCATGCGGGGTCTGGATGGGTTATGCTTTGTTACACGTCCTCCCCCCACCCCCAGTCCTGTTCCACATCCCACTGGCCTAATTTTGCACTGCTTTTTGCTGATCTGCCTTTCCTGTGTCCTGAAGTGACCCCGCAAGGGGTTACTTCTCAGGATTTATGGCTCAGCTGACCAGACCTATATTGATTGTCTTCAAACTCTCGGCACCAGAGTGACGCTAACTGGGTCCTCAGCATGGATTTGGCCATCTGTTTCAGCCTTTTCCAGGGACCGTAACCCATTTACAATGCCAGACTGAGAGTGGCGTTCAGATTTCGGAAATTCCTCCACGTCACAGCTGGGGGGAACAAGGGCTTCGTGTGCATAGTTGCAGCTGGGCAGGAGGGGTGGGGGTTCGAGGTGGAAGGAACGGCATGCTGGAGACCAGATGCAGGAGATTGGGCTCCTGATTGCTTTGCAGGCATGTATAGAGAAGCAGGAATGTCAGCAGGAACAGTTAAAAGGATCTGAGAAGTATGTTATGAGGAGTGCCTTTCTTAAATTGAATCTGATGGTTTGTTTAGTTGCTTTGACTGTCAAACACAGCTCTGCAAATGCAGGTTGACAATTCAACTGATGTGATCTTACAAAAGCAAGTACATACATGAACACACTCTAATCCACCATGATCTTGGTCTTGGAAGACCATTTTGTTTGAAAGGGGAGATATTCATGTGAGGGAAACTGTTTTGGGCCTTGGATCTGTGTGCTATTTGGATAGCTGAGGTTATTGGAACAATATCTCATGTTTCACAACAAATTTGTTTTTCTTTGATTCCGCAAGTATGTGATCCAATTTGGGAGATGAAGAATCATCATGCAGATACTGGATGTGCATTTGCTTCAGCTTGAATACAACCTGTTTCCCGACGGACCTATTGAATAGACCTTCCCTCTTATGGTCCAATATATTTAAAAGAATGAAGAAGGTGTTGAGTTTAAGCTTCTGCTTGTATGAGACCAGAAAGAAACATCTTTCACCCCCCTGCTGAGACTGGGAAATTTCTCCTTGTCCTCAGGGCTTGCGTTTGTCTGGATCCTATGAAGTGCTGCAGTTGTAAGACCACGGTGGATGGTACATACATTGGGGGGGTCTTGGGATGTACTGAAGCTGGTTATGCCACACCTGTAAGAAGTAGTGAAAGAAAATTCTGGAATCCAGAATTTCAGGCGTGGGGAGGATTTTGATAGGTTTATGTTTGGGTGCCCTATCCCGTAAACATGGCCCATGTCCCTTTCGTTTTTGACTCCAAACCTTTCTCCTGCTCTTATATTATCATGGGCTGTTAATGCTGCATGTGTAAAGAAGGCTTCCTTCCTGGGTCAGGGTCATGTGACACTCAGCTGACAGATAAACCTGTGGACTGGCACTGGGACTGGGTCAGATGCTGGTGTGGCTTGTCAGTGAATTATGGGGAACATGGTGTTTGCATAGTGGTCTGGAGACCAAAGGAGAGGCTTCTGCTTGGCAGTAGGCCCGTGAGCTGAGCCGACTGCATACTCCTGCTTACACTTGACTATTTTGATTTATCTGGCTGAGGGTCATCGATTCTCAATGAGCAGTTCACTGGGATGGGTGGGTACATGTCATCTCCCTTGTTGATGGCAATGGTGAGAGGGTGCCTAATAGGCAAGCTGGTCAGCTTGGCTGGTCCGGTTGTCAGTTGGCCTGACACCCCAGCAAGCCCAGGCGTCTTTTTCACGCTGAGCAACCAAGTGGAAACCCTGCTTCCCTCCTCCTGCTGTAGCCCTGCACATCTTCACAATTACCCACAATTATAGCACCCCGACGGGCTCTTCCCAGCTCTGCCGTAATGACAGGGTGAGTGTGAATCTTTCAGTCCCACACATAGCTATTTTTGTGGGACTTTCCATCAGCTACCGTTTTATTGTAGTCAATCTAACTCTCATGCCAGCAAAGCTGAGATGAAAACTGAATACATTTTGGCACTTTTTAATCTTGTGGGAAAGTTTCCTTCTTTTCCTCTGTTTTTATTTTACTGAGGACAAAAATTTGTTTCTGCAAGCTACACACATGAGTTGGTATGTACACACACAGATACACACAGTCTTATTTTTATTAGTCTTCAGAATTGCTTAACTAGTTCTTTAAATCATTCCATTTTTGGTGGATGGGAAACTCCAAGTTGACTGGCAAACAATAATTATAGCTCTTGTTTATGAGAGAGTTCAGAGTGTTGTGATAAGCATATCATTAAAATATACAGCATTCACAGGACCTTGGGGTCTGGTTTTATATTTTTAAATGGCAATTTCTGAGCAGTTCTCTCCCAGAGGAAGTGTGGGGTCCCAGAGGGGTATTAGCTTAATGTAGATGTTGACCAGTAGTACCTCTCCCACGCCATCCCTCCCTGTTGAGATCCTTGGAGTTTCAGTGCAGCCTCTAGCCATGTCATCTCGCCAAGCAACCCAAGACTGCATAAGTGTTGTTCCTTTTGGATTGACCCTTTCCCTTTCTGGATCCCTTAGCCTTCCCAAGGTTTTCTCTGACTGAGGTCAGCAATCAGAGCCTTAAGACTCATTCCAAGAGGCGGCAGACTTGCCTAAGCAGTTAAGCGAGTTCCAATTTAAGTGTTAATCGTGACCTGTAGAAGGAACCATGTAGACTTACTACCTCTGTGGCCTTCAGAAAACTTGAAAGCGGCACATTAACCAGATTCTAAAGAGGTAATGACATAGATTGCTTTCGATGACCTAAAAGCACCTTGCTTTGTTTTCAACAGGCAGCTTGCCTTGACAGTAACTTCTTAAGTCTCACACCTGCATTTAGCCTGAATTGGATAGTCCCATGGACAACTGGGGTAACCCACAATTTTACTTATAGCTTTCAGTCTCTGTTCACTCACTTCACTCACACCCACGTAAGACCATCAAAATAATTCTTGTAAGCACCGCTCCCATCCAACCAAACCTCGGTCGAAAGAATAGCTTTACTGACCTGCCTCTGTAAGGGGCAGAAGGTATTCCACCAGCTATTTGATGTACACCATGTAGTTCATAGGTAACAATTAATCCCAACCGGTAATTTTGTGCCTTTGGTCATGAGCACCAGTAAACGTCTGCTGTTGATGTGGAATAGCTGGGAATTTGAGCAGGCCTTAACCGGTTTCCTGTCTGTTTACATGTTCATTGCATTACAATCCAAGCAGCAACTGAATCACCCCCTCAGGACTCTGAGGTTTGGGTGTGATTTTGAGATGGTGGTGGTGGGGGGGGGGTGTTGTTCTGCATGTGATGGGTTCAGCGATTCCTGTTTTTTAGGGGAATGGGAGGTGTTAGGAAATGATGCCTACTAGGGAGGGAAATAGGGACTCAAATAGGGACCTGTTGGAATGTATTTGTAGGCTGAATGGGTTTGGTGAGTTACCCAGCTGTATGAACTTCTAGCTGCCTCGGTCACAAGTGTAATTATAATAAGGCCAGTCTCTCACACTTCCACTGTCTGAGAGCAGCAGTATGTGTGAGAATCCACTAGGGCAGCGCTGTACTCAGTGGAATCTGGGTGTTCTGTACTGACAATGGACTCTCTCACCACAGCTCTAGCCTACCTACAGCTTTTGATGATCTGTGTATGCTTGGTTATTAGTGAATTATGCCTTCCTTTTAGGTCACCTGACAAGCTAGGAAATGCTGTTTGCGATGTCAAAGGTTGACGGCCTTGTAGTTGAGTTGGAGGTGTATCGAGGTCTTTTAATGTCCCTCTCTTGGGGGAAAAAAAACATGTTTTCTGCAGTACATTCACTCTGGGCCGACCTGTCTCTGCACGAGTGTATACGTGTGTAAATGTCCTCAGTGCCACCTCCAGCCTCCTTGCCCCTCTAGCCTAAACTTCCAAAATGTTTTGTAGTCTTGCTCTATAAATTGTTTAGCCATTGTTTTGATGAGATGGAAACAGAGGAAATGGGTCACCTATCTGTTCCGTCTACAGAGATGCAGAGTTAGGGTTTGACAGTGAGACCCAGCACAGTGCAGTCAGAGACAGTCGTTACTTCCCACAGCATTTTGAATGTTTCCTGGAATGCCTCAGCTGTTGGAAATTCGGGACAGGGATTGTTGAGGAAGGGCGTGTTCGTCAAACGTTGGTGATATGGAGGGGAAATGTTAGAGGGGTCTGCAAAGGCTGGTTTTGCTGGTGGGGGGCCAGATTCAGCAAGGGAGGCAGTCAGTCCCAGCTCACTGCAGATGGTGTCTGTCATTCTGAGAAAGCCTCACACCCAAACAATGCCCAGAGATTGGCCCCAAAATACTTTGGATATTAGGAACAGCTTTCACTGTTTATCTCTGTTTACAAAAAAAAAAAAAGGAAATGAAATGCACACAGTGTCGGAAATACTCTGTTTTCCATTAATTTCTTTGTCTTTTCAAATATTTTTATAGGACTATTTTACTATAGGGGGGTTAAGGAAATGCTTCTTTTCTCTATGCCAAAAACTGTTAAAGCACGTCTCTAAAAGAGCAAATAAATAACTGAAAATACCATACAGGAAACTGCATCTTGCCTACTGACTGCTCTGGTTGGGGAGTCACCATTCTGCAGCACTGACTCCAGGGAAGTGACTCACTATGGAGGATACTCCTCACTCTTGGCAGGGTGGCTCCTTTTGTGATGTATGTGGCTACCAGTGTGGAGACCGGCACAGGGTGAGTATTATCTTGAGAAAGGTCTCAAAAATGCAGTCCAGACTAATCCATTCATTTATATGTTCTATTAAATCATTTTTGTTTTTTTTTTCTTATTCTTTCCAAGCCCAATAGGCACAGCATCTTGCCCATCGTCATCTCCATGTTGGCTGTTTTTGTTAAGAAACAGTGTCATTTGCCAAATACCAAGCAGCAAGTACAGCTATTTCTTCTGTTTTGAGTGAGCGCAAACATTTTTTCGAAATGCTTGTCCTTTCCAGGCATCCCCTCCCCCCATGGCCCATTACTCTGTAACCGTTTGTGTAAATGACTATCAGAGTCTGAAACAGATGCTGCACTTGTATAAATCTGTAGGAATGTCAGTTATATTTTCCCGAAAAGCAGACCCTGCTTGCTGAAATTGTTTGTTTGTCTTCTGGTCTGTTCTCTTTCTTCTGCCAAGTTCTGCATGTCCTGTTTTGTGAAGGTGATTTGAAGATAGTGTATTTTCTGTCTGGCACTAAGACACAGTAATTATCTGCATTTCATGTTTCCAGGTCAGCTGATGGAGTATGCTGCTTCTTAAGGGGTTCCAGTCAGGTCCTACAGTATCATACTGTATTTATGTCTTTGGATAAACAAACTTGTTGGCATAACTCTAATAAAATTTGAACATTCTAGTTAGGTTAAATTGTTCGGAAGAATTTTTTTTCTTTCCTTGCAGTTCAGGATGTTACTGACTGTAGTTTTTGGTTAGGGTCGGATCTTAGATGTAGCTAATTTTTAGTCTGTCAATGTGGTCAATCATATATTTTAATTTATTTATTTTTTAATAAGGCAGTCAGTACTGTGGATTTTTTTATAGCTGGATTTAGGGTGATGTACTTTGGATGTAAGATTGTATGAAATTGTGCCAAATTCTTTGTTAATGTATAGGCACAATTGTTTTTATATGACCAAAGAGAGCATCATATTGCCTCAAGTAGCACGTGTCCTGCTTAGTGCTTACCCCACCGTGGGGTTAAACTCTCACTGTCTTCCCATTCGTCAGTTTACGTCAGTGTTTCAGAAACACACCTTGACCCTGGTCATACCGCAGGCTGTCAGAGTCTCAATCATCGGTCTTGATCCGTTTAAAAATATATAACATTCTCCCAGATGAGCCTTCCCCTGTCCCAGCTGAAAATGTTGGAATGACGGCAAAGCTGGTCCTGATTAAAGGCGATTGTTCATACATTCAAGGCATTTCCTGTTAAAGCATACCAAGCACTCCTTTACCTGTTAGTTTAGGATTTTTAAAACTTATGTAACAATGCTTTTCATTTGCTATATACTATACCGTTTTAATGTTTTTACTTTTTTTTTATTTAGCTGCCACAGCCTACAGCCTCCCCTGTCTGTGCCTATTCAGCTCACCATCAAAGCAATGAGTGTCAGAGACTCCGGGGTCTCCAAAAAAACCTCACTCCCACCTAATTCCTCTGGAATTTCAGCCTTTCCCCTTGACACTGTCTGTTTTATGGGAGATGGAAGAAGCGTATGGAGCCTACACAAAAAGACATTTTCTGTAGATAAACAGGTTCGTCGATGTGAGTCTGGGTAGGTGCGAGCTCGATGTCAGAGAAGCCGGAGCAAGGCTGTTTATCAGCAAAGACAGCTCATTTTCCCTGCTCACCGTTTCCAGTCAAATAAATACAGGTGTCATCTTATAAACTGCAGTGACAGGAGTGATCAGTGCCTGGGGGCTGAAACTGATGCAGATGCTCTAACTTTAATGAATGTTTATATAACCACGAAATTGATTTGCCAGAATATGTAGGGGAGTTGTTTCCAAATAAGAGACATCATGGTGCATCATTGTATAAAATATGAACAATAAGTTTGTGACTGAAAAGACAATGACCTGATTATAGTTTATAAATACCAATTGTAACGTTTATTATTATTAATGGTATTCTTTTTCATATTCAGAATATAAAGCTCTAGCCCTCCTATTTACAGATAATAATTTATTAAAGAAATGAGCACTGTCTAGGGGATGTTAGTTAGGTGCTGCTGTTGCGTTCTCCAAGGCACCCAAGTATGAATGTCATGGTAAATTGTACATTTCACCGGTCCATTTTCCACAGCCACTTATCCAGTGCAGCGCTGTGACGAGCTTGCAGCCTATCCCAGGAAGCAGAGTGGCAGCTCGAGGTGCCCTGGATGGGCCG
This sequence comes from Gymnarchus niloticus, assembly GCA_009936485.2. NCBI lineage: Eukaryota > Metazoa > Chordata > Actinopteri > Osteoglossiformes > Gymnarchidae > Gymnarchus > Gymnarchus niloticus. The sequence continues at coordinate 18,134,946 of JAACJT020000110.1, read as the reverse complement.
GCAGTCCATCACGAATGGTCATGAGCTGTATATTCTTTAAGGTCACTCCCATCTCGGATCGACTGTTATTAGGTTTTTGCTCACAATTGATAGCAGACACACTAGTAACACATTTACAGTGATGCTTTTGATGGCCTCAATCTAAACCAGGGATTAACAAATTACAGTTTGGGGGGGGGGGGGGGTTAGAGCAAGATACATGCTGCCGTCACGTCATCTAGATTTACGGGTCGATGAAGCATCACTCGCTTTCTTAAAAATAATACTCGGCTAGTCATCGCTAGCAGAATGTGTTGCGAATGAGCTGATGTGGGCCATACAAAATTAAAGTTATTAAATAATTTAAGGCATAGAATCATACAAAGAAGTGTTTATAGGCAACCAAAGATTTTACAGCTAAAAACAGCAGTGTTATGTGATTGTAATGGATAGCGCAATAGGTGACTGAGTGCAGTTTAAGGTTAAGCCATCTGTGGAGCCCTATTTTGGCTTGTAATGCAATACTGCGGGCTGTTGGGATGATGAGAACCGGCTGTGAAGCTCTGTTTGAAGGGTCGTTTGGTATCACCATGAAAGGGGGGCCTTCAGGTCTAGAGAGGTGGAAAGCTTCCTGAGTGGGCTCCCTTGTCCTCCCTGTTTGTTTGTAGTTGGTGTAGCCCACTCTTTTATGACGGAGAGATTCAGCATAAATGCTCTTATGTGACGGTATTAATGTAAAGGCTCAGTGATGCTTTAAAGCTGATTTTAACAATGAAGTTCATTCTTTAAGAAGAAAATGTGTTTTCGGGAATTGAAAATTGAAGTATTGTGTTTGTCATACTTTTCTCCCAATTTAATGACACTTAAAAAATCACTTGGGATTTGTGCTGAATGGCTTTGGAAAACTCTCAAAAATCCCCCCTCCCAACCTGAGGCTTGGCGCGTGCGAGGGGGGGGTTGCTGTGCAAGGGGGTGGGAAGGCGTCTGTGTGTCAGGCCACGGAGCTGTTAGGGTAATCCTGCGAAGACCCTGTCAACAGAGAGCTTACGAGAGAAACACTGGGCTCTTTGAATAAGCCAGCCATTAACATGCAGTGGGACTGAAAGGGTGGCCACAGAGGGGCTGTGTCAGATTTTCTAAGCTGTTTCCTGTCCTGTCCTTCCTGGGCTAACAGCACACAGACCTCTCTTTGCCGTTTCTCCCTAACCCCCTGGTAGTACCCTCCCTTGGGTCCACACATGGTTAGAACCCCCAAGAATCTGCCACACGCCCAAGGTAGACTGGGGCAGGAGTGGAAAAGGCCTACCGAGAGTGGCAGATTTGGGGCTACCCATGGGGCTTTGCTGCCTGTGAGCTGGAGTGAGGAGAAAACAACTGAATAATCCCTGTTCCCCCCCTCCACTGAAGATGGAAGGGAGTTGGGGAGGGGCATTTTAAAATCTTGCTGCAGATTTAGGAACACAGTGGGGGAGCTGGCAGAGGCTGCGATAGTGAGCATGCCCACTGCGCAGGAGGCTGCATCCTAGGAGAAATGGCTGAGGTTAACTGTGAAGACACACACATGCCTTGGTAATTTCTGGGAAGTGTCTTCCCTCATTTTTTTAAGAAGGGGAGCAAGGCTTCAGATGCTGACATGTGTTTTCATGTTTAAAGGTGTGTGGTTTACCTTTGGGGATGGGAAACTGACTCAGGCAGAACTGCTGGGGGTTTGGGGTGGGGGGGCTGCATGGGGGACATGTTGGAACTCGCCATTACCAGCTGGGCTGCTTATCCCCTCTATTAGCTCGGGATACACGGGTGTCAGCTGAGGTAAGAGTATGGTTCCTCGGAGCACACATTTCCCTTTGAAAGCGATCCGTGTTTACAGAAGGGGTGAACTATGTGGACTGGTCCATATTAAACTTTTCCTATACAGGAATTGATGCTTTGGCAGGTTCTCACCCTAGCCCCTAGGTATCAGGATGTCAACTGAAGCCTCCAGATGTCGGCGCCCCCTTGTTTCTGGTGGCTGGATGGGTGTCTTCGGTTTTCGTCATGGGGTTAGCTCAGGCAACACCACCTCCACCCTCTTAGGTCATGTTTATTCCTATGCCATCTCTGCGTTGATTTCAGTGTGCTGCAGACACTCTGACTGGTTAAAATCTGAGCCACTTGGGGTGTACAAGTGTTTGTATGTGTATGTGTCTATGCTATTGAGGTTCTTCAGAAAAAATGCATCCTTTTCTGTGATAAACACCTCTAGTTCGCCAAGCCGAATGTGTCAATGATTTAATTGTTGCTGTCATGCCAACACTGGTGGGATTGGTGGGATCTCCTGATTCTTTCCCGTGGTCTCACACCGGATGGTTAATCAGCCTGGCGGGCAAGGTGAACTTCTGACAAGCATGTGGGAATCCATGCTAGAATGTGAACTGGAACCTCTGGGATTGGGCCGGCCTGTCTCAAAGCAGGGAGTCTGGACGGGATTTCGGATCTCTTAGGCTGCCAATACTGTCCAGCTATCAGGTGCCAGAGGCTGGAATGAGCCAGAATCTTTTCATTTGGGATGGGAAAAGCAGAGGAGCAGTTGACGACTAGGATTTGGGGGGGAATGTTTAATTGTATTAAAAGCTTCCAAGACTCCCACCTCTGCAGTCACGGAAAATCCACCTCGAAGCCCTGTAGTCCTCTATGGGGAGTGGTCCTTTGAGAAACACTAAAAGCTTCTTCAGGAACTTGAAGAAATCCATCAGAAGAATGTTGCAAAGAAAACATGGGTCGCAGATCCTTGGAGTGAAAAACATACATTGCTTTAGTGCGGCTTTTTAACTGTGTGAGGCCCATGAAGATGTACCCTGCTTTGGCTAAAGTACTCACTTCAGGTAATCTCTCTTCTCTGGCATCACTGGAACCTATCCCGTGAATCCATGCAGGAAGCCTTGCCTTTACAGCCCTGCCGGGGGCTGCGGTTGTAAGGCGGGATATCTGCGGATTGCCTCCCCCTCCCAATCTCCCCCACACACATGTTTTCAGAAGAACAACGACCTCATCCCCCCAAGGCATTCTTCAGGGCCGGGCAGCTGACCAATAATGTTGTGCCGCGGGTGCAGCCGGTCGCTATGAACGCCCTGAGGACAGCAAGTCCCAGGACTGCGTCGTCCATCAGCTGCATGCGGGTTTTGAAGTTTTACTGGAATTGCATGAAGGATGGGGGGGGGGGGGCGGTGCAAGACATTCTCTACTTTACTCACTGTGAAACCTAATCTCCTCACAACCTGGAAACACACCAACCACATGCATTATTAATTATTGACCATCGCTGGTTAAGTCCAGTCTAGCAGACACCATGTGATTAAAGGTAAGAAGCTCCCATGAGAATCTCATACAGGTTTTCTCAGGAAACTACTAACTTTTTTTTTTTTTATAGAGAATTAGTCTCATTGGACTATTGAAAAGACATTCATCCAAAAAAGTCGCAATTTGTTTGTCTTGCGCCTCTCATTTTATTCAGTGTGGAAACTTTTATTTAATGATTGTAGAGCTAGCTTTCCCGGCTGTTTCCTTAACGACGCAGAGGAAAGATCCCCACCACCACCCCGCCTCCTCCTTCCAAATCCTGCCCATTTTAGGTTGTTCCTGGTTTTTTTTCCCCTCCCCTCTCTGAAGGGGATTGTGCGATGGCCTTTCCTGCTGCTGCAGCGTGGATCCAGACGGGCTCTCTGTTAGTCACTCTTTCTCCACAGGAGGAAGCTGCCACCTCTGCCTGGTCTCACCAACACTCTGCCTTTGGTTTGCCTGGCTTCCTCACCACGACCCACAACGTTTGCTAGAAGCCTCCACGGGAATCTTTAGTTCATATGTTTATTGTTTTTTTTTGTTTGTGGATATTTACCAGCTGTCCTGCTGATCTCTTGCAATTGGACTCTTCTGTGCTTCAAAGACTCTACCTGTGTGCAGTGGCAGGCTTTCAGTTGGAGAACCAGCTGTCTGTCTGACCCATTCTATCAGAAGTGAGCTGGTCTGGACTTCTGGACAGCGAGGGTGAGTGTGATGTGGTCGCCTTCCACAATGTGTCTTCTGTTGTTTCAATAGCGTAAACATTCCCTTATACACGGTTGACATTCAGATCAAACCCCTAGAGGTGTTTCCAGAAGTGGCGTCTTATGAAGACCCCTGGTGACCCAGTGAACCTTCCTGACGTGCAGTTCTGGGGAAATCCCAGTGGGAGACACTGAAGTTCCCGACTTGACCGTGTTCCCTATGATCCCCAGAAAATGCTTTCTTAGCACGCAGTCACAGCTTGACTATGACGCTGAGCACTCAAGCATCTGTTTGCTGTAAATTCCAGCATCAGAAGCAGGCCAGACATGGGCAGGCCCCCCATTCACCCACCCCCCTATCCCCCATGTGTGCACTCAGGGAAGAAGGCCAGACTGTCAGTCTGCGCTCTAAATGGTCGTTGTGTTCTGGGAGCAAAGCGGAGCCTTGCTCATCTTTGAGCTCGCATGTCCTCGTCTTCCTCGTCATACCCCTGGCTCAGCTTGAGCTCAACAAAGAAAGAACTTTGCCAGCGGCCATCCTTCCTCCGTCTCCATCTGCTGGCTGCATGTTTACAATTGTCATCCTCTGAAAATCTCTAGAAGTGTGCGAAGGGCACTCTGAGCAGAAAGGTCTAATTAGCTTATCGGTCAATCTTTTCCGCAGCACCCCTCTCTTTAAAAGCCGTTCCAGTGCTGCAGGTGTGAGTCGTGAGGGTTCCACAGCTGGTGGGGGCTGCTGAGTGTCCTGCATGTTTCAGCATGCACTCGGAGTTGTACCCAGGGCTCTGGGGGAGGGGTTGTGTGCATCCTGTGTTCTGGAATTGATCTTTATGCAGAAGACATAGAAGAATGATATTCCTGAAAGGAACTAGTGCCCCCCTCAGCAGTGTGTGAATAAATATACACGCTGTTGATTAGCTGGTCACAGTTCAGGATTGTGCAGTTTGACCTGCCTGGGAAGGGGGGCTTTGGTGCCTGTCCTCTTACCATTAACACCAGGCTTCTTGCTAAGCTGTTCTTGCCACGATGCAGTATGACTACCCTATCCCAGGTTCTTTAGTGCCCTGGCCAGGCGTTATGCCGTCAGGTCGTAATTCTGAAGTCTCAGAACCGTGTTTGGTCTGGGACTACCAAAAAAGAAGCCCCCTTTGCAGGTTTACTGAAATTGACTGCACATTATGGGAATGGACAGCCATAATAGATGGCCACCATTAACACAGCAGGCCTAGATTTCCAAATGATAACTGTAGCACAGCTTTTCCGTTGTAGGCGGAGTTTGGTTGGCCAGCACGGTGAACTGTGAAAGGTTGTGCATGGCCCTTATCTCATGGAGGGGGCAGGTATGGTTTTTTTCCTGTGCATTACGGTCGTGTCATTTGCGAAGAAACATTTGTTTCAAGCGTGACCCTTCATTGTGACAATCACACTATCAATATTCCTTCAGTGTCCTGATGCAACACATTTAATATTCAACATCCCCCAGCTTGTGAGGCTAAAGAGCAGGAATTACTCAAGGACCCAGATGCCAGTGACCAGGGGAGTTTGGGGGTGGGGGTAAATCCCCCCCCCCAGTAACCGTCCTGCACATTGAACTCAGATAGAAGTGTATTTTGATCAAGTAGAATTGGAATTGGGTTCTTCTTTATCTCTGTCTCATTTTTTATGCTTTACTGCTTGCAGAATTTAAAGACACAGAATCATTCAATATCCTTATTATTGGTCCTTTAGAAGTGTGAAAGAGGTGGGCTGTGGATGGGAATGGGTTAATCATGCCCCTCTGTGAAAAGCCACTCACACCTTCCCTGTCACGAAGCAGTCATGGCGTGGGGTAAGGAAGGAAACCTGCCAAATGTGGGTCAGATTAGCACCTGAATGAGTCTCTGTGTTATGCTGGACCCTGCTACATTACTGGATCCGCTGTAGGGTAAGGTTTGGAGTGAAGGGCCTGTGCTTGACTAAGCTCAAGTCTGTGGAAATCTGTGGAAGATAGCCTTGCTAGGACAATGATGCAGCTCAGCTGAGCAGCGCATGCCTTGCATGACAAAAAATAAGTATGTACTTGAAGGATAAGATGAATTTCATAATCACATTAACAATGGTTACAACATTGCATAAGATTTAAGTAATCCATCCTTGGGGGCTTGTAGATGCATGGTAACTATTCTAATAAAACAAGAGGCAACAATCATGCAGCTGTTAAGCTAAAAACATGGGTAGATGGTGAAAACTGAACGGAGGGTGGTGAAAGGGGATTTAAAGGCTGCCCTTTTCAGGATAGGGGGACCAAGTATCTGGGTGCATAGCTAGGCCACTGATGAAGATGGATCACACCCCACCTTGTCTTCCCTCTCCTTTCAGCTCCCCATCTGGGCTCCGTTAACCTCCATGTTGTAGCACCCCCAGTAACCACTGGATCAGCCCTGGTTAATTTCTCCTGTCACCAGGATGCCAGCTGTAGTTTGAGAAGCTGAAGCGGGGCCTCCGAGACCCCATTCTTCCCCCACCATGTCCTCAGTCACTGCCAATCAGGTCTGGGGCTCATGTTTCCTTGAGTGCTTTTCTCCTCTCAGGAGGATTTTGGTACTTCCATTAAGATACCATAGATTTCTTTATGTTTGAAGAACATTTCACCCATATCATTACTTCTCACTTTGCCAATATTCTACAGATGGGGTAAAATTATATTGAAATGGAGGCATTTGCCCTAACTCTGACAGCTTTTTGGGGACCTATTGATATAACAATATATTTGACAGCTAGTTGTGTTTTTTAACGTGGTGCATCATGGACCTGAACATTTTCCTAGTGCCATTTTCATCCCGTTCTCCCTATAAAGCATAAATGTTAACTTCTCAGCTGACACTGCAGCAAGTCCTCAGGGTGTGTTTGTGACGTGTCTATTGGGTTTATAAGACCTTCAAAATGGAAGTCGTAGGTGCCTGCCGATTGTCATTGGTCAATGGTATTAACAAAACTTTAGGCCAAGCCAACCTGCTTTGAGTGTCTGGGTCCCTGCGGTCTTATGTTCTTTATATGTCAGGTTAGTGTCACAAACCTACTAGAAGATTCAAACATCCCTCAGATCTCAGTCCCAGTTAAAGCCCTTTAGAAAGCTACTTACTGGGTATGCCATTATATGGAAACATGGATTTCAATTGCCCTGCTTCATGGTAAAGTTCACTTGTCAGGTGCTAAAATTTTCCTGGCCCTGCCCACCTTCTTGGGTAGTTATATAATCCCCAGCTGTATAAAGCCCCTCCAAGTCTACAGGACACTTTTGGCAGACTTATAAGCTATGTGACCATTCAGCCTCTACATCCCCTGCACGCCTCCTGGTAAGTAAACTAACTCTTTAAGTTAAAAAGTTCACAGTAGACCCACCAAGAAATGTTCTTACTCTTTCGCTTTAAATATATAGTACTTTATTGCATTGCTTTTTTTAAAACATGCTGTGTTGTTTTCTTCTCAAATATATTGTTTTTTAACAGCTTTTCTTTAATATACAGTATACATGTACATTTATATTTACTGCTGAGCAACACCTTTTCTGTAAATATGCTTGTGCATTTCCTGCGATTAGTTTTATTAGTGGTAAGAGATGTGGGCGATGCAGTTGGAATGCAAGCAGTCACTTGTCTTGAAGGTTTCTAGGAGAAGGGATTCATTAGTATGTTCACTGGCGAGGTATTTGAATGGCCAGGTTGGTCTGAAATAGAGCACAGGAGAATAGACCATAAGGTCAATTTTGGGTTGACTTGATGTGTAGTCAAGGAACCAACATGGAACTATGAGACAGCTATGTGTACCCATAAAACTGTAAGTGTGTTATTTATGTGAGTCTGTGTTGCTGGAGGTAGGCGGTGGGGGTTAAGGGTGGAGGAAATTTATTCATGGGGCTATTCATGAGCAAAGCCCTCTACATTCCCAACACCCATCCATCTCCAAGGTTCATGCCATGTCATTAGGCAGGTCGTAGCTTTGATGCCATCCACGTGTCCAACTTTGGTCCAAGGTAATCAACTCCTCTCATATAGAAGATGCTGCCAAATGTAAATGCTTAGCATAGCACGTTGTGTAGATGTGATGAGAACCAGGTGAATTCTTCAGTGAAGATGCATGCCTCCATTTAAAACTTTGAAAATCTCTTCTTGTCATCTGGGGACGTCTTTTCCTGATGGGTGTGAGCTTTTCTACGAAGACTGCCCTTCTTCCAAGCTTCTGAACTTGAACACCTCAGAATTTATCAGCTGGAAAATTGCTGCTCGCCCTGAACGATGCCTGCTGTGTCATCAGTCTTCACATGGACCCCCCGCTTTGGATAGCTGTCTGCTCAGTTTTATTTATTTATTTATTTATTTATTTATTTATTTATTGTCACCTTTGGCTTACTCTCTGGGGACTGTGGGCCCGGGACTATGTAAAGCGCTTTGTGACTGCGCTCCGTGTTAAAAGCGCTATATAAATAAAATTGAATTGAATTGAATTGAATATTTGGCATTCAGTTTGAAGTCCAGAACTTCTGATGACCCCACCATGACCTGTAGGCATGTGCAATGGCAGTTATCTCAATATCGCCCACTGATGGCTCACTCCATCGTACGTTATTTCAGCATCCATTTCTCAAAAAGAATGCAAACTCTGGCCAAAGTGGCGTTGCGCCGAATAACAAATGAAAGTTTCAGTTCTCTAGCCTTTGATTTAAAAAGCAGATCGGGGCTCCTCTTACCACTTGAATCACAAGCTTGCAGGTTCTTGCAGTTTAACATTTAGGAACATATAATCGGGGTCCAGCAGCGCACAATGTAGTCCTGCTTGTTATTCAAAACAGACGTTTTTCAAATTTGCTAGCTCATCATTTTACAGACCTTGGGTGATGCCAGGTTGCATCCCTTTGAACAACATTACACACAGGGATTATTGCAAACCAGGAATAATAAATGGAAATACCCTTCAGTGGAGAATGAATATATCAACACCAATCTGCTTTTAACTAGTTACATCCGTAACAGCAGTGCTACATATGCTCCCTGATGGCACTGTTGGTTGTATATGGGTGCCTGACCCCGCTGATAGCCGGTCTCCATACGTGAGATACTACTAGGAAATTGTATTGCTGAAAGCTGCAACTGATTAGACCAAAGTAGACTGTGACAACAAAGGCTTTTTGAAGTACCTTTCGGTCTCGACTTTGTCTCAGATTGTGACATATGGGAATGCGTAAGAGTAAAAATGATAAAATATAATTAAATTTAAATCAAGTGTTTTTATAGGGTCTTTCAACCAGACAAACCACAACACATCAGTCCCTTGGGCCAGGAATTCATGTGGTTGCTGAAGTATTTTAGGTATCAAAAAGCCTCTTTTCTTTTATGGAAACAAATTTGTTTTTATTACGAGGAAACAGTCCTGTGTTGTTCAGTTTTGACTGTTATTTTGAGACTTGGTTATGGCTAATGTGCAGGGTGAATTCCCCTTATTTGCCATGATCGTTTTACAAGTCGAGGTAGTCGAGCTGATTGGGGAAGCACACGTCTTCCCTTCGTATGTCTGAGGGGAAGCTTCTGTTTAGGACCTCATTCAAGGACTAGCCCTGCTGATCTGCAGCCTGTCGTTTCGTGGGTGAAAAATTCTAAAGTGCATGTCGTACATGCAGAAACCATTAATTGCTACTCGCAGTAATCCAATCTCAAACATGAAGGGGCGAGAGGCAGAGTTGGAAGGTGGCTGGGGGCGTTAACACAGCTATTTTGAGACAACCCCATTGGTCCCTTTGTGGAATGAAAACTCTGTTGTGGTCTGTTGTGGGGGGCTGTTCCACAGTGGCCCATCTTATTTTGTTATGCGTAAACCAAAACAATTTATTCAAAGATATATTTTTTAATAGAAATACATCGTTTCCAAGCCCCATTACATGACGTCACAATTGCTTGTTGTTTTCCTAGGTTACTGTCTATAAACATGCTGTGATTCAGTCACATGAGAATAAGTCATCCATTCAGCTGACACTGCATTGCCAGTCATGCCCTGTGATCCCAGATACTGCAAACTGTATGCTGGACCGTTGACCTTCGTGGGAATGAGAATGAAAAGAATGCATTGAGTATTGTCTTAGTCTAAATAAACAAGTTTGGTACCCTGATGGATTCTTGGGTTTTCTTGAGTTTAGCAACCGCAGATGCATCGCTAAGGTTTTTGAAACCACCCCAATGACAAGCCAGAAATAGCAAGTGTGCTGGTTTTGTAATGGCCCTAGAAACCCAGCTGGCAGTAACCTGTAGATTAGTCATTGTGTTCTTTGCATGAGTTTTATGTGATTTGACCTTGACTTTGATGTTATTTGACTGTGAATGTGATGTTATTTGACCTTCAGTTTGATAAAGAGCGGTTTTGCAGAGCAGTTTGTGATTTATCTATGAACTCAGCTGTTCGTCTGAGGTCCTCTCCTAGCTCTTCAGTGGATTTTTTCCTCTTGTAGCTTTGCCCTGTTCCACAGGATCCCTTGAACCCTTCCTCTTAGTCTGTCCTCCAGAGGCATGGTACGTGCAGATGCAGAGGAACCAAAATAATCTTCCTGGAGTCTTCTCAGGCATTGTCCTCAAGTTTAAGTCCATGAAGTTGGAGATGTATGTTTTCTGGGGTCCTGGTGTTCAAAAACAGTATCTAATGTGACATCATAGACAATAGATTCTCAAAGACAGCGTCTCATGTCTATGATTTCAGATGATCATTTTCACTGAAGAAAATGAAATGTTCTCATTGGGACCAAATAACCGAAGATATTGATGAGGTTTTGGGGAGAACTGTGACTCCAAATTTCTTCCTCTGGAATAAAACAAAGCACAATAGTGAGACATAATTTCTTGTTTAGATTAGCTGCTAACAAGACCCTGGTTATTCCTGGTATGCTTTTAAGAATAACTCATCCAGTGTCCAGTGTTGCTATGATGGATTGACGGAAAAGCAAGCAGACTTTTGCTCATGTGATGATGGGCTAATATGCCTCTTTTGCATTTATATCCCCTGACATGTTGCTTTTGGCGAAATGTGCAAACACCAACCTCCCAGCACCCTGAACAAAGATGCGGTAGTTTACACTGTAATCCTTAGCAGAAGATTATGTTTGAGTTGTCATGGCGTTGTTGACATTCCTTCTGTAAACATTCGCACTGATTTGATAAAGACATGAGCAATGACTGGGCTGCTTGGTTGAGAGGGCATCTCAGGTCTTGCTGTCTGAATGCGAACAAAGCTCGTCACCTCTCATGCAGGAAAAGGTGTTGCCATAGTGACCACCACTTCAACCTGCCAGGGCACTTGAAGGATTGTCAATAAGGTGAAAGAGAGTCATTGTACACAAAGGAAAGAAAGACTCGAACTTGTACTGTCTACCTCAGTCTCCATGGTCTCAACTGAGGTCTCCATCAGGTTTTTTAGGTATATTGTGGATGCTTTTTGATGATGTTGATTTCTGAAGAGCAGATTTGAAGAGAAGTGATATGCAATGGTACCATTCTAAGACAAGGCCAATTTCTGGCTTTCAGACATTCAAAACTAAGCCTCTGTGTGCAATCTTTTTTTCCATGTAGGGAATTCTTTGTAATTGATCCATTCTCCATTCGGTACAACATTCTTTTTAAATCTGGTGCCTGACAGTCTGTAAAGGAAGCGTAAAGAAGAGGTACTGTCTTTTCTCGGGATACAAAAAAAAACACTAATGTTGAAGACTTTACCCAGTTGATGTTCTCAGAGCCGAAATGCTGTCAGTCAAGATTAGACACAAGTTGCTGAATCTCTAGCTTGATGTATTGAGTGCTGGACACTGTGGTGTAATTAATAACAGCAGACAGCGGTTGGGTTTAATTTCTCTGGCCATGGTGGAGGACTTGCCAGGATTGTGTGGTTTGGAGGCTCTCTGGGGGCTTTCGCCTGCTGAACTGGAGAGGCTTTTGGCAGCAACAGTGGGTCCTGAACTGGTGGTGCTAATGACGGTCGAGTGAATTTGAAAGGGCTGATGTTCATCTGTGTGTGTTGTACTCTTCTCAGGTTAATCAGATGGCCTCTGCCAGCTGAAAAGGAACAAGCACTGAGCCCCACCAAACTGTCCATGAGCCATTGTTGAATACCAGCAGGTCATTCAGGTAAGATCTACATATCTTCCTATTAAATATGCTCATCTAGCTGGTAAAGTGTTTTGGTCCAATTGGTGGTTATTAGACAGCATTAAGCGACACACAATATTTCACTGAGGAGTTCATTTCAGACATGTGAATAAAACACCTCCAGTAGCACAAAGTTAGAAATGTCACAAACTTTGTGCATTTAACTTTTTGTGTGGTTTTTAAAAGTTGCCATATGTTCATTGTGGTATCAGATTTTGGACCGTGGTAATGGACTTCTCCTATGTGTCATGTGACAGGACGGTTCAGATGAGGGAGGGGGGAAGCTAGAAAAAGCCAATGCACTTCCGTTCCCAGGCCTCAGCTCCCAGTCCCTAAACAGCCCAAATGTTTCCATAGCCATCCCAAGACCCTGGGGGTGATATTTTGCTGATAGGCTGAACAATATCAGAGGGTCAGAAAGGTCAACATCAGCAGGAAGGCTGTGGGGGTGGGGATTTGCAAAGCAGGAAGAGTTGCAGGAAGCAGCAGGATTATAGGCTTCTGGGCCTTTTGAAACAAGGTAGCTATAAGCAGCTACTCAAGAACTGTGTATAATCCCCAGCTCATGTAGGCTTTATATAAACCCCACCTGTTTTGCACCCCTGGTACTACCATCCCATCTGAACAGTTCCTGCCATTTCTGCTCTGTCTACCCATTGTCTGGCTTCTGCTGGTCTGACCAGTGCTAAGTATGGAATTGTTCCCAAGGCCAAAAACACCACAGTCTGTCTGTCTGTCTGTCTGTCCATCCGTCTGTCTGTCTGGGGAGGGGACTTTGCAATGAGCAGTGGGTGTCACAGCTAGGCCATGATGCCTGAGGCAGCAGTGGAGCACGAACAGACATCTGTGGTGAGGAGATGAGCCACTGATGTGTTCCCTCGTTCCCCAAATTCAGCTCTTGTCCCTGTCCTGGCCCCTCCCTCTAGCAGATATTGACAAAACTACAGACCAGACTGGCCAGGGATCAGTGGCTCAGAATCCGTGTCCCCCTCTGTTGGCATTAATTCCGGTTGAGGGGGAGGAGCTTGTGTGAAATGCTTTCTGGCAAGTTTGGTAGTGTGACACGTTGGGAAATAAGTGTGTGCCCCACTGCCTTGACTTAATACCGCTAATGACGCCCGGCTGGCTGTCAGGCTGCTAAGGAGGCCCAGCTGGACTCTGTGAAACCTTATGACCAGCTTGCTCTGCTGCTCTTCTGGCTGGCTAGTTGCCCATAATTTACTTGTGTGTCGAGCCGTTGATGCCTGTTTGTCTTGCAGCCGTGAGAACTTGACCCCCGAGCGTGGGAGCCAGGATGGATGTGAAGACAAAGGAGATGCATCTCCTCAGCAACAGCATAGCTGCCTATGCTCACATTAAAGGTGAAGTCAGCAACACTGAATTAACTCCTTTTAATTTAATTGCTTGTCTTGTTTTCAAGAGGAGGTTCATACAACTTGGCCTTGTTTCAAATGTAGACTCATGACGATGTGATTAACTCAGAACTAGGGAGCTCAACCTTCCAGCCTATAGCCAACAAGATAAAGCCCTGCTTATTGATGATAAAGTCAAAATGATTTCATGTGGATGCAGTATGAGACTGTTGATATTGGTTTATTGTGGTTCCCAATGTCAAACTTTCATATTCAGACCAAAGATGTTAAGAATGTTCATTTTCTATTTTCTACATGGCTCTACAGACCTTAAAGGGGAACCAGTCAATTCAATTTAGATTCAGAAGTATGGCCGTTTAAATTAGTCACTGTTTTGATCCCAGACCTGTAATTACCTTAATTAGCAGCTGTGTTCAGAAACGGGTAATTATGGGTTGTGTGTAAACCAAACCGGTTATTCTCTGGGACCAAGGTTTGGTCACCATCGCTTTGCAGTAATGGGTGTATTTATATATTCCTCAACCCATAATGAGTTTACACTGTAGAAGCTAAATTCCAAACATGCTGATTTTGTTGGACTAATTGGTTGTTTCATTTGTCTCTGTTTAGCCAATCCAGAAAGCTTTGGCCTATATTTTGTGATTGGGGTGTGTTTCGGCCTTGTTTTGACCCTCTGCCTCCTGGTGATTCGTATCTCCTGCAAATCCCGTATCAAGATGGGGCCTCCTCTTTCTGAGAAAAAAAGCCTTAAAGATTTCAGTGAAGATGATGACGATGAAAGTGAGGAAGAGGACGAAGAAGAGGTGGATCACCTCAACATGCACACTCCTGTTGCCATCACTGCCACCACCCCCACCACCACTACCACTACCACCGATCTCCCAGCGGCCAACCACAGCCAGCCAGATGGCGCACTCAGCGTCAATGTCTTCACATCGGCCGAGGAACTGGAACGAGCTCAGAGGCTGGAGGAGCGAGAGCGAATCATCCGTGAGATTTGGAGGAATGGCCAGCCCGATATCCTGGGTACGGGCACGGGCACCATTGGCCGGGTACACTACTACTGAACCGCCTCCATGGCTTTGGCACTACGGAAGATCTGTGTTCATGGTAACCTAAATAGACCTTCATGGAAAACCTTTCCACAACAGGTCACCTACATGCAGGTGAGGTGTTGGTCAGATGGTGCTAGTCAAACACTTTTTATTCCACGACAGACACTGGAACATTTTCTGACCCGGATTCACACTTTGAGACTGTGATGCTGCTGGGCTTCCAAACGTCTTCAAGGCCCAACACAGAGGTGTATCTCGATAGATCCACAACCAAACCTTCAACAAAATTGACTAAAAACCATAGAGTACTGTAGAAATTACTTGATGATAGTCTTCAGCCACCATTGTCTTAAAAATCGAGGGTTGCTTTCAGCCCAGACAGACAGGACTGTCACTGACCTAGGGGTGACATCTTATCTTTTTACTAGCACAGATATTGATACTTGTTTTCCTTTTAATGACCGGCTGTCAGATAGGATTAAATTTAATGTTGAATTGTTTTAACATTAAGTTCTTTAGTGGAAATCGTGTTAAACTGGTCAAGGAACATGGCATATATCTGTAGTGTGTTTGTGGATCTCTTCCTTAATGTCCATCAGTTTCTTTCATTGATTCTTGAGGTAAAGCAAGGTTATAAATTGTCAGATGTGAAAACCTTAGCTTCAGTTGTACATCCAGATATGGTAGGATATGATCATTTGAATTCGTCAAATATCACAGCAGGTCAAAACTGTAGAAGAAAGCTGTTCATTTTTCTGTTTTCAGCTAAACACAAACTTGCCTCTTAACAAGTGTCTGAATCTACCGTCCCACATTTCTCAGAAAACTGGCATGCAGATAAATGATTCATACATCTTTTATAACTGTTTATGTTACTGTAACTCTTCTGGAGTACCAGACTGGATCCCAAAGACACAACGATCCTTCTAAACTCACATTCCACACCCTCGTTGTCTGTCTGATGTTTTCTCCAAGACAGTGACAACCCACAATGCCTTTGGGCACTGCTGAAATGGATTAACTTTATTTTGGAGCATTTGTGGAAGAGAAAACATCATCCAAGCCAGGGACTATAAATGTACATTCTTTTGGCCTCTTCACCTAAATGTAAAAGAATGGTCGTCAGCATGGTGCCACATCCTTCCAGGGTAACAAAAGGTTATTTTTGCAACACATAATTACCAGACAAGCCTTAGGTTGGTAGTTTGAAAAGCAGTTTCTGTAATGTTAGTTCATAAATGCTTAATCTGTTCTCTGAGAAAATACTCAAAGCACAATTTGTGATATCTTTTAACATTCCTGAGACGACAATAGAGATTTTCATTTTATTTTCCACTAAAAACTTCAGGAAGTCTTCACTATGATAAGTACATTCCATCTTGATGTGACTCAGAGTTACGGTCTGTAATCGTAGATGACGTTCTGTGATGACCAAGCTGCAGAATTCAAGTTGCTTTCAAGGGAGTAAGACAGCAGGTTAAACTGACAGAAATGTCACCATGGTAAAACTCTCCCATGCTGCTAGATCTGGTATTAATCTGTCGAATCCACAGCGATGTATACAACTGAACGTTTTAATGCAAAAACCTAGTTCACAAAACAAAACCCAATCTCAAGCCAAGAAGAAATTAAAACAATATATAATTTTGATCCTAAAATGGCAAAAAAAATTGAATGGGACAAGCAGCTAGAAAGTCCGAAGCGAGTCTATGAGATGAAGTCGAATTTCAGAACTCAAGGAGTGACTGTGTTCAGGATTTTCAAGCCTGTTTCCTGTCAAATGACTATAGGACTATTGTAATCAAATTCTATTCTGCTTACAAATAATATGTATTATTGATATCATTCTGTAAAGATGATTGGATCATTCAATCTGCAATATCGAACAAGGGCTTGGTAAGAAGTGTAGATTTTTCATCACTTCATAAAAGCCGTGTTTGATGCTCATCTCACTCGACAACATCCCTGACGAGCTGAAAGTGAGTACAGGGTTCCAATCTCAGAAAATGGCATGATATTTCATGAAGGACCTTGTGAGCCTTTCACTTCAAATCTGGAATTTTTCATGAAACTGGGAATCCTAACGTAGAAAAATTGATTTTGGACACTTCTGTTGGACTTACAATTGAAATGAAAAGGTCAAGTGCCAAAGGTTATTTATGTGTACGTGTGTCACGAAATGCACAATTTAATGTTGAGAAATGTAAATACATAACTTTACTAGGATACGTAAGCTCAGTTATTCAGATGTTTTTTATATAAATCATAAATAAAAGCATATGGTAATTGTACTTGCAACTGTCTTAAATCCTAAGCCCTGTATGAAATTCCAAAAAACAGCATCTCTGGTGTTATAGAAAAGGGCATTTTAAAAGTTCTGAATCATGTAGAGAAGCTGACCAGGATGATGGATGGATGGATGGATGGATGGATGGAATGAGCATAGGAGCTTTGTGTGACAGCATGGGACAATATGACTGCCATCACTTTGTGTGGAGAAGACCTGTAATGGTTTCTCAGAATCAGCCCAGAGGCTGAATAGTGTCATGTAACCCGACCCTTCCGGAACACTCCCACTGACTCCTGTTGCCGGTGCTTTAGCGCTAAAGCCATGACATAACATTACTTTCTGGTGACTCTCTGTGAGACACATCTAACATGCTGCGATTGATGCTGGCTCCCCCAACAGTCTAATGGTCTAACCAGTTCATTGTTTTCAGAATGTTAATTTTCCATTATGTCAGAGTTCTGTTTGCCTGCCTCTCTCTGTAAAGCTCCTTTTTCCTCAGGACAGACCCTGCTTGTGCATCCCTTCTCAGACCAAGGCGTCCCCATTGGTCTAAATTTAGCAGATTTCCACTTTTTCCTGGTGAACGATGACCTTTGCCCCATGGCTTCCTTTATTTCAGACTCCCTTCCTTCCTTCCTGGCAGTTTTGGCTGTCCACACACCCTGCCATTTGCTGTACAGTGATGCCACTGTGGTCCTCTCACAACGGGTTTGTGCGTGGTGCTTGAAAGGGTTACTTTATTCTCTGGCCAGTCTGCTGTACGGGTATGGATATGGATGGGGGGTGGGGGTGAAAGGACAGCAGTAAGGGATCCAGAAGGGGAAGGCTTGACAGTTCACTGCTCTCTTTTGTGAGCTGTCGAGTTCGCTGGCTGGCCACAGCCTCGCACTGTGTCTGCAAAATATCCTGTCAACCTTCATGTCACCACAAAGTCGGAAGGCTTCCTGAACAGACGAGTCACACGATACCTCAGAAAATTTCAGCGTGTGTACTCATAGAAATATGGAGTGAAAAAAATCAAATTCTTGGGCCCTCTTGTGTGGATTTATGTACTTTTACTTTGTTAAGCCCCCCACCCCGCTCTCCAACTAAAGAAACGTGTATTTGTTAATGTCCGCTCTCCTCAGCCAAATGCAGTTTTTAAAAATAGTCTGTTCCCATAATGTTTTCAGAAGCCCTGCAGCTGTAATAGGGCCCAGATGTTCTTCAGAATGCTCGGTCTCCCACCCCCAGACACATACACATACAACAGGCTTTGCAGGCGATGCCAAGTCTGTGTCCTAGGTACACCCGTCATGTAGTTTCCAAACCCAGACCTGGTAGCTCTAACTCAAGGTACTTTAGTGACTGGGAAATTTCAGAGAGCACCCCCTCCAAAAAAAAACAGAAAAACTAATTAAACGTGGCTCCTCCATAACGTGGCTAACTTGCTTTTCCAACGGAGGGTGTAAGGATACGCCTCTCATGCTTTCATATTGAAATTTACTTCTACCTTATCTCCAGCTACTACAGTTCAATGCATTTTAAATATTGGTTACATGCTGTTAACAATGTCTTTTTTCTCCCAAACAGTTCATAATGTTGTTTCATGCTAAATCCAGTTTCAGTGTGGGCATGTTAGTTTTGGCCCTCATATGTTTTCTGTAGCTTGAGTTTTCTCTGTTCATATAATTAATTCCACCTGAAGGCAGGATGTATGACTTCCTTCCTGAACTGGCCAGCAACTGAGGTTGAGACGGTAGTCCAACACCATCTCGCTCGATCGGTCCCTGCACAGGCATCTCCTCCAGCTAACTGTTTTCCTGCCTCACCCATCAAAGTGTCTCCTCTCACCCCCTTCCACCCCCAGGAACACCAGTTCCACTAAATGGTTTCTGCTGACCACCAACAATGTCCTCAGGACAGATGAAATAAGCAAACAGGTCAGAGACAAGCCCTGGGAAAAGCCCTTCAGAAAAAAAGCCAAAGCTGTCTGAAAATGCCTAATTAAATAGGATGTGCATTTGTAGTTTGGTCTTGACACCTGCATTACATAGATCCGTAGAATGTTGTTCAAAGAAGGCCGGATGTCGTGTAGCTGGGTGGTGCACTCTTGCTTTATACCTCAAGGGCTGGTGGTTTGAAGTCCAAAGACATGCAGTAAGGTGAACTGGTGTGTCTAAATTTTCAACAGCCAGGGACTGTTTGTGTGTACGCATGCCCTGTAAAGAACTGGCTTCCTGTCCAGGGTGGACCCCATGCCTTGTGTCCTATTCTTCCTGGGATAAGCTCCAGGCCCAAAGAAAACCTGTCCAGACAAACAACTAGAAGGAGCATAGATTTAGAGGTAGGAAGTAACAAGCATGTAGGTGTGAACAGCTAAACACCACCCCCAAATGGACAGATGATCAACTGCAGGCCCCAGTTCCCATTCTTGTATAACGCACATCTGAATTCCCTTTGGGGTTACTTGTATTAATTCAGTGCTCTGTCAGAGTACTCCCTCATATTCACACTCTACCTCAGCCCCGTTAACCCCAAAATATGGTGGAGCATGTGACTGTCCTCACCATTCAGTGCTAAAGCTAATACTTAATGTTCCTGAACATGAATAGGGCTACTCACATTAAAGTGTGATTTTTTTTAACTGAACATCAGAGAAGCTGCAGCTCAATGTCCTATTTCCAATCAAATGTTAACATTGATCTCATGAATATAGAGATTTCTGATGTAAATAAAAGCATTGACACAAAAAAAGCTGTTTATTAAAGTGCTATATAGTTGAGAAAAAGCAATTTAGACACCTTAGGGATGAAAGAAACAGTTTCTATCCTCACCAATTCAAAGTGAAAGGGACAGTTTTATTGAGTGACGCTACTGTATGATGTTGAGAGGTCATTTATAGTCATCTGTTCAGTAGAATGCTGTTCAGTCATTTATGATTTAGCTTGTAATGCCGGGGTCTGACTTCCTGAAACCTTTTAGCATTTCAATCCATAACGGAAGCCCTACCACATGCCAGAAATCTCATTCCTGTTTCTTCATCTGGCGATAGCGTTCAATATGATACAGCACTAAAATCCTGGGCTTAAAAGTCAATGGCTGGACTCTGATCAGCTCGAGCACGGGGAGACATTCCTCAGCCGATTGGCGGTGACCCCTGAACTCTGGTTACGTTAGAAAAGCTGTCATTAAGATAGGGTCAAAGAGGGCCTAGTGATCTGGTCTAAATCAGTGACTAACAGGACCCATAAACTCTGCCATCCTATGTTCTATGCCTTCTCTCTCCAGGTATCAAATCTTAACCACTTCAGTCAAAATAGAAACCTGAATGTTACTAGTTAGTAGTCTTGGTACCCAAAAAACTGTCATAAGTGACTCACTGTAAAGTGGCCAGGCAATGAAATTGTAATATTTTCTTCAGACAAATCAAAAATTCCCTTTAATAAAAGGGGATAAATATGAAGGACTGCACAATCCTTAATGAAGCAATGTCATTTCCCTTTAAATTTCCCTTAAAACCTGTAAACTACCTCAGTGAAGCACCCAGAAAAACCTTAAAAGGAAAGAAATGCTGAATTCATTGCCAGGGTTGATGGTTTAGGACCGTGTGTGTGTAGTATGCACTCTTACTCCAGGCTCTCAGCTGAAAAGACGTTTTGGTTGCCATGTGTATGCGTACTTGTGTATGCATGTATGCTACATGGACAAAAGTATTGGGACACCAATTAACGGGGGGGGGGGGGGGTTCACACACTTTTGTACTTGGGTAATTAAGCCATACTCATTGCTGAGGCAGGTGTATAATTAAACACACAGCCATGCAATCTCTTGCAACAA
>JAACJT020000110.1:18081984-18108120 GCA_009936485.2 Gymnarchus niloticus | reverse complement strand
ACATTTAGTGTATGTGCAAGGTACATTGACAGTTCCTCATCATGAAATGCTTTGGATGTCATGTGTGTTATTTCACATTATGGAAAGAGGAAATAAATGGAGAAATGAGGCTCACATTGTCCCTACAGGAAACCCATAGGTTGGTCCACATGACTCACTCTATTCTGAATTTCTCACTTTAAATGCAAACTATAATCAGTTTTAAAAATTAATTTATGGCTTTTGTAAACACAGTGAAGATTGCTTGAAATACACTATAAAGGTATGGAAAATAACCCCCCCATTGATCGGTGACCCCGTGTATACTGTATATCAGGGTGGTTCAGTAACAATTTCGCAAAGAATATTATGAATATAAAATTCAGTTAAACTACAGCTCAGGATGGTCTTAAGTTACGAAAAAAGGTTTAGTAAATTAACAGTTGCTAGACATGGCAACCATCATTTTCCCTGAGCAGGCAGCAGGATTAATCTGTTGGACTGTTAAGCCGGTGCAGGATGTTGCTGGATGAAGGCACTGGGTTCCGTAACAAGATGCTGGATTCAGTGATGGTTGAATGTTTTCTTCAAAAGCTGTATCTCCCCCTGCCAGAGAAAAGAGTTGCTAGGTAAACCAGTGAAACTGACCAGCAAGCTGTCTGACCGTGTTTTCAATTATTTCGGCTAGGTGTGAAGATGAGACCCAGTTTACCTGCAAAGCACACCGTTTGCTCCTCTCTTCCTTCAGCTCTGCTTTCAGGTCCTCAATGTCTCTCCTGATGACGGAAGATGGTGACAGTTAATATCCCTGCCTTGGAGCACATCATCAGTTTATTTTAATTAAGGCCAGATAAAGGTTTGGTTAGTAACTATTAAGCTACATTACAAGCTGGTTTCCACTGGTTGTACATTTGGCAACACGCACATTTTGTTGACTATTTTGAGTCGCAATACTGATCAAAAAGAAGTTAAAGCCTCACTTTAACTCTTCATTGTTGCACGAGAGCCACCCACAGGTCATCAGTGGAATGACAATGATCTGAAAACATCTGTAGCATAGCTGAAAGACGACTCACTCATGCTGGGTCTTGAGCAGGTCCAGGGCCATCTTCAGATCCCGGACAGCGGCCCTCACTTCATCCAGGGTGCAGCTCTCCTCCTGAGCTGACAGCAGCTGGGTCTCCTATACATTTTAATTGGTGAGGCCACTAGCCATGCTGCAGTTATTAATGAGCGTTACCGTTGTCATATTTGTACGACTTTGATTCTTTTGAGCACTACTGCTATTATTTACCATCAAACCACCAGAATATAACTTTTGGTTAAATGATGCCTGGTGCCTTCTTTTTGCCAGTTCCATCCTACCTTAGCCAGCCCAGGTAATTTTTTTGGGGTCACATCAAATTCTCCACCCTTCAACTCTGGGGTCCCAGTAGGCTGCGGGTGAATAAGAGGTAGTTGAATGTTCAGCTGGTGAACCCACCCCACAGGAGGTTAAGCTGCTGGATCACACAGTGGGTGGTCCTATTAAATTTTCCGGAGGCCTAGGATGAGACTGAGGACCGGTGACCCTACAAACAGAAGGCTTTGAGCAGGCGAGCTTACACTGGTTGGGGAATGGAGTGTGGTTGGTGGTCTCCTCTGGGGGGGTTTTGCCCTGTTGGCTGTGGGGTGGCTCAGTTTGGCAGAGGACACATCCACCAAATGAAACTGATCCGCATCTGGAAGAAAAATGCCACCTCGTTTCTCGTCGTCCCATGAGGTCCCTATGCCAGATTACCACCACCACCACCACGCCTACCTATCAGATATCAGGTGACACCAGTGGCACAGTAGGTATTACAGTGACCTCAAAATAGAATAAGCCCCATGACTCTGGAAGTGTTAAAGTTACCATCTCTAGAATTAAAGAAAAATTTACATTTAAATATCTGACTTGCTATCAACCACAAGACTGGCCAAACCTTTCTCTTTACTCTTGTCCTCTGTTGGTTTTGATAACAAGGAAGAATGATCGCCATCGGTCCTGTTGGGGGGGGGGAAAGCCCGTTAGTTTTCACCTACAACGGTTTCCATTTCCAGGGCACTAATGCCGTCCTTAATCATGTTAGCATGCTGGCTCACCGCCACCCAACTGGCACATTCCGAGAAACGACATCCTGTTTGCAACCACAGGTGCACTGCAGTTAGCGGTTCGCTGGATGATCATCGAAGCAGTGTGATACGCAGCAGAGCCTCGCATTCTCAGCACACAGCGAGAAAAACACACTTCTCTCGATCATGGCGAGGGCACGGAGATGTTTAGCTCATCTGGTCCTCGCCCCCAAGCCAAAGCTAAGATGAAACTGTCACTCAGAAGGTCTAACTCAGATCGTTTTGACAAGCAACGAAAGCCAAAGACGCCAGTCATGTTGAGACCGTTCATGAACATCTCCTTAAAAGGACACGGACATCTCCCGGGCCGTAGTGGAGGTCTAAACATATGCCTTCAGGAAACAGCAAAAAGGCCCATAACTCCCATCTGCTGGGGGGGCCCTAAGAGGCAGCTTTTTCCTTCCCTGCCACTCAGTTCCTGGAACTACCAGATAAGGCGTTTGCTCAAATAAACAAAAACAGGGGTCAGTTAACCTTCCAGCAGCTTAGTTCCAAGTCAATTTGACTTGGATGAAAGAGGATGCATATTAAATAAACAATCAAATAAGACAATTCATAATCTATAAAAGCACATGCATTTAAAAACAGCCAAAATCAAGATTCTGCTTAGCTACACTGTACATGACTAAAGCCAGCCACCTTCAGTCCTTTCCCCTAGGAGACCCCTCTACTGAAGACCACGACCTGTGTTAGGGATTCACCTTCATGTCCATCCACTCGTCCACACTGCAGCATCACCCAGAAACATGGATAAGTAAGAGGGACCTACTTGACAGGTGTAGGCCTGCTGGGTTTGTCCTTAACTGGAGGTGGGGGGGCCTTCTTCAAATTGAATGATCTTAGCTTGGAGGGACCTTCAGGCTTGTCTTTTGTAAAAATAAAAAAAGGGGGGAGGGGCAGGGTGAATGGATGACTGCTTTGATGGATAACAACATCCTTTGAGCATGAGCTACACACACGTGTTACATTCAGTCGCAGGACTGCAGGGTTACTTTAAACCCTGTTAAAGATTCATGTTAAACAGAATAGCGACTAAAATTTCAGGTTCTGATGTTTTGAAAAATCACACTTCCGTAGATTTGATTGCACATTTTGTTACCGCTTGATATATAAAGTTTCCTACTGAGGGTTCGTGTTGTTCTCAGATGAGAAGCCAAATTAGTTTTTAGAAACCACATCTGCTTCGTAAGAAGTAACATTAACATTTTTGAAAGATTTGCAGCTTTAGCTGTGAAACAAAATGGAATAAAATTAACATAAAGTAAACTATTTTCATTATGCAATTTGGGCCTTCAGCCAGCATGGCAGGTTTAGCCATCAGCTACTCTGATGCGCTCCATCAGCACCACGGTCACACATCTGTTCTTCCCCAGCAGCCTCTGAGATGAGCTAGCCTTACCTTTGCCCTCACTGCCGGCTGTGTGGTCTGTGTTGTCTTTCTGAACCATCTTCTCCATCGGGGAGACCTCCGTCTCACCTGTAACATCAAATAGAGGGGAGGAGCGTCACACTCGGCTGCCAGCTGGCCGATTTATACTTTGGTCTCTCCTGAACATCTGACGGCACACGCTGGCAGAGTTGTGGCGTCTCTGGGATAGCGACACTTCTCCCCACCCAGTTAGTCACTTAGTTGTCACTCTAACCCAGACAGACACAGCGTGGAACATGAACACCGCTCCTATTTTTATTTCCCTCCTAGTATCAAGAATCGAGCCCGCGATTTTCCAAGCGAGACATCCGATGCCTTAACATGCACGTTATCAGGGGACCCCTGGCCAGAGCTGGCAGCAAGATGGAGAAGCTCGCCCTTGAACAGGTGTATGCAGCGGAGCACCACGGCCCGTGTCGTTCACACTCACTGACGCAGCAGAGAAACGGCGGTCGTTCAATCAGAGCAGTTTGCCGAGAGGCTCCAAAAATCAGCAGGTGGACTTTGCACCAACATGATTCCATATACAACCCACAGATGAATCAACTCCGTGCCCCTGAAGCCACTGAGTTTGGCAAGGTCCTCAGGCACCTCAAACACTTCGCCCTAAAAAACATCAGTCAGTACAACCTACCTCAGCAGCACCCCTAGTCCACGCGAAGATGCACTCCCCTACTCAGCAAAGGTCTGGACCTGCCCCTAATCCGAGTCCAGCAACCCACAGATCCACCAGCCCGTCTGCCTGCAGCGCCCGCTCACGTGAGCCCGCTGTGGTTTCTGACTTCCTGTGACAACAATGGATGCACACAAGTCTGTCTGAAAACACGTGTTGGCCATGTAGAAGCTCACACATTCAGAATACGTCTCCTCGCCCCCAGTTACTCCCATGTGCAGAGACCCTCCCCACTCAGGATTGCTGGACAAATAATATCAGAGACCCCCCACTTGCCGATGATTTCAAGCCCTGAGCACAAAGAAAATCACTTTCAAAAAGCCGAACAGAACCTTGAATCCCTAGACTACAAAGGCTCTGATCGGCATCAACGTTTCCCCATACGCAGACCTGATCCAGGCGCTCCGATCCACAGCGCGAGCTAATGGCTGTGTTCCTTCTTGGATCTCTCAGTGCTCCCTCACAATGGCCGCAGTACCTCGCAAAGCTGGCATTCCCTCAAATGAGGAACTGAGAGGAGGAAGTCTTCAGGGATAAGCCAACCAAAATCTCCACACCAGAACGACCGTGTAAAAACCTCGGCAAGTTTCGCCTGTTCAGCCTTTCTCCAGTCCTGGTCCCTCCTGCTCTCCCTTAACAAATCACCTCTCACAGATAAAATTGCCTTTTTGCCATCAGCTTCTCAACCCATGAACTTTGAAAACAAAACAGAAACCCACCAAAGTTTTTCCACCTTTGACTCTCAGCCGCTTTTACCTGCAGTGATGTACAGTTTTAACTGACACAACTGGTTACTGGCTGTTGATGCTCCTGGGGGATCTGCCTGTGCCACCCAACACCTGCAGGGTGAGTCGTCCATGTCCCTGCCCGTCACTCCAAATCACACTCTTTTCCACTGCTTCTGCATCTCAGTGGAATGAGAATTTTTTTTTCTGATTTACCAATTAGGTACTTGTCCAGTCCTACATTTTGCTCCTCCCACATGGCACCTAAATATGTAATCAGTACCAGTCAAAGCAAAAATATGTAAATCTCTGACAGGGGAAAAAAAAAAAGCTAAAAAAAAAAAAAATTTAGGTGACCGTTCCCTGAGAGTTTCTGATTTGCCACAGCTGTCTTTTTTATTACTGCTTCACTGTTTTGCCTCAAAGTATTGAAATCAACCACAGTAACCCTTAGGAGTGCAGCCTCCCCCGTAAAACTGCACAGGGTACATTCAGCATAAATAGCAGTTCTACTGAAGGCACAGTTGGAATGGAGAGGCACAAGACTGGCTTTCACATGCACTGAAAATGTTTTGTTTCTCCACACAGTAGACAGGCCCAGCGGAGAGTTTCCTTACCGGGCGGGTGGTTTGTCTCAGGTTGTGATGGGGTCTGACTCACGGCACCTGGCTGAAGAACAAGAGAAAAAAAGAAAAGAGAGAATGCAGTTCAGATGGGTCTCTCACTGCTGGCAGCCCGGCAAACACCTTACATCTGAACAGAAAGGGGCCAATTGGCATCATCCTCAAATCCTCAAACAAACTTCAAACGAGTCTGACTGGCAGGCAAGACTGATCACCAAGCAACACAGAAGAGAAGAGTCAATAAAAATGTTTATATAATAAAAGACTAATTCAGTCTAAACTGAAGGTTTAATTCTGGTCTGAAATAGTGATCACAGTATCAAACTTAGGAACCTCCCACAAGGGCAGTCAGAGATCATGTGACTCACCAGGATGGAGATAGTGGGAAGCACCATCACAAAGTTGTCTGGGAAGAATCCCCTGCGTCCATTCAACTCTCCTTCCCACCAGCCTTCGTCCTCGGACTCCTGCGGGGGAAGGGCACAGACGCAGTGGTCATGGCCAGATGAAAGCAGCCGCATCACCCTTCTTCACCAACCCAGGAAGACCTCCTTCGAGACAGCACTGTCTTCAGTCGCAGTGGAGACACAAATCTCTCTCATTCCTCATTTACATGAGTCTCGAGGCCTGCATCACGTCATGAACATCTCACCTGATCTGCTGAGAGATTCCTAGCACATACTGCAGTCTGTTCTGGCTGGACTGGAAAGACAGGCTTCCGAATGCACTAAGAGATGTCTTATCGGAAAGTTGGCCTATTTACACAATACTGCCTGTTGCCTCCGGTAACCAAAATATTCTCATTTCCTGCGCGGATTATATCTGTCCCCGCTGTGGCTACTGTCACCCCTCAGGGTTCGCATATGTAGAGGTCAGGCAGGGAGACCATTACCTTGGAGATGACCATCACGACGTCACCCTTCTTCAAATCCAGCTCGTCACTAAGAACTGCTTTGTAGTCAAACATGACTTGGCAGCATTCCTTCACTGTAAACGAGAAAGAGAATGACTCGATCACACCATCCCATAATACACATCCATGTTTCAGTCTGTCGTCTGACAGTATTCGTACTGCCTGCTTGGACAGCAAGATGGATTCACAGCAGTATTCAGGTCTGCAGGCTAGACCCTATGTCCAGAAGGTTACCGGTTCGAAACCCACAAGCAGCAGAATGAACACATAACCAATACACCCTAAAGGAAAGCCTTCAACCACAAAAAACTGGTTCAGGGGTCCCAGATAAATAGCCAAACTTGCACTCATACCTGTGTACGTTGTGAGTATGTGTGTATTTCACAGACAGCTGAATTTATGAAAATTATAGAACACCAATGTACCTGTACACCTCATACTGGTATAATAGCCAGTAAAGTATCATTATCCATTATCTTGACCTTTCACTTTTCACGCCCTTTGAAGAATCAGGCTAAGGCTGAGGGTTAGAAAACCTCAGGGTTAGAAAAGAGTCATCCCTCCCTACATTGTGAGTTTGTGTTCTCTGCCTGTGGCAAGGGGGGATTTGGCACCATACCACTACTGGTAACAGAATGTGTCCCAGGACAGAACAAGGTAACCATCTTAAGCACACGCAGAGCCCTGAGCCAGTGGGAGAGCAAGAGGGTGTAGTCAGTGGCTGTGTTTTGCACGTTTCAGACAAAACACCAGTCAACCGAGTGTTCCACACAAAAGTGCCTAATTACATAGATGATCCTCTTTAATAAAGCAATCTCTACACGCAACTTTCAATCAAGTATTAGAAAAATATATTTCATAAGATAGATACATACACACACACACACACACACACACCGTAAGCTATTGTAGTGACACTGGTGTGACTTGAAGTCTAATCTCCATTGCTCTCATAATTCCTTTGTAGAAGAATGCAAAGCATGGATGATTGGAATCAAAGTGTAGCCAGCGTAGTATGCTGTGATATCAAGGGATATGGTTTATAAGCAGCTTAACATTTAACATGAGATGCTAAGACTTTAGCCCCATGGTAAACTGTGGCTCAGGGGCCTGGGTCACTCACCACTGTTGGTCTTTTTCCGCACGCTTGCCATCTTCTGCGGCCCCTTCACCTGAAACACATTAAGGAGGTTTAGCCCCGCCGCCCCCCACCCCAGGGGAATCCAAAAGACCAACGAGAACAACACTAACCTCTTTGGTGAATAAGGCATCGGACAGCTTTGGCCGAACTTTACCTTCGATAGCCTTGGAATCTTCTTAAAAACAAAACGTTTTATTATAAACACACACACAGAGCATTAGAAACTGCAGGAGTAGGACAACATTTGTCTGCGCTCAGAAACAATCAGCAAGCTCAGGTAGATATTGTTACATCAAGTTTAAAACGTTTCTCCAAACCAAAGCCTGATTCTGCTGATCGAAAGATCTGATTGGCTGCAGACAAATTATACTACTGATCTAAGTGTTATCTGAATGCCAGACCCAGAGACCAGCAGACACTGGTAGCATTTCGGTGAATACAAACTGGTACACTTAGCGATTGTCTACTGACAGGAATGAGGAAGGAGAAGAGACTGCATTTATGGTCAGAGTCTTGAAACCATGTGAGACCTGAGTTGGAACGTCATCGTAGATATCATGATCTGTTCCATACTAGAAATTAAGGACAGTGTAACACAGCTGAATGTTTTTGTCCTGTCTCACCTTTTCCTGTGACAAAAATCTCTTTAACAAAATTTGATGGAAAGGCCCCAAATTTGCCATTTTTCTTGCCCAGCCACCAACCATCTTCAATCTGTTAAGACGATGAAAGGGAGAGGCAGATTAGTCTGAAAGGCAGAAGGCAAATTTAAAGAAAATAAACTACTGGCAAAGTTGTGCACTTGCACACACACACACACACACACACACTTTCAAATTCTTAATTTTTTAGTGGGCACAATTTTTTTTTCTTTTTTATATTTTTCTTGACTGTCAACATTGCTCTCATCATGCACAAAACAGATGCAAACTACGTTAGGCAGGCCACTGTGTTCCTCGGGGGAACATCTCAAATATGATCTACGTTGCACACTACAGCTAGAGACGTCATATTTGATCCTTAACTGAAAATGTCTGTTTGGCCAGTGGATTTGGTGACAGAACCACAAGCCATGCAATATTTAAAAACGGCATGATGCCAGTTAATAATCGGTGCCACCTGGACCACTTGTGAAAGGAGGAGGAGAAATCAGAGATGTACTTAGTGCCAGTGGGTAGAGAAACGCATGTAATCAACACGGCCTGTACCTGACTGTCTGAGTGACCCAGCACTCCTCTGAAGTAACACGAGTGAGCCCAGTCAGACGGAAAACCGCTGCACACAGACAAAGATTTAAGCCGTTTGAGTAACCATTACTACCAAAGCCCTGGAAAAGTGCCCCCTTACCTCTCTGAGGATCTCTATGTTTTCACCTACAGTAAGTTCCAGTTCATCTTCGTTCATGGGGGTGTATGGGAAGATGACTTCACATCTCCTGGTGTGAACCTTCACTGTTTTCGCTGGTCAGAGTTACACATATTACACATGCAACATATGTCAACATCACACTATTTGAGGGTGGGGGGGGGTCTCCAGCCCAAAGTGCACAGTCTCCCTATTACTGGGGATTTAACATCATATTTTCAGCCCAGCATGTGCTTTGAACAAATGGCCAGTTTCGGTATTAAACATTCTGCATTCCCATAAATACCTACACATAAACATGCAATGAATCATGGCATGGAGCCCAGCTGGAAGGCCAATTCCAGAACCAACAATAACTCCAGTAATGCACAGCATGACTCAAACCAGACTTACTTCCTCAAAAGATGCACAACCCAACAAAAACGGCAATTCACACTCAAAGAGGATATTTACTTGCTTCATTGACAGTTGGTACTGTTTTGCTTTTGACCTTTGGAGCTGATTCAGAGGGTTGTCAAGATAAGATTAACAGAAAAACTATACAAGCATTTATTTCCCATGAACCTGCACTAACAACACATTGACGTGATGAAACAGTAAGAGCGAGACTCACGTTTTCTGATACTCCGCGGTTCCCTATGGTCACCACCTCTTAGAGACACGGGGACTTCCTGTGTGGAAAGGGGACCTCATCTTGTCACCAGTAGCATGTGTGTGACAAGTGCTACTTCAAGACCTCAGGCCCCCGGGGACACAAAACCAGACACTAACCTTAACAAAGTTGGCCGGGAAGATGCCTTGCCTTCCCCTCACTTCCCCATGCAACCAACCATCCTCAGCTGTCTTGGTGACATTTTTCACCAGGTCCCCCGCGTGCACTGTCATTTCATCTGCCTCGGTGGCCTCAAAGTCTAACAGGACCAAGACCTCTAAAGCATGGGAGAGACGGTGTGAAGATGTTTGCAAATGTCCCAGAGCACCATGAGACTCATATATTCATTAAAAAAAAAAAAAGAGTCATTCAACAAAACAGCTAGATTTAGGCCTAGCTATAACACATGCAATAGAAATGTAGGCTATACTTGCATGTTGAGATGTTTCAGTTATTCAGATTACTTATTTTTCCATCTCAGAGGGACTTTCCTGTGAATTTTACCTGCAGCAATATATCATACCTGGTTACCATCACACTACCAACCATACTTAGTTTTGGTACAGCTTCTCACTGTAGCTGATTTCACACATCAGTTCTCTACCAGCTGAGACAAGTAAAATTCCTCAAATAACTGCTTCAACATGTACTTCCCAGAACGTCAGTGACTTTTCATGTTCCTATAGGCCGCGGGTGTCTGTGGATGTGGGATGTGCTGGAATACAACAGTCAGCAAGGAGACCCTGTTTTTTCCACCATTCCAGCCTTACAATGAGGTCTCCAGAGACACTGCTGAAGCGGATTCAAAAATAATATTCCAATGCAGGAAAAAAAATCTCCAGTACAGTTTTAACAATTAGAAATTCTACATAAGTATGGTAGCTTGATAAGATCAACCCTAAGACAAAGTTGTGAAACAGCATGTAAGCATCTCCACTGCAGGACCACTTGAAAGGACACAAAGCGGCACTTTCTTCTCTTTCTATTCACGGACCACGTAATACTTAAGTTGTTTAATTATGTTGGGGGTTGGAACTTGCTCAGGTCTGTGGAGAAGCTCATTGTTCTGGTAATAAAGCAGAAAGTCCAGCTGTGGATGGCTGCGCTCAAAAGCACCGGTATGTACACCATCAGAGATTGGCACAAGACCTCAAGACTGCCAGCATGGCGTCTATTTACAAACTATCTAAACATACTATGGCACATCTGTGGTCTCCTAAGAAAATTCATTTAATGTTCAAGAATAAGGAATGCTGTAATCACACTGTGGAACCATCTACCAAGGTTTGAAAGTGCATTTTATTTTAGCCCAGCAAACAATGTAATGTTGCACAGCCCAAACTCTTTTAAGGTACGCTTCTGAAACGTGTATTCACACCTAGGCCCTGCAGCAAGATTCTGGGAGCTGGTCCGTTCTGGCGTTCTCGGCGATTGAAAACTCATTGGGTCCATGCTTGGTCGAATAGCATGATATTCTACCATCTTTCTTTACAGAGGTGGAAGCTATTGGCTACGTTAAGCACCTCGGTCCAACGTGCAGCAGTGAATCACTTGGCTCGAACGCGTATAGAAGCAAGCGGGCAAGAGATACAGACGTTGCCTTCCACATGCTTTTCTATACGTAAAAAAAAAAAAAAAAAAACGACCCAAAGCGATAAGTCCGAACAAGCCGCCGTATCAGCGTGTTACACTCGCAGTTCCTCGGTGTTTCCACGCCGCACGGGTCTCCTGAGGAGAAGACCGGGCTTACCCATGTTATCCAGAAGGGCTCTCCTCTTCGCGCACCCGTGAAAACGAGACTCCCGCCTTCTTGCCTCGTCAACTAAAAGTTCAGACTAAAACGAAAACGGACAAGGAAAAAGCGTTGCCCAAGAGGAGTAATTGCTGCAGTTCTCTTCCCCCTCGTCAAATACTTAAATAAGAAAAAAAAAAAATCCGCTTCTCCTCTACGATCGAGTCACGACAAGCTAGGAAGGTCAGTATCATTACACAGGTAGGAACAGGCAGGACAGGTTTGTGTCGGAAGACCTTACTGCTTCTCCCTGATGAAGTCTTCATTCCAGAGGTCTGACAAGAAAAGGGGGGAACAAACACACACCCTGCTTATGGGGCTTTTTTGGGGGGGGGGACGACGACAACGCATTCGTAATGTGGTAATCTATTACATAGCGCAATTTTTTGTGCCTATAACCCATGCCCAGTATGGATTGCTTCATACGGCTTAATTTTGAAAGATAAGGACTGTGTAACACAACTAGATATCATTCTTTAGGAGTAAGTTAAGAGGCTAGCAAAACATGCAGCTCGAGTTTCACATGTTAATGGAAGTAATCTTACAAGAACATTTTTGCTGCACACTAGAGAGCAGGAAATAATTCCACAAACAAGCTAATGCCATTAAGCCAAAAGGTATCTGGACAATGAGGAAGCAGTTTTTTTTTTTTTAAACTAATGCATACAGTCAACTTTGAAAAGAGGCCATCGTGAATATGGAATACTCCTCCATTAGCAGAAGAACCTGTTGTGATGACATCAGCACCCAAATGACACCAAATGAAGTGCTTAATAGGCACCTTCAGCAGGTTAGTAGACGTCACTGCCACCCACGGTCATTTAAACCATGATTCTCACATTTCCTCCTTTAGATTGGGGATATCCCTCTTGAAGCCTTCTAAATGATGGGAGAAGGCCTCAATACAGACCTGAGACAGGCCCTTGAATGATCCATTGGAAGAGCTTAAAACAAGTTATTTCACACTTGAAACTATACAGCAGATAGACAGCAAGAGGGATGTTTGCAGGAGAGCATTTTAGCCACCAGATCAGATAGAGGGCAGTGCCATTCCTCTTAGTAAGGGTCCCTCTCCACTACATGACTTTTCAGATCTTAGATTGTGAAAGGACTGGGTAGTTCACAATGACCGATCGATTCAAATTGAGGTTTTGGGGATCATACCCTACACGACTCCAACCAATCTGCTCCCACCTCCAGCTGTGTAATTCAGACATGTTTGAAATGCTACAACTGACGCCAGCTCACTTTGGGAACCTGTACTAAAACTGGGGGAAAACCATGTAGTGTAAAACCCAGCCTTACTGGATATTTACCAAGATTATTATGCATTTTTAAAAGAAATGGCTGATTCATGAAGCCTGACAAATGACCCCGCATGTTCCAGAAAGCCTGTTACACCTTTATTTAACTTATTATTCAAACACACGTGGGTCATAGTCCAAGTTTAAAATGTACAAACTTTCAAAACAGAAATGATGACACAATAAATACCCCAGCCTTTTTAATTGACAATTTGGGAAATAAGAGTTACAGGAACAATTTAAAAATGTTTAACTTTGCCTCAACATTTAACATAGTCACAGTCAAAGTATATCCTGTACATTAAAATGCAGTGCAATTCAGAACAAGATGTACAAAACAGTGCCAGTCTGTCTGCAGCAGTTCCGCGAGAGAGCACTAATACTCTGCATAAGAATTACACATTTAGGGAATCATAACAGGAAAAGGGTGTTTAAACATTGCAGGGATTTTTTTACCCTAATTTTGGACTGCAGGAAGACTGGATTACAAATTGCTGATGTACATCAAGGAACAAGACATTATTTGTCTCGGGGGGGGGGGGGGAATTAAAAGCCTTGTACCCCATCAAATTTTGGACTGAACACCTATAGAGCACATTGTTACAAATTTCCCCAACATAAAGGCCACAATAATCTTCTACAATCTCAAATGTTTCATTTTGCCTATTTAGAAGTGACTACTCTAGTAAGAGGCACTAACAGAAATCTTTCTTAGATTACTAAATTCTGAAAATTGATAGATGCATAAAAATATAAAAGAAAAATTCTATTACGACATCCACAAAACCTTCTGCACTGATATCACATCCATGAAAACCTAGACAGTTCGGTCTGAAAGCGTACTCAACCTCAGCAGTGAAAACAATGACTAGACCTGCGTTTCTCTGGGCTGTGATCTGGACTGCTTAACACCTTCATTAGTAGATAGACGCAGACACTGTGGTCTGCGGCAGCAAGAAAGCGTGCTGGTCTGCTGTGTGTGACCTTTGACCCACAAAGCGGATTGGTCCCGTGGCCAATTGAAGGTCTCTGTATAATGCTGGGCTTGGCTACTCCACAACCCAAAAAAAAAAAAAAAAAATCAAAACACAGCCCTCCCATCTAAAACTAGTCTTCAATGTCTACTGGAAAAATACCAGCCCTCACAAAGTTTAAAAAAAAAAAAAAATCCAGACATCAGTTTTTGTCAAAGGCACAAACACACTATCCTGTTCATGCTCAAAAAAAAAAAAAAAAAAAAAAGGGGCCCCCCCACCATCAAATTAACTCCTGTGATTTGGGGCCATGTTTATCTTCCTTTCAGGTCAATCAGTTCCCATTCCCTTTCCTATTCCATCACCACTGCTAAACAGTGCTTCTACAATGACAAAAGAAAATGATACCATTAAGGAAATCACTCCAAGACAATAATGTTTGATAAAAAGATGTGGTGAGGGGTAAAAGCCCCAAGTCCTCAGAAGTCCAAAAGTAAAAACCACCTTAAAAACGGTCACCCTACTCTAGCGAGTATTTAACATGTGTGAGTTTTTGGCTGGAAAAGACTGAGTGGATATAGCTGTGACAGTGATATGAGGGCTGCCTCTCGCAGATGCATTCCCAGCTTTCCCCGGACGGTTCGGTGCCTCCCTGATGCTTTACTGTTCAGCAGCAGCGCTGCCAGCCTTATCCTCCTCTTTGTGGTCCTGCTCATTCTCCTCGTCCCGCAGCTCTCCCTCCTCGCCGCTGCCCTGGAACTTGTCATGGGTCCACTTGGGGCTGCTGCTGCCAACGGTAGCCTTGCGGAAGATGAAGCGGCCCCGCCCACGGACGAAGTTGCCACGGCCCCGACCCCTGGTGTCCAGCCACTTCTTCTCCCCCTCACCCTCCCGGTCATCATGCTAAGCAGGGAGAGCAGACCGATGTCACAGAAAGACACTTTCAGAGGCCCCCCCCCCCCATGCACACATTCAGCAATGTGCTCGGTAATGTTCAACTGAATAAATTTATATAGTGCCTTTCAAAACACAGTTGCCTCGAGGATCTTCACCACACATATAACAATGTACTTTTCATGAAAGAGGATAAATTTGTGGAGGCCATCGTATATCTCTTCATTGTATACCTCTAACTGACAGCCGATATCAACAATATAACCATGAAGGGAGGGTGGAGCTTCCCTAATCACATAGGGGAGAAAAGCAGAACAGAAAAATTGTTTACAATCTTAGGATAATACAGCATTTGTCTGCCACTTACACAAGCCACACACTGCTTTTAAGAGAGCAATTTTCATGGCTGAAATTCCAGTATGACTTAGTATCTTCACTAGGTCTTTGTGGTCATCTTCTGCCTTAAAGAAAACACCTACCAGGTAATACTTCCTGCTCTTGGGAGTATACTCTGGGTCCCAGTCCTCGTTCTTGGGGTGCGGAGGCGCCCCCATGCTTGTGGGGTTGCCGTTGCTCTGGTTTCCTGGGTAATTCCCCCTGTTCCAGCCCCGGCCTCTTATCCTGAACTGCTGCAATAAGAAGCAGGCCAAGAAGCCAAATGACTGCCTGTGCACTGCCAAAAACCACTAAAGTATCCTGGGAATAAGGACAACATGCCAAGGCATTGTGGGAAAAGGCACCTCACATCACCATGAAACCCAGAGAGGAGGAGCAGATTGATTTCAGATCCCAAGAAATGGAAAGTGTACTCCAGCCCCTCGAGCTGATTCAAGTCAGCGTAGCAAGTCAAGAGCCTAGCCAAGAGTTCCCAGGAGCTGGCAGGAGATGAGAAGCCGTGTTAAGCTGGGAGGACACTTACAAAGCCACCACGGGCACGGCCTCTCTCCATAGGGCCTCCGTAGTCCCGTGGCCCCAAACGAGCCTTGTTGAATCCCTCCTCACGGGGCTCAGCCTCCTCATGGGGGTACTCCCCGGTGCGGTGGGCATGCGAAGGGGACGAAGACGAGGAGGAGGAGGAGGACCGAGAGCGCTCACGTTTCTTCTTGCTTTTCCTGGGAAGGAAGACAGGCAAACACAACTGGTCACATGCTGCTAAACAAGCAAATTAGAGGAATACAGCCTCCAGAGAGGCTGAAGACTACAAGACAACAGAATGTGAAATGTACTGAGCTCTCTGGATTTGTTAGACAAATGAACACTGAACCAATAACACAATTGCACGAATGTAATAGCTTCTAAGGTTTCTAAGTGTGGCTCGAGAAGTAGGCAGACAGGGACATGCAAAAGCCCATACTTGGATTTCTTGTGGTACTTGGTGAACTTCTCAGAGGATCTCTCCCTGCTAGACCCGTGAGAGTCTGAATCTCTCCCTCCATCCCGTTTGTGATCTCGCTCCTTGCTTGAGTATTTTTTACGGCGTTCAATGTCCAGGCGTAGATCCATAGAGTCACCCTTATATTTTTTGCTGTCCTCCTGTAAAATACAGTGACGCGGACAGCCAGTGCATTAATGTCGATACGCTCAAAAAAGGCACGCCTGCAAGAAAGAAGGGGTGAAAACCCAAGAGGAAAGCACAAGTGTGGAACAAGCGATCCGTTAGCAGCATGCTACCATTGCAGTACAGTCTGTCAACGCACAGCATTCACAAGATCAGACCAAAGTTTCAAACTGATGAGATTGACTACAAAGACTCAGAAAGGGAAATTTTAAGGTTTGTACTGGAGCCAACACACAAACCAAATCAACTCCCTCTAGTGGGATGTTTACTGTTGGTTTCTGTTCATAGTCAAGCATTTCTCAAAACAGCCAGTTTATCATTTCATTAAAAATATCTTTTCCCTAAGAACATCTTAAAGTTGCCTGAAGACTCCCTGCCGAAACAAACAAGACATCAAGGAGCATAGAAAGACTGAGCAAACTGCAGGAGAGTGATCACCACGTTTCAAATGTGGACCGCCTAACTGGAAACATCACTACGTTTAAAGGAAAACGATATATAAAGCATGCCTTTATGGAGTCTCAAATAAGTTTGTGTGCATTAGCTGTAGGTTCTTTGTGATACTCAGGTAGAATAAAAATACTTACGATGACAACGTTTAGATTTCCTTGTCAGGCTTGGATACAGGAGCAAAGGTCACCTCCATGTCTGACCTCTCAAGTCAATTGCCTTTGGTAGGCTTGTACCACAGTATAACCGTATCACAAACGTGGAGGGGTGGCATAGTAATACAAAACAGACAGTGTGGTGCGTTTGCTGTTAGACTTAAGCACCTCCTTCGAAAGAAAGCACAGACTTAAGACAGAGGGTGGTCTAAGACGCTCTGCTTTGTTTGTGGGTTTGTCAGGGTCTGCTCTCCAAATACTTCATATTTCAAAATGTTCGGTCACCTTGTAGCTGCTTTCCCCGGAGCTTTTCATCTCCTCAAACAGGTGAGAGTGCTTCTTAAAAGCACTGGGAGAAACATCAATTCTCCTAGAAGAGAGGGGCCAGACAAAACATGACATTAGAAGGTGGGAGCATGGGTCCACTGTTTACAGACCATGTCTCCTACAAGGGAAAGCGGTGTGATGCACTCGGTGGCCACAGGAAGCAACGGCGGCTCACAGCTCTACCTGTGTATTTCTGGACTTTTTCTTGGCTTCATGGTTTCCTTTTCAGCAGCCCTCCTTTGGTACATGGCAAAACGCTCATTTAATGTCATCCCTGAGGATGGGAAGTGCTGTGCTGTGAACGGGAAGGAGGCAGGTCAGA
Source organism: Gymnarchus niloticus (assembly GCA_009936485.2). Lineage (NCBI taxonomy): Eukaryota > Metazoa > Chordata > Actinopteri > Osteoglossiformes > Gymnarchidae > Gymnarchus > Gymnarchus niloticus. The sequence continues at coordinate 18,090,690 of JAACJT020000110.1, read as the reverse complement.
CAATGACACCCAGGGCTAGCAAACTCCCTCAACCTGGGGCTATTTATACTAGAGCAGAGCAGGTAAGGCTGAGTGCATTCTGGCAGAATCAAAACAGCAGCTCATGAATGCTTTCCTAAGAAGAGCCACCAAGTTTCTGTAGGGAAAAAATACCACAAGGTGCTGTAAGCCCCGATATTCAGTAAATGTACATGACTCAATACAGTTCTCCAAAGGAGATATACTTCCATTGTTAGTAGCAGGGAATCCACAGCAGTGATGGGGGAAAATGTCCAGACAAAGTAGGATACAAGCAGGACCTGCCTTCATGCCAGCTCCAAAGGGCTGGTGATGCCAGCACCTTGCACTAAAGTCCAGCACTAGTGTTCCCACTTAAGCCAATCAGCAACCATTAAATGATGCCTTTGCTGGGGGGCATTACAAAGTTCCCTGGTTACCTCACTGTAAGAAAATGGCTACTCGCCCATATAACAACACCTTATGGATTACTTCTGGTTAACTGACTGGCAAGGTACAAGGTAACAGAAATTCACTGACCATCTTAGTGTTTGGCTTCTTTGGAATGCCTGGAGTGGTACATCGCAAAGTATGGTGTCATGCCACATGTGGTCGGCGAAAATAATGTCTTGGCAGGCTACAGTTGGCTGAAAGCACATCGGGGCGGGGCCTGGGAAGGATGTACCTTTGATATGGTGAACAATGGTGACGATGTGCTGGGCAAACAGTTCTGAGGGGCTCCTGCGCAGGTGGGCAGACTGAATGTGCTGGAAAATGGAGCGGAACTCCTTGTCTTTCTTACTGGGGTGAACCAGATCCCGTGAGATCCGGCGCTCGTTAGCCAAGATCCCGGAGGAGCTGAAGGAGAAGTGAAAGCAGGTTGAGCCTACAGGGCCTTACACCCCTCATATGCAGCTGTATGAAAATAAACCACCAAATTGGGGGGGAGGGGACCAGTTTGATAAGGCCGAGCATTACCTTGCAAGGTCATCCCAGAGAGGGTCCATTCGGACATTAAACTCAGCCCCTCTCTTCACTGAGGCTTTAGGAGAATCGTCCCTGCGAACCATGAACATCTCATGGTCCCTGCTCTCTGTGCTCCTCCGAGGTGGTGGCGCCGGCACTGGCGGAGATGGGCTGGACTCTACTCGTTCCTTCTTCCTGCTCTTCACCGCTTTTTCAGGGGAGAAGCCCCTGTATGTCTCCTTCTTGGCCAGCGCTGAGGCCCTTTCCAGCTTGCTGCTCCGGTACAGCTCCTCTTCCATGTCTTCCAGGTCATCCGTTCCAGCTGGCTCTATGTCCTTGCGTGCACGTTCCTTGGCTGTAGGGAAGTAGGACATGTCGTCCCACTTGCCAAATCGCTCCTCAAAGACCTCTCGGGCTGAGGGGCCTGCCTTGCCCTTGGACTTGGGCTCTGCTGCCTCCTCAGCCTCCCGCTCCTTGCGGAGCTTAGGTCGTGGCTCCAGTACTACTTCCTCCTCCTCCTCTACGCCGATGAAAGGAGGTCCTTTTGTGAAGCCACTGGAAGCCTCGCCCTCAAAGCTATCGCCATATTTGTACTTGTCCTTCTCAGCCCTGCTGCTGTATTCGAGGCCTTTCGGGGCACTGTACACAGGACCCCGGTCAAAGACACCCGACTTGCTACTGACTTTCTCCCGATCGCCATCGGTGGAGTTCACGTCCTTGTCCCTGCCGTTCTCCCAGTCAGACGCTTGCTTTTTGCTCTTGTGCTCTTCCAGGAACCTGGTCAACCACAGAGAGGGACCGCAACTCAGTACTTCTCACGAAACAGCCAGGAGTAGTCATACACAAATGCCACCAGGACATATCATAATTAATAATGGCATGAAACAAGCAGGACCACTTTTTCCTTTTCGTGTAAATTACACAACATACTCAATTACATATTACATTACATTTAAATATCACAAAAAGACAGCTGCAAGAAGAAGGACCCCAGGTCCTCCCTACCCCCAATTAAATCTTTAGGGAGCACAGGCAAATCCCCAGAGCCATTTGAACATGCCAAGTCTTGTTTTAGCCTGTAAGAATCCCACCCTGTTTCATCTACAGTGTCTCTGTGCTCCCAGCCTCAGAGTACAAACAACTACAGCTCTGACACAGCACATACAACGGTTACAGTGCAGTCATGGACACAATAGACCGTAATGCATATAAAATTCATACTTACTTCTACCTTACTCGCACTCCTAAACATTTGGGATAGCTTACAATGTGCAGCTAACGCGCAGCAGCAGGTGTAAAAAGCAGTCACATGTAGGTTTTATTTAAGCAGAAGGCTACTACTTCCATTTAAATATTATTCCTCCACGGATCTGTGAGGCTGACTAAAAAAATTGAAACAAAAAATAATTAAAACTGAGCAGAAATTTGAAGGGAAAGAGGTTGAATTTGAAGACAAATTCAGGTAGTACTACAGCGAGTCACTAAATCAAAGGCTTCTGTATTTAAATGGCAGCACAAACAGAATGTTCTTCCACTTAACATATGGAGGACCACCATTTATAAACAGCTGAGTCATACTGGGCGTCAGATCAAAGATAATACACAATGCAATCAGAAAAATAAACTTACTTCTTAAATGCCGTTGAGATGGCAGCTTTCTCTCCTGCCCTGTGGTCCTCTTTGGAAAAGAGCCCAAAACCAGAAAACGTAGTGGGGGGGCTCTTCTCTGCAGGGCTTTTGCTCGAAGGCGTGGTGCCAGCACTCTGCCAGGGGGCGCCACTGTTGCCAGAGGTGCCAGGATGGCTGGGGCCTGTGGCCCCTTGGCTGACGATGACAGCTGAACGCACCTGGGGGCTGGCCCTTTTTGGGCTGCTGCTGTAATCGGTCAGGCCCTGCCAGTTGCCAGCAGCCTTTTCCAGCTCTGCCCCCTCGTTACCTGCCTCCCGGCCACCCCCGCCTTCTCCTGCCAGCTCCTCATCACCCCCTGTGGCCTGCTGGGCCTCTTTCGATGCTGACCTATCCTTCAGATCCTTAGAGCTTCGTTTGGCTGAGCCAGACCCGGACCGGCGGCGTGGGGACGAGGAGCGAGAGGACGACGATGAGGTGCGGCGGGAGCGTCCAGAGGATGAGCGGTCAGAGTAGCGCGAGCGGCTGCGCGAACGCGGGCTGCCAGAGCGCTTCTTGGGTGTGCGGGAGCGAGAGCGCCCCCTCCTGGGGCTGTGCTGGTGGTGTGGAGGCTGCTGCTGCTGTGGGTGTTGACGGTAGTTCTGCCAGTTGTTGGGCCGATAATTGTTGTTGTATCCACCTCCCCCTCCCCGCTGGTAGCGGCCCCGGGGGAAATAGCTCCGCCCACGGCCACGGTAGTAATAGGGCCTGCGGAAGCCTCGGTGGTAGCCCCGGAACTCGCGGTTATTCTGGTACTCCCTTGGGTAGTTCCGGTCCCGGTGCTGGGTTGGGGAATGGGATCTGGAGCGGGAACGAGACCTAGAACTTGGATGAGAGAGAGAAGGCCAACTAAACATCGGGCAGAGAGATCAAAGATCTTACAAATAAAGACTGACCTCATCATATGGCTTCATGTACAGTCATGAGCCGAAAGCCTAGCATTTCACAAAAAGAACACAAATCCCACAATTCATAGCTGGTAATACAACTCACCCATCATGGCAGCAAACGGACATCTTAAAAACAACGAATTGCTGTCTTGGGAGGCTGTGAAACCAGTTACCTCCACAGTGTGGCGCCGTGTCACTGCTGGAGATTTCTACAGCCACACCAAGTTAATACCCTATCTTTCAGCTCAACCACAGCAACTCCTTAACACGGATGTTGCTCTAACCCTGAAGGCAAACTGCTTTGCTGCATAAAATGTAAATTCATGCAGACCCACACATATTATAACAAAGATTAATATAAAACATGTCATCTTACACTGAAAATAAGATTAAAAATATAACCAGTACTAGGGAAAATCTACCACAAAAAGCAAGAACGCATTTGAAGTTGTACATTTGTACAGGCAGTCGGAAATGACTGAAAACCCAGTATCGCCCATCTACAACAGGCTCAAATAGCATACAAAAATGGTAAAGGCAAACTGACAGCAAAAGACTAAGACTGCATCTGTTACACATGCCAGAAGAAACAGGAAAAAAGCTTTTAATTGAAACGCACAAGTGACCGCATCAAGTCGAATAAAGTCCCCTCTGTTCACAGCGTCTCTAGTCAAAGAAACCTCCCCATAATACCCTACACAGGGTAGCTTTAAATAATCGAAAGAAAGTCCAGAAACAAAGAGTGAAGGCTTCACTCACCCAGCGCGTTTTTTCATTGGAATCAGCCACGAATGGAGAGCGCACTACTGAGCAGCTCTGCGCACTCTCGGCAGCGTGAGGGACTCACTCTCTCTTATGTGTGTGCTGGTGGAAAGAGGCGGTCGCTTGGGCCATATGGGAAACATTTCTACTCTAATCCTCCTCAGTGAGGAGGGGCCTAGAAAGCCAACTGCCAGAGAGGCGAGCTCGCCGTGTGCTGCTGCTTAATGACGAGGGTGCCACTTCGATTGGATGCTGCATGCGTGTCAACTTCCTCAGTCACACAGCTCAGTTTTCCCCAGTACTGCTTAACTGTGAACTACACGTCTATAAAAGTTATGAAGAGACGGGCTGAGAACACACAACATGAAGAAATGATCATGAGGAACTAAGCATTTAGATGGACAGACCAAACCCAAACAGCCTATTCACACAGAGGGACTAGGACAGGACAGAAAAGATTAAGCCCAGACCGAAAAAGATTCAACCCTGCGTTCTCCCAAAATAATAGCAATGTTCATCCGATGCTGCACGGCTCACTCACTGACTGAAACTAGTTCTTTTTCAAATTTAGTGAGATACACAGGATACCTCAATACGACCATCAAAGCGATGAGAAAGAGGACATATACTGGTATTTAGGACATTCATCCTTCCACCCATATGACCTGAGGTAAAACATCTTTATATTTTAAACTGACATACAAGCCCCCATACAAAAAAACTAACACAATCTGAAGAATTCATTTTAACCCCCTTCTGTACAGTGACACCATGTTACACAGCACTTGGTATCAAACAGTAGCAAGCAGACACAGATGCTCCAACACACAAGCAATTTCCTCAAGCTAAGCAGCTCCAGATCTCCACTCAGTTACTCTCTCAAGAATCTCTGGTTCACACAGATAAACCGGCCAGCTGGCTACAGAAAACTTGGATGTGGCACTGATCCGAATCCCCCCCAAACCATTACCACGCAAAATTTCAGGCGTGGAAAAAAAAAGGGGGGGGGGGGACAAACACGCTGACTAAGCTCAGTGACTCACATATTGAGCTTTTACCCCCATAGCAGCTCAGTATACAGTGGGTATTAATAAAGCAGCTGTCAGAGTTCTTGGGACTCATTTTAAATGTAGCATGAGAACACTTTTTAAACTGTACTGCTTATTTAAATGTGTGTACTCCTGCTACAAAGCTTGTGAGAATCTTGAGCAAACTATGTCAGCTGACAAGGGCCACGAGGCTATCAGAACAAATGCAGCGTCTTCTGATGTTTGTCAGGACTCACTTAACACCCATAATCATGTTGCCACCCGCTGGTTCTGGAGCTGACAGAAGGTTGAATGCAGAGTGCTTATTGCTTTCCATAGACAAAGGCCACAGCAAAAATAGGATCGCCAAATATGGTATGCATCCGCAATCTCCGCGAATACACAAGACAGCCTCTCCAACAATAGAAAGCTAGGGACCACTGTTTCCTCAGGATCTATGGCTGGTATCAAGTTTCACACATGCCAGGAGGACACTCCATATACAAACATCCTGTGTGTGAGCTGAGGTTTTGAGCTCCACCTACCCAGTACCAAGTCTTACACTGACAAACCCATAGGTTGCTTTGAGAAAAAGCATTAACAGCAAAAAATTTTGTTTCGATGCTGGCTCTGACTGATCTGGGATTCTTAGGTGATGCCACAGGGGGCAAGAGAAAAAAAGTCAATGGTCTCATAAAATGGTGAAAAAAATTTGATCATGCACCCAAATTCTCATGCAAAAGCCCAGAGAAATGATGGAGGAAAACTAATTTCACAAATACTAAATTCAATGGTCACTTTTCTGTCCTAGACAGGACCAGTAAAGAGGCAAGCAAGTCAAGTTGCTAATGATCTTGAAAATTAGAAAGAAAACAGCTTTAACGTGACAAAAGTACACACTTATTTAAACCCACACTTTAGGTAATATGTCAATCCATGTAATTCTGAAGACTTGCAAAGAAAAACCAAACTACATCAGATAATTTCTCAGACAAATTTATCCACATGTTCAGCATGCAATGTTAAATGGTACAAATCAGCATAACCATTTAAAAGTAGTAAGACTTTTCTCAAATGGTTGTTTTAAAGTCTGTCCAAATAGTGGGACCAAGTTCTGAAACCAAAATGGCCTTGAAGACCATTCTGAGAAGTGTGAGGATTCCAACCATTACTGTACCCAATGTAATGGTGACATTACACACTAATACACAGAAAATGTTCTATGAAATTGTGTGTTTGCACCGGTGTCCATTTTGACTAAGTTTTCCCCCAGACTTTACCACACTTGTTACCCTGGCACTGTGGACAAACGTGGTTGGAGACCGACTCTACAAATCACATGAGGAGTAAAGATGTCCACAGTGTGTACTATCACATAACAAAATTAAAACTTCAAACCAATATTTGAGGAAAAATACCATTCTGCCACACTGTGATGCTGCCTCACACTCTCAGGAAGGAAACTCACAGAGATAGATGCCACCATCCAGTGTCTCATGCCGACTAGCTATAACAGAAAGTCTACCCAGTTTCTGTTCAGCTGACCCACATTTTGGCAAGTCCCCTCATTTTCTTTGCATCTTCACTCTCTCAGTCCATGGATTTCTTCTACAGTTACACCTGTTGCTCAACTGCCAGAATTAATACAACTGTACCCAGCCTTCACCCAAAGCTTTGCAACGTTAACTTCCATCTGCCTAGGTCTTGTCATCTACTCCTCAATGTAATGAGCCAGGCAAGCTGCATTTTCTATAGCTCTATGCAGCGTTCCACACAAAGTCTGTCGTGGTTATCACGTATTTAATCTGAAGCTTTGCTAAAGGGTTTGGAGATTTCTAAAGGTTTTTTTTTTTTTTTAAATTACATAAAATTACACACAGTCGCACCCACAATCATACATGCAGGCATCAACTTCACTTTTTACTCTGTTTAATTTCGTTCCCTTTATTTTCCTATATCTCTTGGAGGCCGTGAAATGGCATTAAAGGTTTTTTATTGCAAGAAATTTAAGAGACTTGGGAAAATACCTGTAACGGTGTTTCCTGGACCGTGACCGGGAGCGGCTTCGAGAGCGTGATCGTGAGAAGGACCGGGACCGTGACCTCGAGCCAGATCGCGAGCGGGAGTGTGAAGGAGATTTTGTTGCCTTTGACATCTCTGCAGGTGGACTTCAGGTTAATCTGCCACAAGAAAAGATAGGAAATCTTAGCAGACGCAAATACTCGGACATACTTTCAAAGCAAAACACATGAATGTGACATTAGAAATGATTAGCAGAACAAGCTGCCAGACAATGTTAGTGAGGGAATATTTATAAAAGCTACAAAAGATTACACAAATGAAGATTTTCATTACTCCTTCAAAACCATTTTCAGTCACAGTAAATACTATCAGTGCTAACATTTTGGCTCCACAGCTGACTTTCCATTGCTGCAGTGAGTGGCAGATACAAAAAGACCATTTCTAGGTGCACTTTCCAGGGAAGACAACAGCAGGATCCAAAACTCCCAACAAGAATTAATAATCACAATGGGACTACCAGTGTTAAATGATAACCAGTTAGGTTCTTTTTCTCAGAAAAGCCCAAAAAAACATTTAAATTATAAATGAAAGGTGGCGAATGGAGATGTAGTTCTTGCAGCACTATGAGCTCAAGCGGAAAGCCACTGAAATTCGATCGTTAAAGGTTCCCCGAGCAGTAAGAGAATACCATAAGTGGCTTATTTCATTTTAATGTGCATTCAAATAAGCATTTTTATATTTCATTTCCTGATGTATGCATCAGATTTACTGATTGGCTGTTTTAAAATCAGCCCATCATAGTACCTTTGGAGAAACCGGGGAGGACAGGGAGAGTTATAAATGTAAATCCACCGTAAAATATATGACATATGAGCATATACCACGAAAGGCAAAACAGAAACAAAACAATCACGTTGAATAGTGAAGTGAATAGAAGGACTAGTTGCCCACTCAAGGCTCAGGTCGAACTACTTTTCAGGTACAAGAAAATATAATTTGAAAATTCATTTCTGGGTGAAAAGAATTTTCAACTGTCTCATGAGGACACAAGGTGTAACCATAACTAGATTGCTAGGATCTGTTTTACCATTGTTTACTGCTGCAACCCTGCGCAAGATTTCCAACCTCGTTTTACTAAAAACCCAGACATGTGAATGCATACTGTAAAACAGCATAGCATCCCACTTGCGATAAAAGCATCCATTAAACTAAACAATGACCTATACAAGCAGAAAGACAATACAGAACAGCAGCTTACTTAGATGTCCACCCACCCCCATAGAAGACAATTTATTACTCTGTGCAACTTGTACCACCTTTCCATGGCAGATTTAATAACTATCTATAGCACCAAAACAAAGCCAGACACTACATGG
>JAACJT020000110.1:18047204-18081884 GCA_009936485.2 Gymnarchus niloticus | reverse complement strand
GTCACCTTTGGCTTACTCTCTGGGGACTGTGGGCCTGGGACTATGTAAAGCGCTTTGTGACAGTGCTTCTTGTCAAAAGCGCTATATAAATAAAATTGAAAAATTGAAATATTTCTATGGGCATTACCCTAATCTTAACTATGTCAACCCTAACCCTTACGTTGCCATAAAGTGAACAAAATGCAGAGCAGCAAAGTAGCAAACATGTGACCTTCTCAAAAAGGGTAGCAGTGATTAATAGCAGGAGTCTTGATAAATCACCTCATGGTGACAGCTCTACGAACATCTAAAACCAAGTGTGAAGAAAACGAAACCCACTAATTGAAGTCAACACTAAATGGTACCAATCAATGCACTGGGCACCCATCCAACATTCATCTATCCATCTTTCAACTGCGCGTCCAGTATAGAATCATGGGACTCAAAGAAGCTAGTGCACTACATTACCCATAATGCCATGATTCCTTATCCTCATTGTTATTGGCATTTCTCTTGCCTCCAGAAAGAACCTCATTTTGGTATGAAATCCCACTCCTGCTGGTTATAATCACTGCCAGACCACACACACACACACACACACACACACACACACACACACACACACACACACACACACACACAATCACATTTACTAATAATAACAGAAAAGAAGAAACTGGTGGTACTTGCTGTACTTAAAGCCATGTTCTGTAGCAGAGTCTCCTTCCTTCCAGACAGACATGGAACTACTGAGCTTCAGGTTAAATTTGGTCAGCACTAGGATGCTAGATGACTATGGCTTGAGATGTGCCATGTTATTTTCTCATCAAAGAGGACATGGGATACCTTCGGTGTGCTCTCATACCGTCTGAAGTCTCCAGCCATTGTTCTCTCCTAATATGAGGTCATCAAAGAGAGACATTTCAGCTAATCAACAACAGTCCGGGATCTGGGCTGTGCTCTCTAAGACGACCGTATTGTAACCTGGGTCCAAAAGCTGCCATGTACCATGCAAGTTGACCTCGTGGCCCCTGATGGTGTATCGTGGCCCCTGACGGTGTGTGCATCCCGCCAGGGTCACTTACTTAAGCAGGTTGGCCAGGTTGAAGAGAGCCCGGTTGTGCTGAGGGTTGATCTCCAAGGCTCGCCTGTAGTAGCTCTCAGCCTCCTCTAGGTGGTGTGTCAGCGTACCCAGGTTATTCATGGCGCTGGCGTGTCGTGGATACAGCCTATAGCGGAAAGCAGGGATGAGATAGCTAAGAGAGGGGTCCAGATACAGGCATTTCTCTTGAATAACTTAAGACAATGTCCGTTGCATTCAGAGCTCATCTCAAAGTCACTGTGGTTTGCAGTCGAAATATAAAGAGGACTGATGTTCTCCTGGCATAAGGACAGCCATGAAGAGAGCGGCACTGAATATTCCAGGAAAGTTAGTATGCAGTTTTAGGCTGACAAGCATTCCTCTGTCACACGCCTTGTATCTCTGTGCTAATGACACAGAGCTGAGGGGGACCACAGTGGTCTATGACACTGATGAAGAGGAAGGATTTGAGTAAAGCAGTGGAGAAGAAAGAGTGACGGAAGCACTCGAGTGAAAGATCACAGCAGTTACCCAGAATCCCCCACGGCAGAAAATGACTCCTCAGAGCCAGGAACACGATTTCAGTGAAGTGAGGAAATGCAGCAGGACAGCAGGGCCCCAGGGGGAGGTTAGAAAAGATGAGTAGATTTCGGATACACGCTGAACAAATCGAGCACGAAGGCATTTAGATGGTGGTGGGCTAAATCGTTAAGATGGCCATCATAGAGATTAACTGCGGCTGTTCAGTGGCAGGGGGAATGCTTGAAAATTGCTCAGCTTAATCTGTGATCTGCTCAAAAGATTCATTAGGGAGTAATCAGTCAAGACCTCCATGGATTCCAGCCCACCTCTCATGTGGCTTCCAGCATAGTCCATAAAAAGGCACACAAGGGTGTCACCAGAGCTATTCCAGGTCAGAATTCCTCGCAGGAACACAGTAACAAGGCCTACTTCTCGTTGTCAATACTGAACGGGGATTATGTTCAAGCCTGTCCAGCCAGAAAATGCTGTTCTAAGTTATTTATATTGCTGATATTCGAGTTTATCTATTTTTATCTTTCAGATGACTGAAGTGTTTAGCTTCTCCTGGAAAATGCACAAGTCTTTTTCAGTGTTCAATCCCCAAGTCCATGGCAGCTGACCTGATTGATCAACTTAAGAGAAACTGAGAGGAAAATTCCCTGTGCTGACTGTGTGGTTCAGGTGGACGGGGAAAAATACGACCGTACACCAAGGCTACGTCATTGAGGCTACGTACACCGAGGCTGTGTACACCATGGGTATGTCGTTGAGGCTATGTACATTGAGGCTATATCACTGTGTCTGCATACTGTCAAAATTGGACTTTGTCATGAGGTAAGGCCAGAAAGGCAGGATGTTCTATAACCATGACAACCCTCTGAGAATGTCCTAAAGTGTCCTGGTTATCCAATAGCATCACATACAGAAGCAAGGTCATATGTGTATACATCCACATTACATGACCACTATGCATTTTCCAGAATGATACTGCTTCAGGTAAACTGTTGTGTGTGAAGGTTAGATGTGGCACCCCCAGATGTTAGCCCAGGTCAGACACGGTCCCCCCCCAGATGTCAGCCAAGGCCAGACGTGGCCACCCCCAGACCATGAGCCAAGGTCAGACGTAGGCCCCCCGGATGTTAACCAAGGTCAGACGTGGCCCCCCCAGACCATGAGCCAAGGTCAGACATGGCCCCCCCCCCCCAGACCAAGAGCCAAGGTCAGATGTAGCCCCCCCCAAGGCCATGAGCAAAGGTTAGACGTAGTCCCCCCGGTCTAAACGGCACAACCTTGACATTTGTCAGCTGACATACTGAGAGGTGAGCGAGGAAATGCGGTGAAACGGAATCCCATATTCCACGCTGACAAATATAAATGTGTGTGTGATACACGTCATGATGTGTAAACGTAATGTGTGTACCATGTTTATATTAAACCCTACATTTCTACCTTGCAGGGATGTAAAAAATGACAAAATTCAATTTTATAAAAAAATCTGTGAATGCAATCTAAAAACCAAAAGGGCTTGTTGGTTACTTATGGTTAAGGTTAGGGCCAGGTAAGGGTCAGGAGTGTCTTAGTTAGGATTAGAGTTAGACCCATAGAAATGAATGGAAGGTCCCAAGAAGGTTAGAAATACGAGAGAGAGAGTGTGTGTGTGTGTGTGTGTGTGTGTGTGTGTGTGTGTGTGTGTGTGTGTGTGTGTGTGTGAGAGAGACAGTAAGTGTTTGTGAGCTAGAAACACACATCTGAAACATTTACTGGCAACATAATCCTGGAAAAAAAAAAAAAAAAAAACTTGTGAGATCAATCACGGTAAACACTTCCAAAATTTAATACAATGACGTGTTAATAGCCAATAATCATTCCACTACACTTCAGAATAATTAACACCCTGGAAAGATATGTCGCTTCTCCTCTCAACTTGAGTTTCCCATATTTTGCATTTCAAAGCAGACAAATGAGCTGAAATGATATGAAATTAAGAAAGCTGGAAGGTCTCCAAACCTCTGGCAGGCTGGTCTGCAAGGCCGGATTCACAGCTCCAGACTGGCCGGAATCACAGGGTGGCAGTCCATCAAACCAGCAGGCACAGGCACGGCTAGGCCCACGCTCCCAGACATGTACGGACTGGGCCCGCTGACACGGGATCTGCTTAAATGCGGCTTTCCAATGCGGCCCAGAAGCCCACCTGATGTTAACGTTATCCCTGTGAAAAACCTACACAGAGGAAAACGTTCAAAGGTCTGCCGTAGCCCGTGATTTTCTAACCCTTATTCTTACTCAGCCGAGACAGACCACAGCTGAGAACTGAGACCACCACGCTGCCATAACCCTGACAGCGAGGCAGGAAGGAATCAGCCTAACAACTTCCCCAGGGCCGAGAGGGCGAAGCAGAGGGAAACGGGAAGCCAGGCGCCTTGCTCTGTGAAGCTGGCAGCGGAAATCAACAAAGCTGCTGGCGCTCAGAAATCTGTTCACTCTTTCAGCTCCAACCGCAGGGATTTCACAACCCCCATCACCCCAGGGTCTCCAGGTGTCAATATCGCCATGATGACAGCAGCAGGACGGGAGAGAGACAGAGCTGGACAGGCCGCTGTGGTAGCCGGCTGTCTGTGACGGTTCTCGCTCTTCATGGCAGAACAGCCAGCCTCCAAGGTCACCGGGACTTGGATCCGACTCCTACACTGGCTAGCCCCTGCCGTCAGCTACAGTGACAGTTTGTCATAGCAACAAGGACGACATGTTGGAGGGTGCATGCATGTGGGGTACTGCATGCTCTCGCTCAGTAAATGGGGGTGAGGGGCCATTTAAGGCATTGATGTGTCATGACACCTCCATGATTCCACCAGGCTACAAGCAACACAATGCCAATAAACACCAGAATCCCTCATTACAGCCCAATGACTTGTAGCACAATACCCATAATACCCTTCACCTGTAAGGTACTATCCTATAAACCGGATGAGGAGTCATGTGACTGAGCCTGACTCATCTCACCTCCCGGTCCGCCTTCAGTGCATCACTACACCTGTAGTTCTTCTGGTCTTAACCCCCCAACACCCATTTTGCCCCACTAACCTGGCAAAAGCACCATGACTTCATGTCTCAGTGACAGAGATGGGAGCAGACTAGAGCATGACAAACTCTGTTTCCAAGGAAACGCACTGAACATGTGGCCTGCACTGTCGAGGAAGGTTCATCACATTTATTAAACACCAGCATGGCTCATGTGGCATCGAAGCTGAACTTTAGTGCCACAGTGAGGGATGATGGTGATTAATGTGCCACTATTCCTGGAGGTGGTGCACCTGCTGTCAGTGTTTCCCCTCTCACTCACCTCAACTGGCCTTCACATCCTGAAACATGAGGTGGTCAGCCACGGTCGAAGAAATCAGAGTGGGTCGGGCCCATCAGGGACTCACCTGAGTGCACTTCTGTAGTGATAAATGGCCTCCTGGGGGCGCCCTTGGTCCTTCAGGAAGTTGGCGTAGTTGTAGTGCACCTTGGCATTGTGAGGCAGCCTCTGGATGCCGGATCTGCGGTGGAGGAGGCAGAGACGTGTGCCAGGGCAGTCCGAGGGGCACACAAAAGCACACAGGTGTGTTCACGCCTTCTGACAGGTATGGTGCTTAAAAACATTTTTAAAACTGCATTTGCCAGCCCGACGTTTAATTCAAATATCAGATAACCCCACTACTATTTCCAATCTGACTAATAAAACACAAGACCGTACACTTTACACAAAACAAGTGTTTTAATACCACAAAACTGATACGCTATGCTCCTACGCTATTGTGCTCATCAAGCGTCATCATCCTATGCAGGGTGTTCCCAGAATTTCTCCAGGGATGGGGTCCAGACTGCCTGTGACCCCAGACCGGACAAGCCATCGGAAGACAGGCACATGCAAGAGTCTGAAAAAGACTATTGCTGTTCATGGTGTGCGGCTCCCAGAGCTGATGGGTCCCAGCTGGGGCAGACTGCAACTACAGACTGCAGCAGTAAAGGACAGATGTCCATGCAAAAGGGCAAAGTCTGACTTTTGTTTACCACGCTTCGCAGCCTGCGGATCTTTGTGAAGAAATAATAATGATCAAGATGGTCTGAGCCAGCAGACAGCAGCAGGATGCTGGGGGCGATAAAGACCTGTGTGGCTCCATTAATCAGGGCTTTTTCAGAAACACAGACACTTTACACCTTCACATCTTATCTCACCAACCCACATGGTCACATACACAGGAGCAGAGACACACACACACACACACACCTCACCTGAAGAGCGCCTCTCTGGACAGCCAGACCTCGTTCTGCTGCACAGTCTTCCAGGAGAACAGGAGGAGCAGCAGCAGCATGGAGATGGTTAGAGCTGTAGACCCCCACCTGCCCCCCAAGGACCACAGCCTGTGGAGCCCATGGACCACCAGGATGCAGTAGCCCATACTGGAATGGAGAGAGAGAGAGAGAGAGAGAGAGAGAGAGAGAGAGAGAGAGAGAGAGAATCTGTGTGTTATGGGTGAGCAGAATAGCTGAGACACACACACACACACACACAGGACCTATAACTGGCACTCAGACTGGTAATGAGGTACAGTCTCAGCACGGGGTCAGGGGGCAAAGTGATTATCAGACATCTCCTTATTAAAAATGTAGGGCGTCGCCGGGCCCTGGGCCTGCTGTACGTCACTCCTGAGCCACAATTAGGCGGATCGCGAGAGCGGAAATAATAACTGTGCAACGAGGCTATTAGCCGCGGCAGAGTCTGTTTGATAAAATCATTGCAGTGCAAATACCAAGAGCAGCCGTATGATGGAAGCTGTTGTAGCATGGAACTCCGGCGAAGAGCAGGGCTTTCAGGTAAAGGGGCCATTTATGGAAGCACCCATTGGTAATGAGCCTCCTTTTAGAGAGTCTTCTGCACCTGTGTGGAAATTAGGTGTGTTGTGTGTTATTGTGGCAGATGTGATTCCAGTGCTCATGGTGACAGGTGACCCAGAGGTCTCCCTGAGATCGAAATCACCACTGGGGACATCTCAGTTACAGATGAACACTGTGATTATCAGACGGATAATATTCCTGGGAATGTTGTCACCTCTTAGACTTCTGCTTGTGTCATTTTTGCGTCACGGCAGTTTCCTGTGAAATACTTTGTACTAAACTGTCCCTCACCTGGCTTTTAGGGAGAGAACAACTTAAGTCATTACCCAGTGCATTGTGGGAAATATTCACTTTATCTCTGTGTAGGCCAGCAGCCTAGGCTGGTGCCTTTTGGACCATCTGAAATGTCCAGGACCTCTTGGATTCAGTACCCCCTTCCTCGTCTGATTCTTTCAATACTTTGGACAGAAAATCAGAGTTTTTTTTTTTTGTGTGAATCAGTTCTTAATCAAGAGGTGACCCATAAGATGACTGGAATTGACAGGATACCCCTGGGTTAGGAGACCAATGCTGCCTATTAAAATGAAACACCTGCACAGAATTTAATTAAAGACATCATTTTGAGCTTGTCGATCGGCTGAACGGACGAGACACGGTTTAGCTTTGAATTTCATGTGGGAAAACTCGGGGGGTTATTGGAGGTACGTCCTGTTTTCTGTGCTCTTGTACCCTAAGGTATAAACTAGGGGGTCTGAAAAGACCCCCCTTCACAGGGGCATCCCTGTTCACTGAGCATGACCCTTTATTCCAGCGGGCAAGTGAATGGTGCACTGAAGACAGGCATCGCTGCCTGCCCCGCCTCCATCTGCTTGGTGACCTTTGACCCCACACCGCCAGGAATTTGACGAACCGGCTAAGGTTTTGCCCCCCTCCCCCTACAGATGGCTGCCTTGCAGAGCCCCTTCTACGGGGACAAGATGAACCTTCTGTCCCTGTGCCAGAAGATCGAGCAGTGCGACTACCCCCCACTGCCTGCAGAGCACTACTCCGAAAAGGTAGGGGTCTGGGGCAGGAAACTTCAGGACAGCCTTAGAGCTTAAGGGACCTTGGAGAACGTCTGTTAAAACTCCTTTTCTAAATGTTGTTAAAAAGCTAGAAGATAGGGGGAGGAGAGCGAGTGCAGGTAGGCAGGAAAAAAGATGACTATGCAAATCGAGAGAAGGTTTGCTGTTTGTTTATTTTTTTTCCTCCCTTGTCTCCCCATTCAAATCATTTTTAAGGCATGGTTTGGCTTGTGGCTCTGGACCTTTCCATCCTCCATGTAAAAACTGGGTAGTCAGGACTGGATTGAGCCAGACTTTGTGTATGATTAGACTCCGGTGTCGTTACTGCCGTCGCTCACGGCGACCGGCCCATGAACCCCCAGGGGCCCGGTGGGTCACCCGGGTCCTGGAGAGGAAGTTGGCATCGTACTAGTGAAGAGGCTTGAGCCAAGGGGGGGGGACAGGGCAGGGGGGGCCGACGGGAGCGCAGAGGACACACCTTGGAGAAAACTAGTAACATACAAACTAAGAGCGTTTGATGTTGCAGGGGGGTAATGGACTCAGATGCTGAGGTGTAGTGGGTGATCACCAGCACAGGCTTTTTCAAATAAGACGCAGCGTGGTATAGTAGGTGTAAGGGTCTCAATGTTCACAAACCTGCTGTCGGTTGAGGAAAGGCCATTGTACACATGCTGCAGCTCTTGGGACCCTGCATCCCATGGCACTGCTGGAGAGAATGGCAACTCGCTAACCTGGAATAGTAGCCAGTGACTTGGAGACAGCAGTGAGTAGAGTCATGCATATTCACATGTGGAATGTGATGAGCGTGCGTGACAACACTGGGAGTGTAACCATGTCTCAGGTTAGGTGAAGTTCATTATGAGGAATTAGGTCATTACCAGATTTTAAAGGCTGCACTATTCATTAACTTATGGTCACACTTTTGTGTAGAGCTAGAAATATTTTAGGGAAACATTTCCTACAGAGAATGTTCAAGAAACACATTGTACAACATAACATTATATTAAAATTATGACTATGAATGACTTAGGCAGCATAATCTTGGGCATCAGCCACCAGATCCAAGGTATGCTAGCAGATTGTAAAGCAGCCAGCAGGTTTATTCATAATATTTCTTCTGTGGAGACTCTTTCAGTTTCTTGGTACACAAAGTCTATTGTGGACCAGAAAACTGGGTTGAAATCCACTGCTCAAAACCACCCTTTATTAGATCCCAAACCTACTTAGCTAATGAACAAGCCTCTCTCTGTGACTGGAAAACCCTTGTTAGGTATTCTAAATTCATCATCTTCTTGATATTTACCTGAATCTCTTAAAAGGACTATTTTAAAGCCTCTATTCAGGAAGCCTAATCTGGATCTGTATCATCTATTTGTAGGCCTGTCAAAATCCTGACCCCAGTTTGGGTGCTGACAGTTTCTGCTCTCCCTCTTGTGCGTGCTTAAGCGCACCCATAGTGAGTCAAACTGAGTCAGGCTTAACTCCGCTTCTATATGTTGCCTGCTTACTGACCTCCCCCAGCAGACTCAATTTTCTGGAAGTACCAGTCACTCCTCACTCAATCCCAGGATCGCAGTTTTGGTTGCTTTTCAGATTTGGCTAGATAAATGACATTCCATCACTGTGAAGCACTTTCTAACACACGTGTACTTAAATGTGCACTGTGACATATGAAGTTGATTGAATAATCAGTTGCGTGACGTACAACAGGTTGTACTGAGAGCATATTGACGTGAAGGCTTTGGCGATTTGAACCTGCTTCCCAGCAAACAGGGAACGTTACAGGAACATTAAGAACGTAATGAGAACGTTATTGGACGTTACGGGAACATTCCCTGTTTGCTGGGTTGTCAGTCTGCAAAGTACACCTTCGAGTTTTAAATCAGGCCCTATAATGACTGGGGAATCTCCCCTTTTGGGAAACTGCAGAGTTATAAAAGGTCTGGATTGCTAATGATACAGGGTGGTCCCATGATAGCACGGGGCCTGTTTTTCTTACCATTTAGGAGGCTGATATGTCCTGCTAAAATGTCCTTCTGAGAACTCTGACACAGTTTTGGGTGTCCTTTTCTGGCACCAGCTGTTACCAAATATTTGTTTGAACCCTGGCAGGTAGCAAAAGCTCTGAATCAACCCAGCCCCTGTTTGCATGCCACAGGGGTAGGGAGCTTAACTGCCACATGGATAATGGTACCATACAGCTGTTATACAATTAGACAGCTGGGTAATATGGGTATGCTGTCTGTAGCAGAGACCCAGTATCTCCCACCAACGACAGTATCGTTTGGTGATGTGCTAGAAAAACCCGTGTCGCAAGAAGGTTTTTTTTCCCAGATTTAGCATTTGCTGCTATTTGTGTCCTTTGGACTCTACACAGCCAGCTACATAGCTCCTCCCTCACACAACCTGGTCTACTCATTTCAATATGGTGGGTTCTATTCTGCCTGTGAAGATGTGGTTGAGAGTAGCTGGGAAGTGTATATCTGTAAACAATGGTGCCAGCTCTTCCCACTGCTACCTTTCTTCCCTCCTGATTGGCCAGACTAAATCCCGGTTGTGTGTCTACACGGCTCCCACAAAGACCAACCCAGGTGCAAAAGCCTGAGTAGTAAACAGGAAAGGGGACACTCATATCTTCCTGCCTGCCAGCGCATCTCAACACTACTGCATTCATACCTTGGAAACAGAGGAGGCTATGCATGTGTGCGTGGGGGGGGGGGGGGATAGACATCACTGCAAAACAGCTGTTTAGTATAACACTAATGTTAGATGGAAGGTAATTTGGAAAAAAACTAAGAGCACTCTAATTACAAGGACCTTGTTCCACTGGCTAAGACCCTCTATGTAGGGAATACCCAGAAATCTAAGCCAAATTAAGCAAAGATTATAATGACTCCAATATTCTTGCTATTTGGTCCATAAAGGTTGGCGCTCGGTACTAATGCAACAATATAACTCTCCTGCAACCAGTCATGTCCTCTAAACACTCATGTCCAAGTTAGCATGCACCGTTAAAACACAAAGCGTTCTCAGAATGACAAAACTTGTGTTGTTGGGGGTCTTTGCAGGAACGGTCAAAGTGATTTGTGGGGTTGATTTGCACCACCAGAATGGGGTTAGGGGATTGCAGCCAGCAACAACAAATCATTCATAATAAAAAAAAAAAAAAAAAAAGTCACGTATCATCTGCTTGTGACTGTCACTCAACTTCTGGAAAGAAAAAACAACTGAGGAGCCACCCCCTCAGCACAGGACAGCTGATGGTGCCCCACGGATACTGGGCCTGTGAACTCATGGAATTGAAGCCTGCCCCGCTGCTGACGAGACTAGCATTTTGAAACATTGCTACTGTCAGCGGTTGCATTAGGAGACAAACGAACCTGCCAGTCAAGGGGGTGACATATGGACACCGATGTCTGTGTGTGTATTAAATGCATCTGTTCCCTTAATCTGTAGTTTAGGAGCACGTTTACGGAAGATTTCCAAGAATAGGTCAGTGGTATTGATAGTTGTTAGAAGTAGAAAACTGCATCTTTACATGTGCTTTTCATTTGAGGCATTTTTCCTACAGGCTGTTTAGCCTCTTAGCAGCCGTTGTCCTGTGAACTGCAGCTAAGGTGCAGCATAGTTCAGAACCAGGCACACCACGGTGCCTTTGAGCCTGAAGATGCCGAATCCCCATGGACCATGGCGAGCAAATTAGGAAAACGACAGTGACCGAAGACGACAGCCGCGGAATACCCCATCCCTCGGCAGGCCTTTTAGGCAGCCAGGCAGAGACGACAGCTAGGTCCACTTACACTTTGTCTCTCGTCGGACCCATGGCTGCCAATGGACACCTCGCCATCAAACGGCTGCCACAAGGGGGGCCCGCCCTAGCCAGCATTACATCTGTCAGGACCCGAACCTCACCCTCATTTAAATGAGTGGTACAAACCTGTTAGCATTCCCACAATGTTTATTGCCAGCTAGGCAATACATTGCAAAAACAGAAATTAATTCCAGATAATGCAATTTATTGTTCAGTGTCTATTTACATTACACTAAAATCCAAACCCTCACCTCCTTTCAGAACATGAGTACCGTGCCAAAGTCTTAGGCAGACAACAAAGATTTAAACAATCATGTTTATGTTGTTCAAAGTGACAGTTTACATCTTTCAAAACAACTCTTCATGTCACCCCAGAACTGACAGTTACCATCAAAAATACCCATGTACTTGTGGAGCTCAACTTGGAGTGCACTTTCTTTGGCTAATTGATACCTCATTTAGTGAATTAAGAGCTTAAGTTAGGTAAGCTGATGGTAAGAATTAAAAAAATACGTGGAATGGCTAAGGTGCTTTCAAGGAGAGGTTTGGGAATATCCAACCAGATATCAGTAATCATTTGGAGAACAGAAGAAATCATCTTATTTTATACTGATTGTCTATATTCTGATGTTAAATTTATTTTTTTTCCCCAGAACAAATATACTGCCCAGATAAATAGCCTTAAACATTTCTTAGCCTGCCCAAGATTCTGTCACAGTACTGTACAAACTTAACCACAAAAACATCTAAGCCGACACTTTTTGTGAGGCTCAGCACCAACTTGCCACAGTTTATCCTCCAGAACCATGATGGAAGGACCGGGGGTAGGAGTCTAGTCAGAAAGCCCAACTTTGGGGGGGACAGGAGGGAGCTATCAGAACCTCATAAATCTCTTCTCCACCTCCCCCAACTGATTCTCCAGGAATTCATTCAGCACCTCAGCAAGACTGGCTCCCATTTGTCACAGACCACTGACACCCTGCCGAAAATAGCCCCCCGAGAACTTCACACATCACAGTGGGGGGCAGACAGGGTGACCAGGCCAATACTACATAGTGGTGACCAATACATCCAGCGCAGTTCCCATTTATTTTCCCCTCCCATCAGTCGGTGTTATTTTAATACCATTTTCTTCCTGCTATCAGCAATCTCTCATGACAGAAGTCCAGGTGGAGAGTAAATATGCCAGCTGTGTTGATGTACAGGAGGAGAAAACTTGATCAGACACCCTATGCCTCCTCCTTCAGGCTGGTGCTGCCTCCTGTTGGTCATTATGTAGAACTGAAGATCAAAAAAAAAAAAAGCATCACTGGCTGCACGTCCTCTTCCAAAGAGCACCACGGCCGCTACACGCTATTTATAGCGATTAAATCACATTGTTGCTGTGAAGTGAATACTTTCCAAACAGAAAGAAACCTAAATTAGCCTTAACCCTTTCTTACAAGGCCAGAAAGTTTTTATTTGTACCACACAGACCTAGAGAGGCACATACCAGGCTGCATATTACAGTGAAATCACCTCAATCAAGCCAGCGCTGCTTTTGATGGACAGTGTGCAGTTCAGGGAGAATGAGAGAGAGGGGAAAAGGAAAAAAAGGGCACGAGAAGAAAATTTACTGCTTTTCTAGAGAGCTAGGCGCCAACGTTCTTCTCAAGAACGCCAGGGGGTGTGGCAGCACATAGGCAGAGGGGACAGGAATGGTGCCTAAACCCTACTCAATTCCACCCTCACCCCACCCACTTCAAAGATTGAGACCGATCCTCCATCATGGCCTAGAGGACCCCATCCTGTTGCAGTTGAACAGGCTGCTGCTGCAGTTAACCTCATCGGCGTGACAGGACAGGTGGATAATCATTCATCTGTCCATTCGCCATCTTCTTGAGGCATAATAACCTGTATAACAGTGACGTTTTCTAAGACGCTAGTTCTGGAGAAATAATTTGGTAGAAATGGTCCACGCAGACTCGCTACTCCATGCACCACATCGGTGCCAGCATTCAAGACAAAAATACCCACAAACTCACAGCTCAGACCGTCGGCACATCTGGCAGAACTCTCCGTCTGACCCGATTCACCTATAACACCCCCCCCACTACCACCTTCCGGGCCGGAACACCAGAGCGAAATGTGGTTACACATTACTCAGTTCAAATCAGTAGGGGGGATAAATAAAGACCGGGCCAGATCAGGGCGGAACACATATGACTGAGTACGTTGCCAGTTTTATCTCGCCATTTGGAAGAGGAGGAAGGGCTTAAATGGCCTCCTAAATACTTTGTCAATAGAAACTCCCCTGTAAACAAGAATGGACCAGAAATACGGATTTGTACTTTGTGCCTGGAATGTTTTTGCTCATAACATCTCATGGTAGTATGCTAATAAAACCACATTTGGATTTAATCATGGTGCTGCATGGATGATAGAGTCATGTCACTTGTCACTCAGCCACACTCCCTACCCAGCTGATGGGCTCAGCTGCACCTACACCAAGAAGGTCAACCAAACGCACGCAGCTGCAATCCCAATTACCCACCTGCTGGCAGGCATCAACCATGGCATGGCAGTTAAAGGCTGCAGAATACAAATAGGCATTTGTAGCATACCATAATATCCATCCAGCTTCCAACCCCTTACCCTTCTATTGTTTCCTATTGTGTACTGTTGACACCGAAGGCGACCATAATGTTTACTGATCCACCAGAACAATCCAGAGTCTTCAAAACCAGCGAAGCCGTGCATCCTTTGGTAGGTGGTCCCTGAGGGGATGCACTGGCTCTCCCTTCCTCCCAGCTCTTAGTCAGCCTTGGAGCCACTGGATTAATTAACAGGCAGATTCTGAAATAGCCATGTGTTAAAAAAAAAAAATTTACAGCTAACAAACGCACTGTAACAGCATGAAGATCATTAAAGGTACTCCCACAGATGTAGGCCAATGTGTTGCCATCCCCTTTAAGATACAAATCCAGTGAGACGGCCTATGGTGCCCTTCCATTAACCTTTATTTCATGGATCCCCCCAGTTAGGGACAACACTGAGCTTCATTTACAATATACACAGACTCCTTACGGTACCCAGTAGTTTCAATTCTCTTCAAGTTAAATAGCTAAATTATTAAAGACAAAATAACACGCTTCTTT
Organism: Gymnarchus niloticus; assembly: GCA_009936485.2. Taxonomy (NCBI): domain Eukaryota; kingdom Metazoa; phylum Chordata; class Actinopteri; order Osteoglossiformes; family Gymnarchidae; genus Gymnarchus; species Gymnarchus niloticus. The sequence continues at coordinate 18,067,412 of JAACJT020000110.1, read as the reverse complement.
GTCAAACTCATGATAATAATTATATCGTAATAGTCAAATATCATGTAATTTTAACGTCTGGTTTGTTTTCTACAATGGATTACGTGGTCAGTCCTGTAAGGTGCATTGTAAATCCAGAGCGAGACTCTGATGAAACGTAACACTGTTGCACCATATAACACGCGGAGAAGTCGACGTGGCTGTGTGCCATCTTGTCGTTGTTGTTTGCACTTCATCTGCTTCCTGCAACTTCAGCCTCCCTCCCGTCTCCTCCCTGAGGAGGCCATTATTTTGGTGGGATCGGCAAGTCGGACACAAGCAGTCCGCATCTCAATTTGGCACAAGACAGCTGGGGGGGGGGGGGCAATATGCAGAGCAAGCAGGAGAGGGCCAGGGAGGGGGGTGGGAGGGCACTCCTCAGATGCTGACGTGGGATTCACAGACGTGAACACCTCAGAGGACCTCTGCAAAGGGACCAAGAACATTAGTCAGTCAGGGTGCAACGACTTTAATTAAATCCATTAATGGTAATGTTTTCATTTTCCTGGCAGCAAGACAATCTCATACAACATGAGATTTTAAACCTCATTCCTTCACAGTTAGGAACTAACTGGAACAATTCAAGGCAAGTTAAAAAGGTACAACATTAGTCACTCAGATTAGACTCTGCTCAAGCTAGAAGCAGCTGCAAGTTCAGCTAGAAGCAGCTGCAAGTTCAGCCTGCTTGAAAACAAAACCATCAACGGAGCTGCTCTCTACCTGGGTGACGGACACACTCAGGGCTGAGACTCTTGTGTTTTTGTTTTAAAACTTAGGGCATGTCTTCAAGGACAACAGCTGGGGGAGGGTGACATTGACATCAAATGTGAGGATTGGCACATATTTGAACCAGGCTGCAGGCTGCGCTGGGTGTCCCATTTGCCCTTTCTGGCACTCCCTCAGGACGGCATACTTAGAGGGCCAGTGTTGTGTCACATGACCCCCTTCCATTGCCAGCCAGTGAAGCCGTCAGCTGGGAGGTTTGCTAAATGCCACTCCTGGTTTGCTGCTACAAGTCACCATCGCACTATTTAAAGAAAGTGCCACTTCAGCTACAGTGATGCTGTAACTATGGACTAAACATTTGCCTCAAACACCTTCATTTTTACATAATTAAATGAACTGCTGAGTATCTGTTATGTACAAGTGGTCATACAAGGGTGTCAATGTCATGTCTATGGCTCTAAACACCAAAATATTAAGCAGACCGAGTCGTAAAGTCAGAGCCAGGACCACATCACAGGGAAGAACAGCTTCCTCGGGGAGAATCTGAACTTTAACATCATCTTTAAGTGCAGAGTTGGTTTTGGATGGCAAAACCTTCAGCAAGCAAACTTGGTCTCTTGCTTCATGCTAAAAAAAATGCATAAACCATTTATGTTGGTGATGGCAAAGCAATAATAGGTTACTCAGATCAGCTTCTATGTTTGATCATCGCAAGCCTTCAAAAACATGGTCAACTGTGCTTCCTTTTCTACTTACCTGCAACGTGGTGAGGCTTAATAGAGCCCGCCTTCTTCAGAAAGGGCTCGCCAGCCTCAAAAGCCAGGATTGGCTCTGCAGAAACTCCAGTTTCTGACTTCTCCCGCCCCTCGTTGCCACTGTGATTGGAAAGCTGGATGATCTCCTCAAAGCCAGCCGAATCGCCCTTAGCGGAGAGTCCATTCTCATGCTTGGCTGGTTGAATGCCATTGATCACCGGAACCGTGCCACTGAGGGTGATGGGTAATAGCACACAGCATCAGAGAGTGACAATCATCCTGGCCAGTCAAAGACCAGCAGTGACATCTATATAGTTTGCTACGTCTTGTGAGGTTTCCACAATCCAGAAGGCCTTCAGAACTTTTAATTCACTTATCCTAAGACTTTAATACACTTAATTTGGAGTCTAAATTATTCCGTGTGGTTTGTTTGCCCAACCTGAAATTAAGCTCTGATACTTCTGGGACTACTTTTAATTGGTTAGCTTGTCTAAGAAAACACACACAGTTGGTCTCCTAGGAGAGTAGCCTATTTAGACCACAAGTGTGGTGGTCAAAGTGTAAGCGATTAAATGACCCAAAGTGGACAAAGCAACACCTAATACCCAAACTAATCAGCCACTTTTTCAGACTGGTACTAGAAATGCTTTGGGAACTTCCTGTTTACCTCTCTTTGATACTCTCCTGTGATTGGACTTCCGCCGGTTCCTTATTGGTCAGTGCCACCTCTGGATTTGGCTGGTAGTCCTTCAATACTGACGGAAAAGGACAAAAAGGAACCATTTCTGGCTTTGCATGAACACCACACACAGCTTAAAGGGCTAATCTCCTCACATGAAATCCTTACCATACCCCTGGTGTGCATCTCGAGGAGGGAAGGGAAAAACAAAAAAAAAAACAAAAAACCATGCAGTAAATAGGCTGTTTATCAATAATAATGAAAGTTTCCACAGCTAGGCCAGGGCTCATACGACAGTCATTCTGGCTGACAGGATGATGTTTCGTTATGATGATATGACATTAATTGGAGCCTGTGTCATGCACTCGCATACTATTGCTTCCCTAGAATCGGGATTATTCCGCAGCTGCACACCAGAAGGCTGTTACATAAAATGGACTGCTAACACCCCATACATGGCAGCACAGTGCTGTGGTTCCCGGCCCAGTCCATGCCACGCCTGACATCAGTCACATGCCAGACAAATATGAGCTGAAAAAATGGGGCTTGGACGGAGCTGAAGCAGAAAACCAAAATAGCTTCCATGAGAATGCAGGGAGGCATGTAGAGGCGGCCTGGCTTGGGGGGGGAGAAACACCCAACTCCTGTCTCCTGGCCTGTAGGTGGTACCAGGCTGAGTGGGTCAACTACAACTGATACAAAATTCTCCTTTGAAGGCCTGGTCAGTCGATGGACATGTGGTTCAACTTAACCTCAATACAGTCAACTGAAACCCTAAACAGTTTTAATGAGAACGGTGGAGAGATTCTGAAAACAACAGGAAGTGCTTTGGGCCTAGATGCCACATGCAGATCTCTAAACTGAAAGCAGATGGATTATGGGACTTGCTAGTCTATAATTAACCATGGGTCACTTCCTCCTGATACCTTTATTGCTCTCACTGTCTACTTTGGTGTCTTTTCCATTGACGTGAGCTGGAGATGAGCACTTGGTGTCTTTCTGTGAAGAGAAAACCCAAAGATTTAGATCAAAAGCTGCACTTGAGAAGAATGAGATCCTGGAAGACGAGAAGCGGCAGCAAGCCGGACTTTGATTGAAGCGCACTTTTTCTGCTGCGTCCGTTTTGCGGGTTCTCTTCATGATCTCCTCGAGGCGCTGCAAATGAAATGCCGGGGGGGAGGTGGGGTTAGGACGACAAATAGAAATACAAAATAACGACAGGGCTCATTTTAAAAAAAGGCACACAATATGTAGATATGGTAACCATGGAAACAACAGGTCCACTGCACGATAATATCAGGGAGTTACCACACAGCCTGTTAAGAGGCCAACGATAACACACCCAATTTGATTATCTAACCATGAATGAGGCTGAACTTCAGGGATATTTCAAAGTAAATGACTGCGCAGCATGTGATGGTGGGGCTGTTGTCACGGTGACACTCCCTACCTTCTTCCTCTCCAGACGCTCCTGTTCCTCCTTCTGGAAGTGCTTCTCTCTCTCCAAGCGCTGTTTCTCCGCCTCCTCCCTAGCCTTGATCTCTGCCTCTTCCCTCTGGAAATGCAGTTTAAATACCTGACTGCAGAACCCGAAAACATGACATATGCCACTCAGTGGCATCCAAAGATATAACCACACTTTTAATATTACATTTACTTTTAAAACCTGATACGACGACACTTTCGTAACTGACAAAATATTCTGCTGTGGTTGTAGTTAATCTTTGGGCCATTAGGTGGAAGCAATGGAATGCCGGTATGCAGGTACCACACAAAAAGTGCACCGATTTAGACACACTGCCCACAGAAGCAGTAAACAAACACTCCCCTGACTTGAGGAGAATTAGGCACCAAGCCCATCTCATAAAAGCAGAATGAGGCCTGCAAATTGCACTACATTTTAAATTTGCATCAAATGCGTCCCGCACGACTGAAAACCAGCAGAACATTAAAACACAGCAAGCAGGCCAACCACTGGGGCTCCGAGATGGGTGTGGTGTGCTAAAGGGTAAGAAAGAATAGTCAGCAGGAGTCATGATGACTAATGTTACCACAGAGCGACGCTTGGTCCGCGTGATTCCAAAACCCACCCACCTGCTTCTGAAGCCTCTCATTCTCCTCCTGCTCCACCCTGGCCTTCTCCTGGGCCTCCCGTTGCTCCTGCAGCCGCTGTTTCTCCAGCTGCCGCTGAGCTTCCTCTTCCCGCCGCTGCCGCTCCTCAGCCTCCCGGGCCGCACGCTCCTCACGCTGCACCCTGAAGGAAAGATGTGGTGCCATCACGCAGGTATTGCAGCTTGATTGAGTCACATGACCAGACCAAGAAAAGCAGCACACTTTCACACCATTATAGATATACAAGTACTCAGTCATTTCAATGTAACGTAAATTCAGAGGGAATTGATGTGCCTCATGGTTCAACATCAAACCCCTCATGGAACTTGAACCAGCAAACTTGAGGTTATGCTCTAATGTGGCCCCTCAAACTGCCCCAATTACACTATGAGGAAATGTCACTGTACAGAGTCAACTTACAGTCTGTGGCTGGGTGGGTGTGTCCAAACAGGTGGGCGAGGCCTCTTACCGTTCCCTCTCTGCCTGCTCCCGCCGCTCTTGCTCCTCCCTCTCTCGTTGCTCTCGTGCCTGCCGCCGCTTCTCTGCCAACAGGCGGGCCGCCTCCTCTGGGTCTGTGGTCCCTGCCATGGCCTTGGCCAAAGGTGACGGGGTCGCAGCTGGGGCCAGGGTGGGTGCAGGGGGCGGGGCGCTTGGGACCGAGGCAGTCGGTTCGAGCACTGGCTGGGAGGCAGACACTGTGACCTGGACACTCAGAGAAGGGGGTGCTACTGGGACTGACGATGCGGCAACGGATGGGGTGACAGTGGGGACTGAAAGCGGCGGGGGGGGGGGGGGGTGAAGAAACAAAAACCAGTGAGGAGGGTGGATCTCCATGCTGGGGAGACTGTAAGCTCCTCCCTAATCGCTGGCCATTTCAGTGTCGTCCCCCAACAGAAACACTAGCGCTGGTGCAAGATCAGCATATGGGTGGGATTCATTTAAACTCTGCACCATGTCTGCTTACTGGATCCTACATTGGAAAAGCTGGAGCTGTGGTATTCAGTGGGGGTGGGGGCACATCAGACCCTCGCAGTGATCCAAGCCCTCTTCAGATCCTGAACAAGCATGGTAATTACCACAACAACAACTCAATTAGCCCTGCCTGCTCATGCTATCCTGCTCTGACCACTGTCTGGCTTCCCACAGCCCTTCCTCCATCACAAAGCAGCCTCAGTAGCCAGCCTGCATTACAATCACCAGTCTTATTTTTGCCCCTCATCATTCTGCCAAACCCATCTCCACTCCTGTTCCCAAAGGCCCCATTCGGTTCTCGCTGTCCTGGCAGCTCTGTTCCTTGTCCTGCCCATGGTAAGTCTTACACATGGAAACGTCAGGCATTCTGGAGAAGACTAAGCACCAGATCCCAAATTATGCTAATGCTTTCCCATAATGCTTTGCTCACTGACTGTATCCATGTTGCACTGACTTACATTTGGCTTCCTCGGGGGTGACAGGCCGGGCTCGCTCCACAGACACAGGAGAAGCAGTTCGCGGCTCCACCCGGGCAGGGGTCTGGGACCTCTTTGGGCGGGACTTGCTGGCAGGTGGAGTTGCACGAACCAAAGGAGGTTTGGGGGACACTGTGGGGCTTGGGGAGGAGGGCCGACCTTTGAGAATAGCGGGGGAGGTGGACCGATGTTTGGACAGGGAGCTGGTGCTAGAACGGAAGGAACATCAATGAGATGATCTCCTCAGACGTCATTCACTAGCAGCCCGTCATACCAGAGCAAATGATCAGCTAGGGCATGGAAAGCAAACACCACTGGAGCCAGCCAGTACCCAAATCTGGACCAAACTACACAATCAAAACCAAATGCAGCGTGGGCGTGGACAGGTTTAGCACCCAGCGTTTATGGCACAAGCTGCTTTCCAAGTTCTGGGCACCAGTCAGAGAGTTTCTTCAAGTGGACTCGTTTGTTCCACTGGATCTTGGTGCAGTTGTGTGGACACCAAGTAATGCCCGCCCACACACACACACACACACACACACACACACACACACACACACACACACACACACACACACACACACACACACACACAGAGAGAGTTCTAGTTAATGCTCCTCAAACTGGACCACAGGAGCTCTAGATGAACCACGACAGGATACAGCCATCTTGGGTCTGTAAACATTCAAGACTAAAACAAAACTAGCTAATGCTGACAGCCTCTAACCCTTCACACGTCCAGATCTGAAGTCAGCAGTTGAGCTGAGCAGGACAATGGAAGGTTGTAATGCGGGAGGGGTACCTGGGCTCTGCCCTGTGCTTGAGGCTGGGCAGAGATTGCCTCTTCCTTAGGACCTTCTCTCTCGTCAGCGCACTGCGCTCCTTCTCATTCTCACGCTCCTTGTCCTTCTTCTCCTTTTTCTTCTCCATCTGTGTTGATACAATTCCCCTTTTAATCAGAGTGTGCTATGGGAAGTGAAGCCAATACTAAAGACTATATACTTCAGAATATTCCTGACTCCTGCCTGCAAACCAAATTGTCCCTCGGGGACAATAAAGCTTATCAGAGACTACATTTCCCATACTACTTTGGGACCTGTTTATTAATCAGCACACCAATTAGATTTTTATATACTTTCTTTACTACGGCTTCAACAAACAGTACAAAAATTATCAAGAAAACTTCAATATAAACTGACTGTCATAACTTTCTAAAATAGAAAGGCAGTGGGCGGGGCCAGAGCCACTGGTTTGACTGATATCTGACCGGTGTGGAGTCCCGCCTCCGCTGGCGCTGGGTGATGTCAGGCGTGCTGGTGGACACCTTCCAGCGCTCGGACGAGCGGTGGTGCGGCCGGTGGTGGTGACTACAGGCTGTCACGGGACTAGCGGAAGCAGAGCGGGGGCATAAGGGGGACCCTGGGTGGGGAATAATGGGGGCAGGGCCATGTGGTCACCCTCATGCAAATATTAGGAAGGGAGGAGCTTGAAGGAGATGCAAGTACATTTAATGAAAGGAGAAATAGGTTCACATCCAATCAGTTGGTCACTAATTGTTATACCAAATGTCTGCATTACTTTACTGGTTCTAATTAGGTTAATCAGTACAACTTAACCATAATCATTATACGTTTCATACTGAATTACATGAATTATATATGGTAGAATTCTTTCCAGGTTGTGTCAACATGTATGGGTAGAAACAACCAAATCTACATCAACTAAAAGGTATTAGCCATTAACAAGAGTCTGCAGACATGGCTACAGACAACGCTAAGGCTGGACACTCACGGGCATCCTTGCTGTTGCTCAGCACGCTGGCGGCACTGCGGCTGCGGGCCAAGAAGGACAGCGTGGGGGTCATCAACCGATCCACAATGCTGCTCTCCCAAGGGCTGAGCTGGTGGCTGCGGGCTTTGGGGGCGGGGGGGGGGTGGCAGGTGACCGTCAGTGATCAGCTAGAACCATTACCGTTAGCAGTCTCAGAAAACCCCATGTGTTACGAGCTTACCCATGAAAGTGCTGAAATTCAGCTGCCCATAATGTCACGGGGACATTTCACAATTACCCACAATGCTTTTCCAGATGACCCAAATTCAGCTCACAGAGGGAGCAAAAGGTTCCTGAAAGGTTCTGCTTTTCACAGAAAAAGATTGGAATTCCAATCTTGTACTCTTAACCAGAAGGTAACGGTATAGTCATAATCCGAGAAAAGGGTCAAGACACACGTGGGTTACCGGCACGAAAACTCCACTAATCATCTGGAAAATCGACACCAACTGCAACTGAAAACACTACACTTTGTTGCACGCTGTTCCCTGTTGGTCTCAACACAGAGGGGATACAGCCCATGCCACCAAACAAGGCTGAATAAATGTGAGCAAGAGACATGATGTGGCACCCCACCATGGCCAAGAGATGTCAAAGCACTCAAAACACAAATCAAAGCAACTGAGTAAAGGCCCAAGTGCTGATAATTAACAGGCAAGTCTTACAAGGAGCAACTGAAGAATTTATAAGAGGAATCAAAGTCTGTATACACAAAAGGCATAAAGATGGTATTGATCAGAAGCACAGATTGAGCTTCTCCTAGCTTCAGAACCTGAATCAGGCTACAAATGCTAAGCAAAAGAAAAAAAAAAGAGCTGAGAAGGACCCAGGTTCACCAGAGGTCACAGGGGATGGGCCAGCTTGGCACCATCAGGTCCCCAAAGGCCACAGAGCAGGAGGCAGTTTGAGGAAGTGGAGTGACTCATAGGAGCATCGCAAAATGTACATGCAATCTCTGGGCAATAAACAGTTAAGATTCTCCCAAAAGACGGGGGGGGGACCTCTGCATCCATCTTTAGGTGAGGGACCTTAAATCAGACACACGCATTCCATATTGTTTTTCAAAAGAGGAAAGGCAATTTCCTGAATTTAAGGTGCATTTTTGTGCAGCCAGCTGTATCCATCTTCGGCTCCAGATTTTCATAAGCAGGGAAAATTAACAAGGAACTGACAAGCTCCAATTAAGGCTTGCATGCCAAGGTTCATGGTCCAGGAGGCGTCAAAAACAGCTCAGGATCCATGGCTCATGTTACACTATCACCCTTCTGATGTTTCCATGGATACAGTGTAGGGGGCCGTTTTAAAGAATGTGGGCTCAGCAGCTCTTCAGTGTGGGGTGTCAGAAAGAGGCTTTCCTTCTTTCCCACTTCTGGTTCAAAAATACACAAGAATGCAGGTTAAGAAAGATGACAGTCGACTCAAGCTGTAACAGGGCCAGACACTTGGGATCCAAACTGGTGCTCTGGGCGCAAAGATGGAAAAGTGACACCTGTATCACCCCGACACCTGCCTGTGTGCATCAACCCCCCTCCAGCCACAGGGTCGTAAATTACCCATTCCGGGTGACACATCCCTGTATTTTTAGATTGGAAACATCGAGCTCTGTTTTACTAGCTGATAAACACCCGCTGCCTAGCAACCAGGGGAGAAGTGCAGAGATTGAATTTTAAGGCTGGATGCTCTTAGCGTGCCGTGTTGCTGGGACGCCTGCCAGACAACGCTTGTAACACCGTCAAAGATTTTTTTTTTTTTTTTGCAGCTGCCTCCAATGGATACAAGAGCAGATCTTACCAACTCATTATAACTGCATAGTCTGGGCAACTCATTAGTGCCAGAAATTTTAATTTTTATTCCTTTCGTCTGACTTGTAGCAAATTTAACTCCGCAGTTGAAGAATCGGGAGCAAAACTCCAGAGCGGCTGCAACTTACCTCTGTCAAATGAGAAGTTGTGGATTTTAACAACTCATGATACATGCAGTTTGAGTGTCTCATAGTATTAGCAGATTTGAGCACATAGAGAAAAAAATAAAATAATCACCACCACCAACATAAGGACAACCTCAGGATGGAACCCCCAGCCGAGAACGGAAAGGAAGTGAAAAAGTGGAGGACAAACTAGGAAATAAAACACCGACTCCCCTTACAAGTTCGTGCGAAAATAAACATCAGGCCTGAACCAAAATTAAGAAAGCTGAAGGTGGGAGGGGCATGACAACACCATGTCGGGAAGAAAAAAAAAAGACGAGGAGTACCAAATGTGTGAAAATGATTGGTAATCATTGAGCAGGAGGGTGATTTGAGGGAATAAAATTAAGTTTCCTAAAGATGGACAAAAATCATAAGGTAGGTGAGGTCAAGGAATTGGGAAGACCAAATAATGCTTGATGGGACACGGAGATGGATGCCCTGGTCTTGACAGGGCGGGGGTGGGGGGGTCCTTACTTTTGTTTGGAGAGTTCCACAGGGTGGCAGAGGACTTGGACAACCTCTTGCTAATTACCGAGTCGACGTGTTTCGGAAGGTTGACTGCAGACAAGGAGCATCTGCCTGCAGACCGGAGAGAGGGTGACACTGGTCACAAGGTAAGCAAGCGGCCAGAGAAAGGCCGAAGTGAATCATGAGAGTGCTGTATGACCACCAGCTTCGGGAAATGACTTGACTTAACCCAACCACAGCTCCTCGACAAAGGAGCATACTCAGGGCACCTTCACCAGAGTAGAAATGCATGAGTGTAGCCGCTGGATGGTGACTCATTTTACTTAGTCTTGTTTTTGGATATTGAAAATAAGAGATGGCCCTACCACAAAAGAAACAAATTAGTGCTTTTTAAATTGTGAAATGCTGCTACCATATGGCATTGGTGTTTAATGTCCCACTCAAAGTAGCCGGCAAAGGTTGGGCTTGTGCTGCCCCCTTGTGGTAAGATGACATATGGCACAGACTGCCCTGCCAGGTCCCCCTCAGATCTCACGGAACAATGTATGATAAAATGGAAGGTGTTAATTGACACAGTGATGGAACAAGCAGCCATGAAGCAAAAACTGTCTGCTGGTGGAAACTGCAGAGAGGGAGCAGGATGCCAGTGGAGGAGCGCTCCACATTGGCCTCACGGCACACACCACCACACAGCACATAGACCTAACAAGCTGCTCCTGAAACTGGACTCTCTTCCCCGTCTGGCAAACCCAAATCACATCAGAGACAGGACTAGCTTCTGGTCACGGCAGAGGCGATGGGAGAAAAGTTATGCAATCACACACACACACACACACACACACTCCTTTGCCTCTGAAGCTATACTGTCAATCAAACCAAGAGACTCCACCTCCAGATGGCACCACCATTCAGGTCGCACCACCTCTATTACGCCTCATCCTGTAGTGCATTAGATGGGTTATTAGATCTTGTCCACGCCTTAAACCTGACGGATGTTCAGAAAGAGATGACCTAGCATTGCTCCACTATCAAGTAGTGGACACTGAGACAGTGGGAACGACACACAAATGAAAAATGACATAAATACCTATGCTGAGATAAACTGTCTTGTTTTTTTCATCACAGCCAGCAGATACTCTGAGCAGTGAGCTCAGAGATCTGAAAATGTAAGTACAAACAGTCAAACGCTAGGTATGGACAGCATGTATGAGCAAATGCTAACACACACACACACACACACACACACACACACACACACCTTCCATAAAGCCACTCACCACAAACACACTTCCACAGAGAAAGCAGCACAAACCAAAAGTGTTAGAAATGTATCGGTCCACAAACCAGCTGGATAAGAGCCCATGGCGACCGGTCCACAAACAGCACTCCTTCCCGGTCCTTCCAGAACAAGTCTGCATACTCCATACTCACTTTCCCTCTGGCCAGTGTTCCGGCTGAGGCCTCCCGCCCAGGACCAGCGCTGCTGTCGGATCTCAGTCCAGGTCTTCTTAGCGGACCGCTGGACAGCAGCTTCGTATCTCTCCTGGAAGCCAAGCAAGATGCAGACCTTGACTCATACTGTTGTCTAAATGGACAAACAGCCCAAAAACACACATTACAAGACCACTTCAACCGCATCATGCATGTCAGAAACCTGAGGGACCGAACAGCCACTTCCACCTTCACCAGAATATGCTGTCGGTAGTCATTCAAATAATTTGCATCAAAAACGTTTGCATAAAAATTCAAAATTTATGCATATGAGCTGAAGGTCAGTATGTAAAAGGTCCAATCAACTCAATAAAGCAGGGGCCAACCAGAAAAATCAGTAGGCAGCATATTAAAACTATTAACAGAAAATTTAGTAAAATGCTAAATTCAACTGGCATAATACCCCCCCCCCCCCCATTTTAAATGGAATCCTCCGAGGGGTGAAATGAAGCACGGATGCCATTGAAGCAACACTGCCTTCCAGATGGGTCTTTTGCTTAAGCCCACTGGCCAACAGGTGAGGACTGCTTATTAATGAAAGGAGACACACACAAGCACACACAAAGTGCTCACTGAGTCCAAAACCCCCATATTCCACAATGGAAAACAAAGCAGTTTCCAGTTCCCAGCTAGAGAACGGAAAAAGGCATCCAGACCAGGAAACACAGAGGAAGAGGCCATGCCGGGGGGAGGGGGGGGGGGAGCAGGGAGGGGAAGCCATGCTTCCTACAGGCACCGTTCAACTCTGTTCTCACTGATATTTACTGAGTTTCATTTATCTATCAACAGTCTCTAAAATGTCTTCTCCACATTGATAATGCCCATTTGGCAGTCAGCACCATTATCCAGGTACCACAGTGGCTGAACAGTCACCTCTACCGAAACCCAGCCAGGTACCATGAGGACTGGATAGCCACCTCCACCTGAACTTAGCCTACCTTGTTCCTTTCCAGCTTCTGCCGCTGCCTCTCCTCCAGGGCGGCCCTGCGCTTCTCTGCCTTCAGTCTCTGGTCCTCCAGCTTCCTGCGCCGGTCCTCAAGCTGCCTCTCTCGCAGCTGCTTCGCCTTCTCCTCCTTCTCCAGCCACTGTGTCTTCTTGGCAGCTACGAAAGGCAGGGATCAGCAGGTTTAGAGCGATGGGGGCACTCAGTCTCTCCATCGTCCCTTCATTTCAGCCTCTCCCTCCCTCACCCACTTCCCGGACAACTACCCTCTTATGTTCTTAGATGGCTATTTAAAAAAAGGTTTATCCACATAATACTGATCAACCTATGCAAGCAGCTGCAAATCAGCTGGAGCCTATTTAAAATTTAAGTAGAATTAAATAAGAATCAGACTTCCAACAGCTTTAACAGCTGGCAACAAAGATCATTAAGCTCAAATAAAATGTCTTCCCCTACAAAGCAAACTCATTAGGACCCAGCTGTGTGGTCCTCTATGGTGCGCTGGTTTTCACGGCAGTATACCACACAGTGATGCTATGCACCTTTCCCCATTCTATACGTGTCAGAATTGCCCATTATCATGGAAGAACCTTTTACACTCAGATGCCTAACTTGACCAAAGTTATACTTGACCGCATTCATACAGCTTGATGTTTTATTGAACCAATTCGGGTTAAGCACTTCACTTAACAGCAGAAAGCTAGGCCCCTCCCAACATGGCTACCTTAATGGCTACGCCACCTTCTGCTCAGCGGTGATACTACAATCGGTTTATTGCTTGATGTACATCCTCTCTGTACAACAGCACAGTGCACAGTGGGGATAACACAGACTCCTAAGCCAGGCATATTCCTCCATGTGATAAAAGAAATCAAAATCACACAACTTTGCAGCAATTCTGCCAACACCACTGGTGCTAACATGCTACAGCAGCTTAACAGGCTTCAGTCAGGGCTTCATCCCAGAAGCCCTCCCCAGGGAAACTGCCAAGGTTTGAAAAGGTCCACTGTTATTGGGGCCAGTCGAACATAATGATTCTTTTCCTGCATTAACCATCAGGCTCTTGGCATTTTGGTACAACCCATACAACAGACCTTGAATGAGACTTTGAACCCCAACATTCTACAGCTGTCGATCGATTTTTCCATTGTAAGTCTCAAAACAACCTGTGGGTCTGATTACCAGACAGTGGAGGACACGGTGATGACATCATCACAGATACCCCAGCTGGCAGAGATATCCCGGACATAAACTGGATGACCTTAGCCTTGGGGGGGGGGGGCTTATGAGGTCCCTTACTTCTTCAAACATTTATAATGACATCGGGGCAAGCAGTCTGACAGTGTGGACTTAGCCGCACAGCCACCCTAAGACGACAGCTCGAAGGCCTCTGAAGACAGACATTTTCTATTCTTATATTCTGGCAAGGAGTAACCTTGGTCATCTGGGAGGAACGCCTGGGGGGAGGGCAGGTTAACATGAGCTTGGGAAATCCCCCAAGTGCACTGAAAAAAGATGACATCGGCCCATCTGTCACAGATGGCCCTGACGTCTTGGCATCAGTCAGAGGTCACTCATTCCCGGCTGACATCCTCCTCCTTTTGACATCACTCCCTATCCTGAAGGGACATCTGAACCCTAACAAGAACAACGTCAGGTTCCAACTTCCTGGAATTCCATACTGCTCACTTTCAAGCACCCTCTGTCAGTGTTCTTCCTTAATATGAGACGAGTTTGACAGCATCGATGGAAGCTACAGCGACGAGAGAGGCGGCTTCGATCTAATGTAATGGAGAGCTGGACGGATCGTGTGCCAGCCAAAATCACGATGGGTCTTCCTGCCACGTGAAAGCCTGCAGCCGAGACACACTGCAGTCTGAGCAGGGCTGCATCCACAGACAGGAACCTGCATGAAATACGGTGGCACTCAAATGGCAGGAAGGTGTGCGTGCGTAGAACGGTGTTTTGGTTATGGTATTGTCCCGGTATTACTAATGAGTCACTCTGTGGGCAACAGTCCTGGCTTTTCTGGGGAAACTGTCTGTTCAGCAACTGGGTTATGCAAATGTTATATGAAAGCTGTCATTTGCAGCTTGGAATTATGGGTATAACTCCAAAACCAGAGATCATGAGGTTCCTTTGAGTCCAAACCCATCTTGCATCCCTTTGCCATCAAAGAAGAACATACTTTAATTTGAACAGTTGCTAAAAATCGCAAGTAGTTTAAAGTTGGGTACACCTAGCTGGGGGATGCTGCCATTTCTGGTCTTTGACTCCAAGCAGGGAAACTTTACTTTAACCTTGTGCTTATGCTAATCAGTCAGCCCACACATTCAATCAGGTGGGCCATGAGTGCTACGCCAAGCGATGACGCACAGAAGAATGGGATGTCCCTCACCACAGACAAATACAACTGTGCCAATCAATCATTTTAGAAATGCCAGAAATGTGCAAAACATCTAGTGCCAACCAAGTACTAGGGTCTTCAGAATTCCAGGCAAGTGTAGGACCAGTGTAGACCCAGGTCTTGCACTAGAGAGGGTTCTTCTGAGGCAGCACTGGCCTCCTGATTTGTTCCAAACCTGTGGAGAAATCTAGACATAGCACCCCTAAACCGGTCTAGTTTAGCTGATTGTGGACTAGGTCAGAGACAACATCCCCATAGTAGGTAGCATGAGCCATCAGTCAGCCACACAGGTAACTAACCTTTTCCTCAAAAATTTACACTATCAAAAGATTATATACCAAGTTTGTACTGGGCATCTAGAGTTGTGATTTTGACTGCAGCACAAGGCTTCACTACTCTCAGTTTGGTCTCAGCTAGAAAGAAGGAGAGACATAGAGAGAAAAATGGAAAGGAAGACTGGAACAGAAGAGACACTGGGTGGTGAATGGAGAAAGAGACCCACATTCCCAGGCACACAAAAAACGACACGAGTCCACAGGCACCAGCACCACCAGCGACACTATCCACACCAAAGGGTACTCTTACCTTGCATCTGGCTACGCTGTTCTGGGAGGGGTGAAAGGAGAGACGAGAGCCGCTGTCAATCATGCAAGAGCAACCCGCCCTTCCCCAGCCGATACGGTATGACGGTAAGAGTGGTACGTATTAGTCAGTTTAAGAACAGCTGTTAGTGGATCAGTTAACCAAGTCAACCACACTCAACCCAGTCGAGTTATGGTTGAAAGCAAAACTTAACTTTGGCTGCCTGAAAAGCTGCTGTGTTCAGTTAAACAAAGGGCAACTAAGCACAAAAAATTAGAATGTGGTGTGCGTGATTCGTGTGAACATTTACATGGTTTCCGTGGACTCGAGACTCTAAAAATCCCTCTTCCACATTTCATAGCACATATCTCTGCGTGAAGCTGCACCTTGAAACACAGTCTAAAAGCCGTATGAAGAAATGTGATGTCCCATTTACTACAACAAGGGGGCGCCCCTGAGACTTAAACTGCTTGAGCTTACCCAGGTATTTGGCCCGCTCCTCTCTCCGCTCCTTCGCCAGCTTCTGTCTTTCTTCTGATTTCATGCCATCTGTAGGGGGAGGAAGGGAGGGAGGCAGGCAGGGAGAGAGAGAGAAACTACATTGTGAGGACTCCATTAGATCCAGCTCGCGTCTAACAGACACTGGGTGGTCTGTGAGCCCAGCGTCCCGTCCCACAAGGCATACAGTTCAAGGCTTCATTCTTTGAGCTGGTCTGCTTGTCGAATGCAGTTCTCTCGTTTTTCCACATTGTCAGAAGATAGGACATCAGATAGACACCGAGTATGACCAAGGTTTCCTTTCAATGGGAGAGATGCCTCTTGGGGAGCAGGAGGTGGGGCTGGGCAGTTCAGACAAAGGAGACGTAGGGAGAAGGGAGATGAACCGCCCACGTAGTCGGAATCTGACAGTCCCACTCAGCTCAGAAGTCAAACACCGGTCTACCTTGCCAAGTTCCTAATCAGGCTAACGGCATCACGTTTCAGTAAATCGAGGCTCATTAACGTGACTTGGCCACGCTGTATTAATTGTGAGAGCTGCCTCAGAGCGGACAAGCCCACAGGCCCCAGGTCAGGGGTTTGACACCCAGCAGGTTACATCATACCCAGCCTTTTCTACTGTTCACATCTATTCCAAAGTACGTACTAGCAATGAAAGTCAACTACTTACAATGTATACAGTCCTTTTAATCTCATTTGACACTTTAGTAAGGTCCCATACACAATTTTCATATTTCAGATTCCATCACCAACGTCAATCTTGTTCCTTTGTAGAGAAAGGTTTTGGAAAACAATATTAGATCAGCCCCAGGCTAGAGAAGAACGACGTAAACTCATCTTGACCTCTGGCCTACATTCAGCAGCATTAACTTTACTGGCAGCTCCCCAGATTGTCAGACAGCTGACGCAGGGCGAGTCAGTCACTTCAGCAGGCTACGCTCTGGGCTTTTTCACAGAGGGGAGAGAGAGAAATCAGGCGCGTCGAAAGCATTCAGATTAATCACCAGATTGAGTTCCGGCCACCATCCCGCTCTTTGATTATCGAGGAACGTACCGTGATCCCCAGAATAATCTGTCAGAGCTGAAGAATTGTTTTTAGCACCTCAAAACGTCTCAATACTTTTTTCAGATTCTTCTGTTTTGATTGAATTTCACTGCCTGTCTCAACTAGGGAGAAGTCAGAGGGAGACTGAAAAGAGCAACGAGACAGACCGTCTCTGTTATATGCACACAAGCACGCACACATGGGCGTTCTGCAGAGAAACCACGAGGACGTGCTAGGAGATGGTCTCCTTGGCAACTAGCTTCAACAGAGCCTGTGAGCATCCCAGATCTTTGTGCAGAGAGGCGGACTCAAGAGGAAACCAGGAAGAGAGATGCCAGGCTCATCAATGCAAACGATTCCCCCATCCCTAACTCCCAGCGTAACGACATGACCAAAATACCTCAAAAGGGAAATGCTCGCTGCTTGGTTAATCTTTCAGCAACAAAATCCAAGCATCAATTCTTTCCCAAGAGCCTCAGATTCAGCAGAGTATACAAACACTCCAAGCAGTGCTGATAAGCAGCTGGCACTTCACACCCAGAATCTGCCACCATGGTCTAGAAGGGTGGCATTTACTTTAGTCTATTAGATCACTATGTTGTCTAGAGGCTTACTGTCGCCCCCTCGGTCTCTATTTAACAGCTGGGTATATTACCAGAACAGTTCAGGCTAAGCACCTTTCTCAAAGATACTACAGACTGGCACTTCCTGGAAATAAACCTTCCAGAGCTTGTGTTATTAAACACTACGCTACCTGGTGAGCGATGCTGATGAGTTCTGTAAATCACCACAGTAGAGAGTCAAAACAGCAATATTTCAAATTCACCCAGTCTGATGTCATTAAAGCTTTGCACAGGAATTTGCTTTAAGGAATACAAGATGGGATGGTATTAGGGTTAACAAGGTGCACCAATCCCCTACCATTCACGATTCACTTGATGCCTCCAGCCTCTCAGCCCATTCCGTAGTGTTTCCGAATTCGGTATATCCACCCAGGGCAGGCTGGGACATTCAAGCATCAAGTATGTTCACGTCACAGTGAGCAATAACTACAGAATTCAATTTTGTTCACAATAGGGCAAAACAGCCCAGTCTTAGCTGAAAACATCTCTTTGCCGATGCTGAGACGTCAGCTAAAACAGGAGGTTTTATTGAATCAGGCCCTGATCTTCAATGCTAAAAGCCTCTAAAACGGCTCTGATCACCTCCTGAGACGAGGAGAGAATTAGAGCATGAATAAGAGATGGTGATCTCATCCCATATGTGCTGTATCTGAAGTACAAGGTCTTACGTGACAGCCATCACCCTCTGATGACTCATCTTGGAAAATGTACAAAAACATTCCAGAATATGATCAACACTTCTAGTAGACATTTGTGTACTGATTATGGTGTGAGAAAAGACATACCTTTCTTGGGCTGTGGACTTCCACTGGTCCCTGTAGCAAAGGATTTACTGGAGGTACTGGATCTCTGACCCGCATCCTTTTTCTTCTGGGCATCTGCCTTCATGGGAGTCTCAGTGTCCAAGGGCTTCCCTCCTTCTCCCTTTCCGTCCTCTAGGGCTGTGACGGTAGCTGAGGGCACAATGAGGTGAAGTGAGCGAGAGGACTTGAGGAAGGCATGACGACAGCCTGTGGTAAGCATGCCCTCAGCCGTCCGTCATATGTCCTCACGGCCCGGAGCTAGAGACACTCCTCATGACGAGAAATCAAACGACGAGACAGTTACCCAATTCCTTCATGGCAGCTACGTGGCGTAGACTACCTGAAGGCTGACTCGACACCACTTTCAAGTCCAATCCTGCTTCATCGTAAAAACCCACATTCTGACCCAGCTTACTCACTCCCTGGCACCGATGAGTCCCGTCTCAGACTTACAAAAGACACCTTCATCAGCTTGAAGAATCAAAAGGTGGAAAATGAATGAAGTCACATGACTCAAGATGCAGGTTCCATGAAAAGAGCAGCTGGCCTTTTCTCTAAATGAAAAGCCATTAAGTTTACAGTGATGTGCACACAGCTTCATAGTCAGACCTGCCTCGTCACCGCCCTGATCACCGTGCTCCAGGCCTGGGTTCCTTTGCTGTCTCTCTGGGATCTGGCCACTGTTCACAAACCCCAAACCTGCTCCAGTGTGATTCTGCCTGTCCTACAGAGATCACAAACACACTCTGCTGTAGCTTTATCAAGTGACCCAACTCGAGACCCAAGGCTGCATTCACTGCAGTAGACTGGAACAGGATGTGGATCGGCAGAGTAAGCAAAATGAGAACTGGGGCTTATGGAGACTCCTGCTGCAGCACTGAACGGCTGAGTGAACGCCATGCTGTCACCGTCTCCTGCAAGATTTATATTTGGCCTGAAAACACCGAGGGAGGGAGAGGAGCAGGAAGTCACAGGTCCCCTCCCCAGATAGGAGCTACATTCCCCAGATAGACGCCATTTTCGACATGCTGCATCTGCAGAGAAAGAGCAGCCGGAGATGTGTAACTCCAGCACCAAAAAACTGGAGAACTTGCAGGTTTTGGAATTTTCATTAAATTTCTACAAACACAAAAAGAGATGGGGGAGGGAAGAATCACATGAATGCAGAAACGACAAGGAGTGGTGTGTGTGTCTGTGCCCAGAAGGTTGCTGGTTCCAATCCCAAGGCTGGCAGAGTGACCATATCACCATTGGACCCAAAAGCCTAACGGCTCAAGGAATGCTCAATACTGGTTAACACTGTGGTCTGACTCTTAAACTTGCTCTCATCTGTATGTACTTGTACGTCTCATAGAAAGCAAAATAGGATGTGTGAAAATCACCCAATTTCCGTATGGGAATGAATCGAACACAATCATTTTATTAAGTTACTGAAGCAGGTGGTCTGGTGCCCAGAGGACCATAAATAAAAAAGAAAACAGCATGACTGGACTACAAGGGTCTGACTGAGAGCCCACTCCTTACGATCCACTCGGTACTCAGTTAGGCATGGCTGTGGCAGGCAAAGTCAGCGGAAGCCGAAACCTCCCCCTCAGCTGTCACAAGAAGGATGGGGGAAAAGGACAGACATGTTCCAGATCTGACAGAACTCATCTGGGGGTGAGGCTTTGGGCCTGGAGAGGTGCACCCCCCCCCCCCCCCCACACACACACACGTTTGGAGCTTGGAGACCTCGCCCACTTCCTGTCTGAACCCATTTCCTGTTCAAGGCCCACTTCCTACTCTTGTCCTTTATTATTATCTATGTCAGG